>JACDJE010000284.1:473042-504269 GCA_016647715.1 Pavo muticus | reverse complement strand
TTTTTTTACATTTTTTGGCATTCTTAGTTGCAGAAAAAACCACCAACATAAAGACACTGAGACACTGGGGACACTTGAATCTGGGTCTGGGTTAGTATTTTAGGCTTGTCTCTAGCTGTGCCATGCAGAGACTGAACATTCATTGGCAGCTTTTTTTTTCTCCAACTCACAAATGCTTCCTGCTGGCACCAGACATAGGCAGAACATGGGGAAATAAATCTAGAGGAGGCAGTTCTTCACCAGGTCACTGAGTACATGAGATGTGGGAGTTGAGAAACAGGATTTTCTTGGTGATGTTAACAGAGGTGAAACAAAGATCGATTCCTATTCACTACTTCAAGGACTGGGAATTTGGAAAGCAATGGCAATTACAGGGGCTGAAAAACCCAGGGGAAAAGAAAAAAGAATATTAAATCCATCCAATATCCATTTCCTCAGGCATCTCTTGGATTTAAATCCAAATTAGCCAGAAAAGCGGCAGGGAGCAGCTGGAGGTTGTAAGCTATTCCATATTTTGTTTGTCTTAAAAGGAAATGGAGATGAAACCAAGAGACAACAGAAGTATCAATATAAATGGCATCAAATGTGCTTAGCAACAATTTGTAGGCAAACATAAGAGCCTAACTTGTTATCTACATATGTAGGGCATGTCTAACAATAGCACCACCTCCTACAGTGTGTGTGCCAAAGCTGTCACCATCAATTACCTGTACATGACAATTTTTACTTTTCATAACCTGGGTGGAGAGAGGTTCATCTCATTTACAAATCAAGTTATAAGCCTCTGTACTTCAAAGCATTTTTTTTTTCTCTCAGTATATTTCTCTTTTTTTTTTGGACTGACTGTGCCAGCCTTGCTTGCTTTTGCGCAACTCACTAATTTCCTCTTTTTTCAGCTTGATTGGCTACATTCCACTCCATTTACCATCATTTTGTAGTTCATATAGCAAGAACCATGTCACCAGATGAGGAGAGAACCTTCACTTTGTTCCAAAGATCGTCACCTTCCTCCCCCCAACCCCACAGTTATTTGCAGCCCTTTCATAGGATCATAAAATCATTAAGGTTGGAAAAGACCACTAACATCATCTAGTCCAACCATCAACCCATCACCACTGTACTCCAGGCTTATCCCCCTACACGTTCCAATCCACCCCTTGAGTGAAAACCTGAAATCAGTGCCACTGTCACAAATCCCCTGGCCCCCAGATTTCATCCTTTATTTCTCTGGAAGGAAAAAGGTGTAGCTGATGGCCATAGCGATGCTGTTGTGCTAGATCTCAGGTTAACTCATGTCTTACTGATTATCATACCTTCATAAAACTGCTTTCTACCAGATCTCTCAGCAACTTCCCAGGAAATACATTGAACTTGTGATATAGATGTCTCACCCCTTTTTTACTGAGCAGCAGCTAAACATGCTTGTAAAGGTTTTGAAAATAAGAAGCTTCACTTAAAGCCCACTGTATAAATCCAGATAGTGATTTATGCTGGGTTGAGTACAAATGCCAGTCTTTTACTGTCATGTCTTTCAGCTAGTGGAAATCATGCAAGTTTACGTTCCCATTCTGTAGAACTTTTCAGACTAGGTACTTGTCATTCAGCATTACAATAGCACAAACCTGGAATAGAAGCCAGCCAACTTTTACTGTTTCACAAATATTTTAACCCTTGCCTAAGACAAACACAAAGGGCTGTTTAAATCTGCAGTTCTTGCCAAGGACAGATGCAACCAACCAAAGGGAATCTTTTTACCAGGCCTAAGCAAATGGAGAAAATGAAGAGATGAATGTTTATGTAAATTACTATTTAAACAAAAAGCATTTCTGATTGCTCTTTTATTTTGTATTTCAGAAGCTGAGCAATCATATTTTAGATGTATCCTTTAAGTTAGCAGCTGCTTAACTGGTAGCACCATGTGTATGGATTTTTATTGTACCATAATTTTTCATATGTATAAAGCTCTAGATAGGAAAGTATATTATATTTATATAGCTACATGCAAATCACAATGTCAGAGGTGTCGGCGTGAGCACCCCTCCAACTCTATTTTCTGCACAAAGTTAGAGCAACTTACTCTTAAAACATCCTGAGAAATTATATGTAGGCTGGTAAACTACACAGACATTAACATGTTCAGTTACGTTTTTGTCTTTCTTTCTGTGGCGAATTGCGTAATTCTTGCTTGCTTCTCACAGCTTCTTCAACGTACACGTGTGGAAAAAGCCCCACAAGAGATATTTCTCTATTGCCATTGTAAATCTCTGCTTGGAGACTATGTATCACAGAATGGTTCTAAAGACCATTTCTATTTTTGTGGACATTATATAAATTCAAATAAATGACTCATGAAAGAAATTTTCTGGTGAACATTTACCTTTGCTTTTTTAACTCTTGAGACTGGAATTGTGGCTACAATGAGTTCTTTTTGATATTGGAGAATATTTCAATATCAGAGAAAAAAATGATGTAACTCCCACAGAATCCAGTAGCCTACTGAACTGATTAGTGGCATAGCCCTTGTCTGGTGAAGACACTGGATTTGCAAACATCTTGCACGTCCCACAAGGCTCGTTGTCAGTGCTGTCAGCAGAGCCAGACTGCCTTTCTTGTTTGGCCGCTGTACTTCACAAAGTCTTACTTCAGCACTGCAAATTTAACTTCAAGGCATTTTGGAGCACGCACAAGGGCTTGTCTGATTACAGCTGGCATTACTCACATTTCCTTCACTGAATCAAAGCAGCTAAAGTGGCAAAGTCCTTTCCTTTGTGCTATTTTTTCACCTAAGAGATAGCTACAAAAACACTCAGTGAGCAAAGAGAACACCTTTCTCCTGATTTGGTCTGTAGTTTGAGGGAAAAAATGAAAAACCTGATACTTAAGAGAAATTGAGAGTAGGCTCGCACAGCATTTGCACCCTGTGGCTATATCAGAGAAAACGTTTGATTTTCAGACACAGGCACAGCCCTCGTGTTCAGCCCACATAACCAGGCTGCTTCCCCATAGGGCTGTCCCAGTCTGAGGGCTTGGGAGTCCCGCGTCAGCCTTCAGGAGGAACAGGAACCAGATATCACACTGGTTCAGGCTAAATTTTAAATAAGCACTGTCACGGGGTTATCTGGACCAGTCTATGCCTGTGACAGGGACAGTAGGCCCAAGGGCCCCCCTCCCCGACCCCCCACCCCTGAAAACGGGAAGGGAAAGGGAAAGGAAAATAAACAGCAGCAGCACCGATCTAGGGAGGTAAACTTATGTTATGATGTGGAATACTGAAAACCAAAAAATCACAAAACCATGACAAGCACACAGCTAGTTTTCCAGAAAATGGCTGGGCTTTTGTTTCAAGCAAGCTTGAGGCTAATATCTGAGCCAAAGAAAAATAAGAATATTGTCTGGAAACATGCAAATAAATGCATATTTAAAAGTAACCTTCTCTGCTTATGACTTAAAATAAAGCAAGACTGCAGTTTTTGGCCACACTCTAAGGCCATGTGAAATAATGTTCTGTTTGCAAATCCTATGTAAATTGAAAGTAAGTAAAACATGCACTGGTAACAGTCTTCCAAGCTTCATCTAAATCCAATATAAATTTGCGTGCATGTCTGTGACAGGAGTGAGTGAGAATTGGTTCAGTTAAGTGAAATCTGGTACTGCAGAAAGATAAACAGTTAGAAGTTACCAATAGCAATGGTTCCCAAGCAGCGTCATCAATTTAAAAGACAGATAATCTATTGGGGTTTGCAGCATTTGCTCCCAGGCTGATGCAGCCCAAGTCCTGAGATGAAGGCAACTCGGCTGAGCTCTGTGCCAGTCAGGAATTTCCTCCAGCGAGCACTCTTGCTGCCTTTCCCTCGATATTTAGCTCTTTCAGTCACCAGACACTGTTTCAACATGTGAGAAAATTCAAGAAAATGCCAGGAAAACAAAAAAAAGAACATGAGAAAGAGACTTAGTGGATGGCCACGTCTTACTGCACTGAGTGCTTCTGTGTGGAATTCCAAAGGCAGAAAAAGAGTTGATGACATCCAAATCAGTCTATTTATATTCTTCCCACCAGAGGTTGGTTGCAAAAATTAAATACAAATTAGTGTTTACAAGTCTAATTGTAACTGTAAGGAGAAGAAGAGATGAGAACAATATGCCTATATGCATGACATAATCTTGTGAGGCTAAAAAAATAATTATGGAAGCAAAATGACTAAAAATACGCTTTCTGCTGAAGAATTTCCCTCCTCTGTCTTCAAAATGGTATAATATTCTCCTTTCCTCTCATCAACTTTTGAATTTCTAGCAACGACATTTAGTCTCAACATGGGGAATGAGGAGGAGAGGGATGATCTGTGATGCTGCACCACATCCTGCAAAGCAAAGAGGCAAATTATAGCTTCTTCTTCCCAGACTTCTGGGATCGTTTTGAATCACAGAGCTTTTAACGTTCCTGGGAAAAAGATACTTTGTGTGAGGTTGGGGATTAATTTTAGAGCAAATATGAGATGTCACTAAAATGAAAAGGAAAATTACATTTTTTCTCAAGATAGAAAATCTGAATTTTTCTCCAATGAAACTCCAGAGCATCTCTCCCAAGCAGTTTCTGTGCTGGTGGGATTATTTTTCTTGAGGCTGCTGACTCGAATAGCCAAGTCTAGTTGAAAAGTGCTGTTTTTTTTCTGTGAGAATTTTTAAGCATTCTCAGGTGTTTTCATTTTGATGTAAGTAACATGGAATTGTTTCCACATGAAAAGCCCAACACCAACATATATTTCACAAGAGTATTTTAATGTTTGAAATGTATGAAGGGGAATTTTTTTTTTAAACTGAAAACTGAAGAGATTTCCGACATGTCAGGAAAACAAATAAACAGGAGAGATTTTTCTTGTCATTTTACTTTTAATTTTTGAGAAAAGGTTTTGTAATAACTTTTTGCATTTTGTTTTTGCTTTTACATTATAGTAATTACACTGGAAATGAATCTGATTTAATCGAGTTATTCTTTAAAAAGTATTTTGTGTTTTCTAAGACACAGAAGAAGATACTGTTGCTGCTTCTGTAGAAGTTGGCAAAACATTTGCAGCTCTTCAGTGATTCACCTCTTTTTGGAAGATCCAAAGGTAAAAATACATCAGAGTTGTACATTAATCACAAAGCTCAAGGCTGCACAAAAATTGCATGCATGCTGTGTTGCATAGGAAGCTCCCTATTCAGCTGCATCTGTTCCGGTTTGAGGTGTTTCTAGGAGTATCTGAGTAATGAAACTTTTCGGGTAAAAGTCAACAGCATGGCAGCCGTAACTGCATTTTGCTTAAAGTATTCTGGTTTGCTGATAAATCTGGTGTAACCCAGCATATATTTTCATTCTAATAAAATGAATTAAGGATCCGTTCCACAAATTTTACATCCTGATTGATCGTTGCTCCTGCCTTGATTACCGTCCTTTTTACCACAGGCCATCAATTTCACTGTCATATTCAATGCACGTCCCTAATACCTATTTGATTCAGAGTATTTTATCTTAAGCACTGCTTTGAATTCTAACATAAAAGTGAGAAAATCTGGATGCAATCTACAGAATTTCAGCATTGCAACTGTTTTTTCATCTCAGATCTTGCCTAGAGTCAGGAGGACAGGATAGGCCAGAAATGCAGTTTCTGTTCCTAGAGTCGGCCTGCAAGGCCCACAGAAGAGCAACACAAAATGTGCTTTTGCCTTTTGCCTTTGCAAACCAGCTTGCTCCTTATGCAGCGCTTCTGGGCTCCGGGGAGGTGTGAAGGCTTCATAAATACTTGTTCTCTGCTGTTATAAATTTCATGTATGTATTGCACTTGTTTGTTTGTATCTGAGCCTGCAGCTTGACACCTCTCTAGATGTTAAGATAGTTTCTTCTTCCAGTGAATTAGTTCAAGTGATTTATTGTTTGAATGAATTGATCGCAAACTGAGATTAACAGGTGGACTATTTATTGCAACTTTCACTCATTGTGAAAGTCACTTTGTTTTTCCATTGGCAGATGTTTTGTGACTGATTCCAGGTTTCTGCATAACCATGCACTGGGATTTCCTCATTTCAAGCTATGGGCAATTCAGAGAGGTGTGAGTGCTTTTTCAAGAAGTGATTTCAGTATGACGACACACCTTGTGTGCTTTGCAGAGGACCCTCTCTCTCTATGCGTCTTCAGAGCAGTGAAGAGACTGAAAGCTCAAGGATCTCAAGACCCGTTGGTGGAAATAAGAGTCCTCGGGACTGACATTACTCTCTCACATGCTTCTTTCCAAAGCTCCTTTCTGCACCTAGAGAATCTTGGACAATAATGTGACATATAGGATTGTGTGGGGATGAGATTACTGTGCTTCACAGCTCTCAGAGGCAGGCTGTAGGAAAGCTCCATAGCTCCACAGGTAAGGAGAAGCATCAAACTGATCCAGGTTGCAGCCCCTGGAGAAGGTAGGATTGACTAAGCACAGGGCTGTAGTGCTGCTCTGCACCCTCACCTCCTGAGGCCTGGCCAAAGATGTATGCCAAAGACTTTTAATATGCTGTGACAGTGAGTGCTGCAGAAAGGTCTGAAGGCAGATGGGACTGGAGAAGGTCCGGGTTGGTGCTGTGAGGATGCTGAGATGTAGCCCTCCACTAGGGAGCATGAGGAATGCTAGGATGAGTGGACTGCACCCTCCCCTTCAGGTCTTGCCAGCTTGCTCGCTGTGTGTCAGCTCCTGCCACTGCTCTCTTCTTCCACCCCCTTTTCCCAGGTGGGGCGGTTACAGCATCCCCCACTGTACCCACAGGAACTGCCCTTTCCCTGGAAGCCACCAGCCTTGAGCTGGCTTTCATGGGCTAAAAACAAACTAGCCCTTTGGCTCTAGCTTACACAGTTATAAGCTTTGGATTTGCCAAGTCAGGGAAACTTAAATGTGCAAACCAAATCTGCTTCCAGGGGCTCTCTCATTCTGAGTCAGTGCATCTGGGAGGGAACGGAGAACAACACCAGAGCCTGATGCTGCTCAGTGGTACTTTTCCTCAGTGCAGCCACAAACCAAGAGGAGAAGAAACAACAACCAGTGACAGCTGCGAATCACCAGAGACGTGCAGACTGCAGTCCTGTGCTGTCTAAGAGCCCTATATTTTCAAAGAAAGCTTAAATAGACAGACAATTAATTAAAAAGAGGGGAGGGGGGGGAGGAAACGCCTTGAATCTCATCCTTCTTATGGCAGATACAATCATAATGTTTCAGGTAATTAGCTTTGCCTGAGCTGATGATCTCTCATTTTGGGAGTGTATAAAATCTATGAGTAGTGATATGAGGCAATCTGCAAGTCTCCATACCTACTTCTAGAGTTCTCTCTGTACTCCTCTATCTCTCTCTGAATCATACCTCCTCTCCTGGGGAAAGGCTCACTGGTGCTTATCAGATTCAATTACTGCTGTTTCATATCAATGTTCTCATGTGAAATCAGAATACAAATAACACAGAACTACCTCCATGCCCCTAAACAATTACAATGCTGATGATTCACCAGTTATTCATGCCAAACTGATATTTTTTCAGTATTTTACAGATCATGACCTAGACATTTTAATACGTTCAGGCTGAAATCACTGGCATGCCAGAAGACATCTAGTGGAGAAGGCCACTCTGCTTGAGGATGCATGGCGTGCTCAGTTGCTGTCACACAGCCACACACAGCTCTTTTCCTGGTAGGTTTGTGGGTAATGAAAGGCACGTTTGCTTTCAAGGAAATTTAGTTAGATGGTAAAGTTAATCCATTCTGTTACCATGGAAGAGGGACTCACTTTGTCCTCCCACCCCAGCAGCCATCCCTGGCACAGCGTGGCTCCTACCTACCGCTGTGGTTCTTTCCCAGCTCTTCCCCATTTTGGGGCTGCCTCTAGATTCACTTCTCTAGAGCTCTCCTCAAGCTGACCCAGATGAGAATATAAGCTGTCCTGTCATGCCAGGCTCCATCGCTTCTGCCACCAGCAGCATGGCAGATGCAGCTGTTCATTAATTTTGCTATAAAAACAGAAAATGGAGTTGTCAGCGCTGAAAATGTTAAGGACTGGGGGAACTGTAATAAATGTTGAGGCTGAGAACACTCTTAGGCTGCCTGAAACCTGAGCTCATGGCTTCAGTGAAGGAAAGTAACTGACACTGGACTGTGTGCTCACATGGGTGAGGAACAACCTGGTGCTATCGGATTTAAGGGAGTAGAATACAAAGACCCATTGTGGGTGTCCTGGGATCCAACCAAGAACTGTCTCATCCCAAGTATGTTCTGCTGTCATGGAGATTGGTCACTTTCAGCAGTGGTAAATGAGACATGCCCTTTATCTGATGTTTCTATCAGATGTAATTTTTCAATATATATACAATGAAAAGTCACATGCTGAAGCTTATGCTCCTTTCTTCTGGTGTGCAGAAGGAATTTAATTCACTGCATATGGATAACCCATTTGTTTACAGTCAAGTTAAATACAAAGCCAGCTATTAAGCTTTGCTGTCACCTTTAATAAATGGTTTCACAAGATAATAACTCTGTGCAGCTACACCCAAGGGCCATCAGCATTTTTAAAGCCTCTTTATGTGTCAAGAAAAAGCCACACTGTAACAGCCAACGACACTGTGGAGAAATATTACTAGCTAATATTTTGTTTGAACACTAAGGTTATGAGTTACCGGGACCTGCAGGCAAAGCTGAAGCTTTAAGCTGATCCCCTGCCTCAGAAAGGATGCAGAGCAACAAGTCTTTCCTCAGCTTGGAGAAAGACAAGGCTGGAAGCAGGGGACTTATAAGAGGCTTATCTCCCAAGCCTAGCCACTATGTGAAACACCTTGAGCCTGATTGCAGATTGTAGTCACAGTTTGTTTAAGCTGACCTCAGATGGCTGTTGGAAGAATGGCTACCTTGCCTTTCTGCTCTGTGCCTGCTGCTGTGTGGGCTGGCACTGCTTGATGATGGATCCAAAAATTAGTCTGAAGTAGAAAAGGGTAAGATTTTGGTTGGATCTGCACATCCTGAGGCTGTGGGGTTGTTGGGCCCAACTTGAAGGAGAAGGTACAAATCTGCGATCGGAGGAGCAGGAGAGGGAGGTAATCCGTTTCTTGGGCAGCCACTTCTTGTCAGGTTGGCATCAGCCATTTGTGAGCACTGAAGGGATCACCTGCTCTGTGGAGAAGACATCTGACTAAGCCACGCAGGGGCACTTGGCAGGTATATTATGCTTTGACAAACACGTTGACACCTTTCCTTAAATTTTGCATGGCAATGAAAGGATTTTGCATTGCATTTCTGCCATGATGTTCCTTTGACTCTAAGAGTGCTTTTGCAGTCTGGCAAAGTACAAGATCTGATGAGGCTGGGATGTGAAACTAGGGAGCTAATGCAAACCAGGGGGACCCAGGCTGATTGCAAACCTCCTGGGCTGAGCTGCAAGGATGAGCTTGTTGAGGAGTTGCGAGCACAAGGTGTTAGTTTATGAAAGATCCCTCCCACCAGCAGGTGTTTGCCATGGAAGGTGAGCAGGCCATGTTGAGTCACAGGGTGCTGTGAGGCACAGCCTGTATCATCTGGGCAGTGAGGGGTGAGTGGGGATCAAAGCTGCTGATAAATGGTGTGGGGTTGTATGTTGTGAAATGAAGAGATGGTTGGTAAAGGGTGGAAATATAGTTAAGAAAAGGAGGAACTGAAGAGAAGGATTTGGGGGAATAACCTCTTGGCTGTGCAGGGAGTCCTTCCCAACTGCTGGTTGCAAGGCTGGAAGTGCTGGGACTGCAGGGCTGCACCATGCTTGCTCAAAGTGTGTGATCAGAATTAGAAACCATTATAACTGTAATGACTGAAATTGCAGAGTGATGCATCTAGGCCTTTTGAACTCTGGATATGGCATTTGCATGCTAATATCTGAGAACAATTACCTCATGTCTCCTAAGGGAAGTGGTTGAGGCCCCATCTGCACACCAGCAGGGCCTGATTTTCAGAGGCACTGAGCAATCACCTATCCCAGGAAAAATCAGGCTGGAAAATAAACTGCAGATAACAATCTGGTACTGGCAGAGGAATAGAGTAGGTGGGACCTATTACGCTTTTTTCCATCTCAAAATTTTATGATTTGGCTGTATGTATTCACCTGATACGCTAGTTTAGAAAAGAAAATCGTAATAATACTGTGTGATCAACCCACACAGCTCTGCTCCCCAGTCAGTTCCCACACCTTCGTTCCCCAGCTTACTCAAAGGGTTTGGCTGGGGAAAAAATCACAAAGAAACCACAAGCAGAGTGGATCACCACAACATGGCAATTGTCTGGGTTACAGATAATTAATTTTTTGAAGCTAGATTATCCCCTGGGTTTACACACCTGTCTGAAGGAGCAAGGCAGAACAGACCATCTTCCACCTGATGCTGAGGAGCTACAACAAATGTGGCTCGAGGTGTGATGCCTGTGTCAGATCTCTCTTCTCCATGCCCCATCCCTAGAGCAGGGGTGAGGTGGAACACAGCAGGGCTTCTCTGGTGATGGAAAAGGAGAAATAGGAACTGCTCTGGATGGGAGTAAAAGGTGTTACTTGCTTCCAGGAAAAAACAGGAAAAATACAATCCTCACTGGCCAATCCTGAGGGATTTCTTTCAAACAAAATGTCTGCATGTATCCTTTCAATCTAGCCTTGTACAAGTTCATGGTAGTAAGAGATCTATGGTTCAAGCATTTTGATAGCAGAAAATAGGCATCTTCAGAAGGCTGAGATAATGCAGTAACATCCTTTTATGCCTGCCATGTCATGGTGAAAACAAGCAGGTACACTGCAGGCATCTTGTGACAGAAAGGGATAGCAATGGATGCAATTACATTGTACTTTTTCAAGATGTTCTTGAACAAATTGTCTTCTATCTACAAAATGTAACGAAGAGTAAATCATAAATATGACCTGGATTGCTACCAGTATGAGAAAATGTATCTATGGGATCATGCACATTAGCAGTTTCCCAGAAAAAGCCAATTATCTTTACAGTGGAGTCCTAACTTGTTAATCACTCCATCATGTGTCCTTTTATTTTTCTCATCAGTAATGTTACTTATCTTTTGTACTCAGCTGCTGTCTTAAGGTAACAGAGTTGGCAGCTTCAAGCTTTTTTTCCTTCAGAGTATTTGTAAATGTGCTTTTCCTAAACAGATCAGGCTGTAGGCGAGCAGGGTAGTATGTTCAGAGCTACAAGAAGTGCTACATGGTTATTGTGGGGCTTTTTATGTGCATGGGGACATAAAATGTACTGTATTGGTTTTGATCGCTTGGAAGGATCTCAGTCAATGGTCTCAACTATTTCAGACGGAGACTCTCCTGTTTATCAGTGTTGTATTCCAGACACAAATCTTTCTCAATGCCTCAAATGATTACAGCTGTAGTGTTGCATGCAGAAAGCTAACATGTGACACATATACGTGTGATACGTAAGGGATTTAGTTGTAATACCCAGACTTTCTAAATCATTATTTCTAGAGCGTGGTGTGTTTGAAAAGATCTGCAATATTTTGAAAATAAAATAGATTACTGTTTTTCTGTTTTATTTCACAGCCTTATTTTCTTTACTATTCTGCTCTATGGAGAAAGCAGTAGTTTGCGACAGTGAACCTGTATCATCCACAGCTGAGATAGCTCAGGCTGCAGGTAAAGGTCTCTGGAGTTGTTTGCTTGCAAACCTTTAATTCTTTTTCGGGCCTGTCAGTTTTACTTTGGAAATCATAGTCTAGATACTGAATATGGAAGGCAATAACACAGGTTTAAAATCTCAATGCATGTAGCATGAAATGAAAGAGGAAAACTGCTGCTAGTCAGTTTTCCCTCGCGTGCCACAATGAGGGAAACAGAAGAAATAATATTCTTCTTAAATGAATCACAGTATTTTAAATTGTTTTTCAGAAGATGTTACAAGTAAATAAAAGCAACCATCACTTATAACTTTTAAGGTTTTAAATTAAAAACAAAAATTCTTGAAGGTTTTTCCAAAGTGCATTTGGATATAAATATGGTAAATTTTAGATTGGAAAAATACTTGTTTTCTTTATCCTTTTTTCACTGTATGTGCATTATGAACTTTAGTAACACTCCCACTAGAAACTTGGTTGGGCTTCTGATCAGAATGCCAAAGAAATAAACATTAGCAAAAGAAGTGGGACTTCAGACTGGAAAGTTAAGAATATGAGGTAAGGGGTTCAGATCTGCCGGTCTTTTTGAGATCAGTTCAAAACTTCCCAGGAAAGTGGGTGGGGCACTCTGAATTGTTAACAATAGAGTTTAAAAAAAAAAAAAAAAAAAAAAAAAAAAAAAAAGCAGTGATCTAGTAAACTGAAGTTTTTTAAACACAAAAGACTTCAGGGGGTAGTGAGCAGAAGATGGCTAAGGCAAATATAGGTCAGCGAGTGTAACTTCAGTTTCTGAACTGGTATTAATAATGCAATTGCAAAACACCTACAAAAGTCAACATGGATTTCCAAGCACAGTTCCAACAAATTTTATTCTATGATAGCATGTCAGGTTATCATTTCTTTAATAGGAGAGAGAATTCTGTGCTAGGCTTTTGACTTATTACTGTTTTGTAGACATTTTAATCTTTAAGGTATGGAAACATAGTCTTGATGAAATTACTCCAAACTGTGCTCAAACCAGTTGCAAAATTGCACCCCAAGAGTGGTTATTAGTGATTCATTGTCAAACTGAGTTGTATTTAATGTGGCTTGACTGTGATCTGCCATGGGCCCAAGTACTAGTCAATATTTTCATTAATGACTTTACTCATGGAAAAAAGAGTCAATTTACTGAGTTTGTAAAGTCATGACAGCTGAAAAATACAGCCAGCCCTTTGAAACACAGGATGGAAAGTCAAAACAATGACATTAGAGATGTGATCCAAAATAAGTAGAAGGTGTTCTTGATGGATGCAAACAAGATCAATAGCACTACAGCAATACTCAGTTGCACAAAAATGAGATGGTAACTGACTTACTGGATGTGTGTTTCATAGAAAAAGGAACATAACAGTTCTGCGGATCACAAGTTAAGCGTAAGAGGGCAGTGCCAGAAAATATTCGAGAACACACAGACACGATACCTGTGAGATAATAACAGTACCCTTCCAGCCTGCTCACCTGCAGATAATCTAGCTTTATGCCCAACTTTGGACGCTACTTCAGCAACATTAGGATCTTGGTAGCACAGCAGGAAGCGCTAGAGATCTAGAAGACATGCTTTATGAGGAAAGATTAGAATATCAGGTTTATTTTACAGGGAGAGGACAGGAATGAAAAGAAAGGTGGTTCCCGTCTTCGAACGTGTTAAAAAAAATGAATAGATAAAAGCCGTCACAAAGAAGATGAATCTTTCTCCACTTCCAGTAACACAAAACAAGAAATAACAAGCCTAACTACAGCAAAGGAAATTTGGGTTAGATGCAAGCAAGAGATTTATAATGGTATGAAGAGGAGTCCCATCTGCCGACACTAGAAAGAACAGGTTAGACCAACATCTCTTTAGAATTATATAAGCACAGCTGATCTTTCCTTTGGGTGAGGGATGGACTGGCACGGTCTTGAGAGCTCCTCTAGAACAACTTCTTGTGAAGACATACTGCAGTCATAAGTCATGTAGGCTTGGATGAAACAATCATGTCTCAATGGGGGAAAAGACATTTTCTTCAAAAGCTTTCTGGCCAACTCTAGCTGCATGCACTGACAATTCCTAAAGCCACCTAGTGCTAAGATTTCACTGTTACACTGTCACCTGAGTCTACATTCTGCAATAAATGTTTAGGTATTTGGAGAAGAGTATCATATGGACATACAATTTAAATTAGAATATATGCGAAATTTAAACTGATTGTAGAGGACAGTGGGGTGAGCAAGTCATACTGCCATACCCCGAATTATGTCTGAGTCTCACCTATCTAGCCTGTTAGGTAATTGTTTACTGTTTACTCTTTCCCTGCAGGTAAGTGATAAAGCAAGCTCAAGTCTTAAAAGGAAATGAGAGAGGTTGCTAATGTCATTAGATTGTAGGGAGTGTTAACCTAGATTGGTCTACACTTCTACACTAGCAGGATCGTGTGCTGCAAACAACTGCCCTGCAGGAGGGAAATCAACTTTTTACATGGGTAGATGGTGATAGGACAAGGGGGAACAGTTTAAAACTAAAGGAAAGGAGATTTAGTTTAGATGTCAGTTAGAAATTTTTCACTGAAAGGGTGATGGAGTGCAGGAACAGGCTGGCCAGAGAAGCTGTGGATGCCCCCATCCCTGGAGATGGTCAAATCCAGGTTGGATGGGGCCATGGGCAACCTGGTCTAATTCCATGATTTAATGGTTGGCAACCCTACTTGTGGCAGGGGGCTTGGAACCAGACGATCTTTGAGGTCCCTTCCAACCCAAGCCCTTCTATGACTTTTCTATGTGCATCTAATGTTTATATAGTTCATACTGGTGTAGAATCCTAAAACCTAAACTTTAAGATCCTATCCTCATAGTATTGTTGTCAGAAATGTGAGTGCTGTTATCATCTTCCTACACACAGCTTATACACAGAAAATAAAGTCCAGATCTCTTCATTGCTTTTGAAATGTTTATCTACTTGTATGTAGACTTGAACTGAAGCAAATTCCTTGAAGTCATAGAAACAGAGAGATCCTGGATGTGAATGCATCTGCCAGGTGTTGGAGGTGCCCTGCTTTGGGGTTGTTCTTTTTATTTGCCCGTCATGAAGCACAAAGCTGTCTAAAGGAGGAACTGTGATTCTAGTGGTACAAAACACTTTTGTTTCTTCTTAAAATGGTCACAAAAATAAGGTTTGAATATATTTTTGTTATAAAGAATTTCTAATAGCAACCTGCAAAGCTCCAAAATCTGGACTGTGGCAACTGAACACTACTAGATTTTAGAAAAGTAATGAAATAATGAAAAAAACCAACCTGAAAAATACAATATAACAGATATTTCTGCTTTGACAGAAAAATACATCCGTGTATTTTGGCTTTTTTCAAGGAAAATTCAAACTTTTAGCCAATCCCATTCTTCTTGTTGTCCAGTGGGAGATAGAGTCCTATTAGAAGGTGGATATGGGGAAGAAACTGTGCCAAAAAAAAGAATATGTTAAATGAGTGTGGCCTATGCATTGCAAGTGAAAGGAAAAAATAGGGCATCGGTTTAATTCTCTCATTCTTCAGCTAAGTTTTTAATGAGTAGTTAAAGAACTGAGGGAAGGACTAGAATGGAAAACAGCTTTTTGTAAATAAGCCAATGAAGTGATATTTAGACACAAAACAGCTTTAAAATGATGTTCCAGCTTTTCTTCTACAAAGCCCATAAAACTTATAGGTGATGAAATACTTCCTTTGTTTGACTTCTTTTTATTTCAGTTTAAAGCAAAGTCAGAGGTACTCCTGATGGTCTGCCAAGGCTAAGGAAAAGAATTTTAGGAAAGCCTGAACTTCCAGAGAAGTTCATGTTCATTGCTATCAACAAAGCAGCAAGAAAAGGAGATTTGGCCACCCAAAATACAGCTGATATGAAGTAAATACAATAGCATCAGTTTTCTAAGATGACTAATGTTTGGTATTTAGGAAGGTAGCCACTAAAGGTTGGCTGCAGCCTGCTGAGACTGATCACCTAAGGATTGTCTGTAGTCAGTGGAAGATTTGAGCTTGGCGGACACAGGGTATGTGATTCCTGCGCTGGACAAGTCAGTAGACAAACTCCATGGATTCTCTGCATGGCATTTCAGGAGGAATCAAAAACCTATGCAAAGATCCAGTGTCAAACTGGATCTGATCAGTTTGTAGTGCTTATTTATGAGTGCTAACAATTAACTAACTCAGTGCTACTGAGTTTGTCCTATTACTTAGGGCAAACCTCTCTCTATCTTGATGTCCAGAGAATTTCAATGCAAAATGAAAATACCTAGAGGATATCCTGAGTTAACAAGATGGTAATGCTTTATGGATCTTGCCAGGCCACAGCAAAAAGGATCTTGGCTGTCTAGAATGATTGGCACCTGGTACTGCCAACCTCAGGCACATAAAATGATGTGGGAGTTGGGTGTGTCAGGAAGCAAGGACTGAGCCTCATGCTGCTATCTTCTAAGGATAACTTGCTCTCTTCCTGATGCTTAATGGGAACTGGGATATGCCTAATCAGACCAAACAAAAGATGTAGAGATTAAACTGCACCATTAGTATGCAGTAATGAGATGACTGGGAAAGATCTCTCACAAGCAATACCTTCATTTCCATGCTTAAATGATTTACTTCTTTGTTAAGTCCACTTGAATCAGCATTTCAACCAGGAAAATAAATGTATGTGGAAGAACAGTTGGCATCTTGACCACAAGCTGTGCTGTGGATGTGGATTTAAATGCAGAAGCCTGGAGAGTTGGATATTACTAGTGAATGCAACAACAGAAAAAAACCAACATTTACATATCCTTACTCTTGCCAAAAAAGTCTTACAGAAATACTGCAAGGTAAATTGGGAGCATTAAAAAGAAAAAGTAGAGCACTTGCCAAATATAATTTTTTTTCATGGCACTGCTGTTTCATTTCACAAATAGACTATTGATTTTAGTAATGTAGGAAGAGTGGCAGAGTTATCTGCTCATAATTACAACCCTTGAAGCTTCAAGAATCTGTTGCTAGAATCTGGCATTCAAGAAAAAAACAGATGGCCTGAGAAAAGCCCACATCTTCTCCCACTCCAGACAAAAAGCAGCCACGTTTTGGCATGAAACGTTCTATTTTCGGAAACTATTAAGGTGAAATTTTACTTGTGATTTCTCTGCAGATTTTTAAATATTTCATCATCTTAGAATCACCTCCTGGCTCACCTTCCCTCCACTGCAGGAGAGGAGTTAGGAGTGATGGCATAGGGGATAGCCCTATGTGCACCAGTGCTGATGGTGCTGCAGTGGCACCATCAAGCACGAAACTGAAGTCAGTTCTAACAAGGGATGTGAATTGGAGTTGACTGCTCCACATGAAAGGCTCTCTATTCCAATTACTCACTGCTCAGCTATCCAACACACCCAAGGTTTTCAATTTGTAAGAAAAACACATTTTGATCTTGATTCTGGAAAGAGAGCTTGGGTAATTTGTTAATCATGTACTAATAGGATTGCCTCTTGTCATACCAAATCATCCCACTGGGTTTTGAGTGGTTTGCAGATTCGCTGTGGCATAGAACTGGAAACTTCTTTATACAAGGATTTTCTCTTTTATTCACAGAAAAGCCACCTGAAATATAAAATGTGATACAACTTTGCTTTTCAATGTTGGTTTTACTTTAATTGTCTCTGAAATAAAGATGTTGGTAAAAATAATTAGGAAGCATTTCAAGTTGGTTAGGGAATAAATCTTCATGAAGAGTTATCTGCATTCACATGAAATACTTCAGATTCATAATTATGGAACTATGGACTGATAAACTAGCCTCCCGTTGTAAAAGTAAATTGTAATGGTGCATGATGAAATAGTCATCACAAGTGACGCAGAAAAGATAACCCCTTCCCAGAAGTGGTGCACAGAAAAGCCAGTCAGCATGCTACAATAGCTGAATTTAAAGGAAAAAAACAAACAAGCACAAAAGGAGTCTTGTCTTTGGGATGTGAGCACCCCATTGCCATCTCAGTGTTGACTGCGTATCATGTCCTGTGGGGTGGAGAACAAGATTGCCTGTGATTTGCAGAGAACAGAGCTGGCCAGCCTGAATCCTGGTTTGCCCCAGGCCACACTAGGGGCACACGTGGCATAGCAGGGACCTGCTTGGGGATGGCCTTAGCGCTCAGCAGTTCTTCCAAGCCAGAGACCCTCCTCCTTGCCTGCAGTTTTTCCTCCTTTGCAGAGAGTGGCAGCTCAGATCTCCTAGCTGAACCTGACAGGAACTTCTCTGGATTTCCCCCACTCTGCCTGAGGTCCACAATTTTTTACCCATTTTCTGAGCTTTGGGGTTGCCTGTTACCAGCAGCACACTTGCGTGAAAGGACAGAGGCTGTCCTGGATGACTTTCTGGGTGCCGAAGTGCTTGGCTGGGAGAGAGTTACTTCCATGGCTCATTTCTGTCAATCTGATACATTTCTGTTCATTGTATGGAAGAATACAGTCTAAAAGGAGAGCCTGGGAGATGAGTGAATTTTAGAAGGTAGTTTAAATTAGCAGGGGAAGATTTTTATAAATAAACACAGGTCACCAAGTGTTGAAGAGAATTAAGAAATAATAAGAAAATGCCACCAAATTACTATTTTGTCAGAAGGAAGAATTTGGCGAAGAGAGTGCAGCTCGCTGGGTAGCTGCTCAGTGATAATAATCCCTGTAGCCTTTTGGAGACCTCTGAACAAAATCCCAAGAGCAACTAACAGGCAGCAGCTGCATCCAGTGCCACAACATTTGCTGCAGAATTATTGTTAGGTGAGAGAAGCATGTCCATGTTCCTTGGAGTTGGTTTGGCAATGCCCAGCCATGGTTACATTTGAATAGGGCAGCCAAAAATAGCTGGAATTTTTTTTCCAAATTGATGCTGTTTTCCTTCATTTATTTACAGGCTGGGATCACACATGCTGTTGGTAGTGGAGGGGCACTACTCTGTGTAGGAGGCATAACCAGTGGCTTTGCCTTCCTCACCCCCCCATATAATGAACCTGCACGCCCACTCTGTCTGAGCTATGCAGCATTTGGCTTGTCTGTTGGTGGCTGGTGGCAAAACCTGTGCTTGCCTTGAAGTGTCAGTGCTAACACAGTTCCCTGTAGGGTAAAACTTTGTCCATCCCCTTAGCCCTCTATTTCTAAAGATACCATTTGCTTTGTATTTCTCATTTTCCTGTCCCTTTACACACGGTGATGCTAGACCAAACTCAGTGAGGATATGGTAAAGTTGCAAAAGTAGTCAGTTTATCTGATTATATTTGTTTTCCCTTGCTGTTCTTTAAAAATAATGACATGTGATTTGTAATATTTGCTGTAGCCTGGCAATATGTATAGCGGCAACAGCGCAGATTCAATCTGAGATGAAGCCATCATCCTCTGCTAATCAGGGTGTGGGAGAGGCATGCAAGCAACATGTTCAGCCCATTTATTCAGTTATGTAATGGCCTTTTAAACATTTTCCATTTATGGTCTCTATTTAATTTACTGTAAGTCACAATGGTTTAATGTAAATTCAAGCCATAACATATACCAGACAGCTCAGCCATAAATCAGATGAGCCTCTGTCTTCGTATATTTATTCTTTTATGAAATAACAGAATGTCCAAGACCTACCTTTTAAAACTAGGCTAGAGAAAATAAATCATTTTTGTTACTGCATAGAACAAACCAGTTCAGAGAGACTGAGTCTTTGCCCACAGCGAATGCAAGAAAGGCTTACAAACTTCCCTTTAAAAATATTTTCACTCACCTTTTGTGTTGCCTGGCTTCAGTTGTGCTTGAAAGAGAAAACGTGGAGAAAATCACTTCTGGTTTCAAACTTCCCAAGGTCAGGAGCTTGGGAAGGCTCTTTTTGCAAGATTTCCAAGTGTCTTGTTAAAGGAGATTTGGATTGGTGTCTAAATTAGGATACTTACTGAACTAAGCAAAACCTTAGCTCTACTGCTAACAAGTCATAGCATGAGTTTCAGTGGTGTGTTTCCTCGTTCATCTCTACTCTAGAGATTCTCTCTTCACTCGGCTTTTCCAGCCAGGATCAGCCTAGCACATTGTTGAGAATGAATCATTTTCTGTCGAAGGTGTCGATTAGCGTGTCACAATATTTGGGCATTTCTCTGCATCCCTCCTGCCTGCAGGCCTGCCCCAGAGCACCAGTCATTCCTATGGAGCCTTGGGAAGCGCAGCCCCAAACCCCATGGAGGCAGCCAAGCCACAAAACCAGCCCAGTCCCTCTGATGCATGGCTGGCATACATATCCCAGGTGGCCTCACACTGGCTGGCCAGGGCTGCTGCAGCCCCCTAATTAGCAGGACTCATCTCTGATATTGTTAGGTGGCTCATTGCTCTGAGCAGTGCTGTGCATGGTAGCTGGGCTCACATGTGTGGTGCTACCTGGTTCTCTGGCAGAAGTGCTGGTCCCTTTGGGCAGACCTCATGTTCCATTAGGGAATTGTTGCTGTGCTGCCTCCTGGGAGCCTCAGGCAGGGCTGCAGATGGGTCTCAGAGGTCTTGGGGGAGACATGCTGAGGTAAATGTGCCACTGGGGAGCACAGTGGGGAGAAGCTGGACAAGTCCTTGCTGGAGCATGTGGGAAAAGAATGGCTCTTTGTGGTTTGAACTCCAGACTGACAATGTTTCTGCCCAAAAGGCTCATCCTGAGGTCTGTTGGCTTAAGGGCACTGTACAGAGGAAGAGGAGATCTTCTGAGCCTACTCCTGCATTAATGAAAACAGAGTGTACCTATATTTCTTCTCTGTACTGACTTTATCTGATGGAAATCTGATGGGTCTGGTGTATTTGTGAGAGCCTTGTGTGCATTGTTCTGCTGTTTGGTTTTGATAAAATGTGGTATTGTACTTGATGTTCTCTAGCTACGTCAAACCTTGCTTCACGGCTAATGCATGGCATTAGTCCATACCACAAGTTGTGCAATGCTCTGCAGCAAAAATATTGATGCTCCTTGGGGATTAACAGTGTTATTTCACTGTGAGTTTGATGAAAGAAGTGAGGGCAGAATTGGAGGAAGAATAGTTTTGCTACAGAATTGATTTTGGCAAGTTAATTATGGGGGAAAAGACCATATTTATTCACCCTTTCCAGCATTATACATTCACCTGTTTCAAGAAGTGAACTTAAACAAACAAACAAACAAACAAAAACCAACCCAACTTTTCAATTTGAAGTTGAAGCAAAACACTAAGGACAAAGAACTAAAAATGTTTGGATGGACACCCTTCAGAGAACACATCTAACTAGGAACAGTGAAGAGAATAAGTAATTCTACAATAGACCATCTCTCAGTGGAGGTTCTCAGAAAAGTCTCACGAGTTTGGGGCATCCCAAACCAGCACGTATTTCTCTTGCCAGACCAACCTCCTGTAATTTGGCTGCAGTGAAGAGAGTTACGACAGAGGTGGATGTGGCCAGCTCTGCACAGGACAGGCACTTGGTCACAGTCACTCTGTGAACTTCTCATGGCAAGTAAATGTGTACTTGATGGCCTTGGTGGCTATGTCTAAACTATTTAACGAAACAGTGTTATTTATGACAAGACACTGCCAGCATGCTTTTTACCAGGTTTTCCAGACATGTTTTGGGACCAGCTGCTCCCCACCACAGACTGTGTATGACTTGGGCTGAAACTGCAATGTACAAATCTCTTTCCTGCCCTGGCAGCACCAAATTTAAGCTGCTCCTTTCATTTCCTGGCCAAGGAGGCCCCATGCTCTGATCAGGTTGGGGAAGCAGTCCTGCTTGCAGGAGAGACGCCTCCACTTGGGTAGCAGCAAAATAAAGCTCACACCCACCCTTTGGACTCTGATTCATGTGCTCTACTCATTCACACCAGGCTGATCCAAGAGATTAGCCACTCTAGCTGGCAGCCACACCTGTCTACTGGGGGTTGTTGCCCTGTCACGAGGGCAACGGGGCAGCAGAGGATCAGCTCCTAAGGCTCTTCAAGGCGCAGGCTGATAAGCCCACATGAATGGCTGCTTTGCTTTTGGTTTGTATTACCATGCCTTGGGATGTGGCAGCAGTTTTTGACCCCTCAGCTGCAGCTAGATCAAATTTGAAATACTATTTCCCATGTTTCCAATGTAAACTCTGTGAGACCGGCTGGCTTTTAATTGTTATAGGCTTATATTTCAGAGAGCCTGGTCTCTACTGACAGTAGCAGTTACTATGCTAATTTAGTGCTACTACCATTAACCATAACAATAATAACAACAGTGAGCACCCTCATGAGCCAGACAATGAGTTTATTAGATGCCACAAACACCTTTTATCATGCAGCACAAATGCTTATGTCATACTGCTTGCATGCCTTGACTCTGTCTAAAACCCATGCTGCTGGCTTCCTTCCAGTGTGTTCCTGCATGTCCATTGCATGGCTGCAGGGTCAGGGCAGCACAGGCCAGCCCAGAGCTGGGCCATCCAAGTCCAGCAGGTAAGGAAGGGATGCTCCCCCATTACGCAATGATTTATTCTAGCAAGATCACTCCATCTCAGTCTAAAACCAACACTCATACATATTAGAGGAATCTCTACCCACCGAAGTTTGCATGTGGTGTTTTTGCTTATTAAATTCCCGAGTCCTCGGGTCATCATTTGCATTGTGTATCTTCCTCTCTTGGGCTGACAGTGTTGCAGTATGAAAACACTGAGGCTAATTGTTCTGCTATTACAAAGGCTTCTAGAAACAAAGCAGGTTTGGAAAATAGTTCAGAGCAGGTGCTCTGTAGTGGGGAAGTTCAGCTGTCCAAGTAACAGATATCACAGAAGGTTACCAGCTCTGGTATTTGGTTATATTAGTCTCTAACCCTTTCAGATCTTCATTAATGGATTAGGTAGCTTAGAAAACCTCCATGGCTATCTTTTATATCTAAATGCTATAAGCATATTGTTAATATACCCTTTGCCTAACTATGAATGTTCTTCTGGAGCTAGGTCTGGCTTTATTTTACTGAGTTGTTTTACAGATGTTAGTATCATTAGGGGGCATGGCTTTAACACTGTGCTTAAGCACTGTGGATACGTTTTGTGAAATGAAAATTGGAAATATTCAAAGTTCAGCAGAGATGTTTTCAAACTATTAGTCTTTCTTCTTCCCTTCCCTTCCCTTCCCTTCCCTTCCCTTCCCTTCCCTTCCCTTCCCTTCCCTTCCCTTCCCTTCCCTTCCCTTCCCTTCCCTTCCCTTCCCTTCCTTTCCCTTCCCTTCCCTTCCTCCCTTCCTTTCTTCCCTTCTTCCTTCCTTTCTTTCTTCCTTTCTTTCTTAATGTAAATGTACACCTTTATTATGACTTCAGTACCTATTTATCCCTAGACTGCAGTAAGAGAAAGAAGAACTTTGTAATAGTATAATAGAATCATTAAGGTTGGGAAAGACCACTAAGATCATCTAGTCCAGCCACCAACCCATTACCACCATGCCCACTTACCATGTCCCTCAGTGCCACATCTCCACATTTCTTGAATACCTCCAGGGACAGTGACTCCACCACCTCCCTGGGCAACCCATTCCAATGCGTCACCACTCTTTTGGAGAAGAAATTTTTCCTAATATCCAACCAAAAAAGAGAGGAAGTTGTACATCCCATTGCCAGCCAAGCTAGCTCAGAGGCTGGTTCCTTGCTAAATCTGTCTTTTTCCTTTAGCTACAACTGTTAATCAGTGGCAAACAAAAGCAAGCAAGACAACA
This sequence comes from Pavo muticus, assembly GCA_016647715.1. Lineage (NCBI taxonomy): Eukaryota > Metazoa > Chordata > Aves > Galliformes > Phasianidae > Pavo > Pavo muticus. The sequence goes on along the minus strand of JACDJE010000284.1, from coordinate 480,905 downwards.
GCTAAGACCAACACAATAGTAACCTATATAAAGAGACACTACACTTTAAAAAATAACTTCTATATTCATATTACTTATAGGATTTTTAAATATAAGCTTTGGCTAGTTCTAGGAAGCTTGGTAGCTGCAAGTAAAGCTTAACAAATCTAGCAACATCAGAAGTATGGCTAAAAGTTCATCATCAAATACTGAAAAAAAACAAAATGGAAAATATTTTTAGAAGTCAATTTGAAGGAGTTTAAAAGTTTCTTTTCTGTGTATCCGTTAAAAATATTTTTTTTTCTTCTTCAGTAAGACGTGAATAGCATAGACTAAAATAGAAGCTTACTATGATACAGCAACTCCAAAACAGATCCTGGAGACACTGAATTAATTGTCATGAATTAATCTCCAAAGAAAAGCTGGAATACCTGTGTTTATGCTGGCCTGTGAAATTCAGTGTCTGATTCAGACAGACATTCCAGGAAAATTGCTTCCATATGATACAAGAATAGTTCAACTACAGATGCACTGGCAAATGTAGCAATATCTAGTCACAGCATATGATAGTCCAGCAACATTATTTTATGTTAATTAACTTTCCTAGTAATTCCTTGGTGTTCGTTTTCTGTTTACTTTAAAGCTGGCTTATAATTGAGCATGCTCATAATTTTATAATAGTATATATGTATACATTGTACTTCATCAGTGCAAGAAATGAGAAATAGTCACACTTAGTAACTGACCAGGCAGACGAAATTACATGAAGAGGATAGTTTAAAAAAAAACAACCCCAAACTCTTATGGAAATTAACACTTATCTCTCTTCGTGCTGTGATACCTATATGAATAAACAGGAATTACTTTGTACTTTTTTCATTAATAGATCGATTTGCAGAATTATATATATTAAGTTCATTTGTGAGTTGCAGTCAGGAATTTCCTAGGTGCTGGGCAGAGACTTAGTAATTCACTGTGCTGTAGTGGCTCTCACGTTAACCCCCTACATGTATATATTTGCAGCGCTGTCAGTGTTGGTAGCTAATTGATGGAGTAAATGAGGTGAAATTACTGCATGTGAAGAGTTAATGAAGAGTTGTTAATACACTCTGCGATCACCATTTTGTGTACTACTCAATTATTTCCCTGTGAAGAGGAGCTTTCAGCCTGATCAGAGGATAATTCTATGGATCATTTCTCTTTTTAAAGGCTTGTTACTTTAGCATTCCTTGGTAGACAGTGCTGTTCTCCATAAAAATACATGACAGCAGTCTGGTAGAAACGATAACTAATTATTTAATGCTTTTGGAGTACGCATTTAACGCATGTATACTGCATACATAGGTGTGCCTACTTTTTAATTGCTAGTTATGAAATATATGTATATAGATGCCATTATGTGAAAGGATGTATTTATTCATCTCTTTCAGAAAGTTTTTTAGAAAAGAATTCAAATATTTACACTGGTTTTAGGAGTATCATAAAATTAGCTTTCTTACTAAGTAGCTTGTTTTCTTTCTAGAGGTTATGAATCACATTTTGTTTCCTAACTACCTAGAAGTAGTTCATGAATAATCAGTCATGCAAAGCTGTCACGCTTGGTTAAATAGCTCAGTCTTGTTTTTACTGCTTCAGTCCTTTATATCTTTAATTACCTTTATTTAGCTGATATAAATCACCTTAGAATGCATGCTCTCCTAAGCAGCCCTGCTTTCTGCACGTATTCTGCAAAGTACTGATTGCACATCTGGATGAAGTGCAAAACAACACCTGTGTCTCTTTTTCTTTGGCACAGTTAAGAACATCTTTTTTTATACCTTAAGTCATTTTATCTAGAATTAAACCTTTTCTTCTTGCCTTTTTTAAGACATATTTCACTGCATTAGTATTTTTGCTTGGTTGTCTTCTCATGTGTACATGTTTTTGGTTTAGGCAAAGCCCCTTGTAAGAATGTTGTCTTTTCCAGCACCTTCTCTACTGGTACAAGCTGCTGTGGAAGCTTCTTCGACCCTCTCTGCAATTGGATCTGTACTGCTCCATGCCTAAAGTGCTTTGAATCCCAAGCTCCCCTATAAATAGCTAGTCTCTAGCTGATATAGGGGTGCCCTATGTTCAAGAAAATAATTCATTCTGAAGAGTTTTGATAACTTCAAGCCTAACTTCAACGTTACTGTCATAATAAATGTTTGTAAAAGCCACTTGGTGACCTAACTTACTCAATTGGGTTGTAATGAAAAAGCGATGATGTGTTGAAGTCATAGCAACTAGAAAAGCTTGTTGATGGCTGCCAAAAACACACTTTGTCTAATATGAATGTCACTTTCCATTTATTTTCCCATAATCTATCTGTCATAATGAACAGACAGATTTGCTATAATGGCTAGGTGTCTGCAGATTAAATGTGATTACTTCTCCAAAATGAAAGGAGTGCATCTTCATGCAAAAAGTTAATTAGGCTCTGAAAATTGTCTTGCAAATCTCCAAAGGAAAGACAGACAAAAAAAAAAACACAATGAAGATAAGCTAGCTGAATTATTTCAGGATGATAATTTAGTTAGATCTACTACTTCAAATTCTCTTAATTTTTTTGCATACGTTTTAACTTCTGTTCAAGGACTACAGCTGATTATATACATATATACATATATATATATATACACACACGTATATATGAATATAAACAAATGACTGTAGCTGAGGAGATGAAGCCAGGTGTCCTGTATTCCTGATCCTGTAACAGGCTTGTTACTTTGGACAAGATATTTAATGTTTCTGTGTTTTGGACAAAATATATGTGAAAATTGCAGAATCACAGAATTATAGGGATTGGAAGGGACCTCTGGAGATCATCTAGTCCAACTCTTCTGGTAAACCAGGTTCCCTACAGTAGGTTCAGACAAACTTTCTCTCTCCCATCTTGCCAGTACCCTCAAGCTTTCATCTTGTTTTCAAAAATTTCTCTTGGACCTTCCAGTTCATGAGTAATATAGCAACATCTATAAAAACAAAACCTAGCGTGAAAATCTCTGCTAAGGAATAGCTACATAACGTCAAACACATCAACAAGTCATTAGCACCCTAAGCTTCTGATGCATCATCTGACATCAGTGATGCTTGCAATCGGACTGGCAGGAGCTGCTGTTCTGGCTGTTCTTGCTTTTTCAAATTCCTCTTTGCATGTTCACTGCCAACTGTACAAAACTGATACGCCTTTTTGATGAAACAAAGGGAATATTATTGGACAAGCTGCTGATTACAATATGTTGTTATTTGCATATCTAAATGCTGGCTTGTGAGTAAGCGCTGTAGCCCTGGGAATGGGTGGGTTTCTGTTAAAGTGGCTCAGATGGTAGCTTTGCCTAGTACGGGAGCTTTAGTGAATAATAATCACCAAGTATCCTTCTGTTGTATGTATGCAGAAAGATAAGAGCTACTCTTTCCAGTGCAGAGAGACCATCATCACTCAGTATATAAAGGATAAAGGAAGCTTTTGCTCTAACATTAATTTTTCTTAGTGTCTTGTATGAACATAATTGACTTTTTTTCATCTTAGAAAGTTCTGTTAAATTTTCACAGAGGTTTTCCTCATTTTCTAAACACGTCTGGAGATTTGGAGATCTAAAGTTATCACAACTCACAAGTTTTGAAAACACTCGAGTCTGCTTTTTTTGATTTTTCTAATGCAAATGTGTTCCTTTTTCTAGGCCGTGGACAATGCAGCTAACAAGATCATTTGTGCCCTAGATTTGCATATATTATGTCTTTAATTGGGATTTAGTTCCAATGTTTTCTCTTTCGTTTTCTTCCCTACTTGTTTACCTTTTATACCATTGCCCCTCCATCCACCATTTAGCAATAAATATCACTATTTCTTCCAATTCCCCTTCTCCAGTTCCTGGAACTCTTCCAACATGCAAGTATTATTCCTCATATGTTAATGAAGTTGCTATCTAGCACATTATACTAGATACACCATTACTAATAGTGCAGGACAGCAGATAAACACCTACTGTTTATTTATTCCCTCCAAATTAAAACATGCATTCTCTTCTCAGGCACTCAAGAATAAGACTGGGTAGAGCAGCTCCAGGTACCCACTCTCTGAAGGGAAAATCCCAGGTAAAAATCAAAATGTCCCAAACTCTTTATGACCTGTAGACCTGTTTCTTGTAAAACAAGTGTTTCCCACACTGGAACTTCAGGTGCTTTTCATGATACTCCAGGCTTTGGAGATGGTCCAAAGCTTCCTTGGGAAGACCCCTGTGAGATATATTCTTGTGCTGGGGACCCCAGGCCTGGATGTAGTACTCCACGTAGGACCTCGAGAGGGCAGAGTAGAGGGGGGCCACCCCTCTTTTGATGCAGCCCAGGATACTGTTTGCCTTCCGGGCTGCAAGAGCACACTGCTGGCTCACATCCAGCTTTTTGTTTACCAGAACATCCAAATCCTTCTCCACAGGGCTGCTTTCAATGAGTTCTTCTCCCAGTCTTTAGACATATCTGGGATTGCCCTGACCCAAGTGCAACATATTGCATTTGGCCCTGTTGAACCTCATCAGATTCTTGTGGGCCCACATTTCAAGCTTGTCTAGATCCCTTTGGATGGCATCCCTGCCTTCTGTTGTATCAACTGTACCACTCAGCTTGTTGTCATAAGTAGGCTTGCTAAGGGTACGTTCAATCCCACTATGTCATTGATCAAGATGTTGAAGAGCACTTGTCCAAGACCAACCCATGGGGGACACCATTCATAAATGGTCTCTACCTGAACATAGATCCACTGATCACAACACTCTGGCTGTGACCACCCAACCAATTATTTATCCACCCAATAATCAGACTTCAAATCCATATTTCTCCAATTTAGAGAATAGGATGTGGTGTGGGACCATGTCAAAGGCCTTGCACAAGTCCAGGCAGATGACACCAGTTGCCCTTCCACTGATACCATCACTCCATTATAGAAGGCTATGAGATTGATGTTCCATGATTTTCCCAGGCACAGAGGTGAAGCTCACCAGCCTGTAGTTCCCTGGGTCTTCTTTTCTCCCTTTCTTGAAAATGAAAGTGATGTTTCCCTTTTCCCAGTCACCAAGGATTTTGCCTGACACTCACAACTTTTCAAATATGATGGAGAGTGGCCGGTCAACCACATTAGCCAGTTCCCTCAGGATCCTGGGATGTATGTCATCTGGCCCCATACATTTGTACACATTCAGACTTATGAGGTGGTCTCAGAGTTCCTCTGCTATTACAGTGGAAGACATTTTGCCCCCTAGTGACCGCCTAGAGGTTCAGGGACGTGAGAGGCACGGAAAACCTTACAGCCAGTGAAGATCGAGGCAAAGAACTCACAGAGTACCTCAGCCTTCTCCATGTTTGTTGAAGCCAGTTCTCCCTTCTCATTTATCAGAAGGGGTACTTCTCCTTTGCCCACCTCTTCTGACCAGTGTTCCTAGAGAATCCCTTCCTGTTATTTTTCACATCCCATGCCAAGTTCAGATCCATCTGTGCCTTGTCTTTTGTAATCCCATTTCTGCATGTCCAGAGGACATCCCTGTATTCTTCCCAGGCCACCCATCCCTGCTTCCACTGCCTGTATTTTTCCTTCTTTTCCCTCAGTTTGGCCACCAGGCCCTTGCTCAGCCACGCTGGTTTTCTACCTCTGCTGTTTGATTTCTTATGCTTGGGGCTGGAGAGCTCTCATGCTCTCAGGAAGGTATCCTTAAAGAGCTACCAGCTCTGTTATATGAGGATGTTTTATGAGTGTTGCATAGTACACACATTCATGAAGACTCTGTAGGAGATTTCTGCCCTTGGTCTAACAAAGCTAATCAACTTCTTATGGTATATTCAGCATCTCATCTTTCCTTGGGTTGCTAGAGCAATTTGGAGAAGTTGCTAGGTGACTACTTTTACAGATAACCCCAAATAGAAGTGAGAGTCCTAGGCTGATGATGGACATCTTTATTGTAGGAATGCAATTTTTAAGAGATAGTTGAGATAGAGCTGCTGTGCAGGTGTTGTTGTGGAGCAGATGAAGAGACAATCTCTGTGGCTTGCAGCTGCTTTCAAATTTGCATCTCCTTCAGCCACATGGCCAGAAGGCATTTTCCAGCCCCAAACTGTACTGCAGAAAGCTAGCATCAGCATTCTCTTTATTTTTGCTTGAAAATGACTACTGTAAGGTGGAGGGAGTAGAAAAAAAATGAAAAGTGGATAAAACTTGGCTGAGAGTGGTGAAGAGAGGACACCACTCTCTTATACTTCTGATGTGTGACCATTCCCACTTGCTGGCAACCTAACCCATCCTAACTCTCCATCTGATTATGCTTGCAGACTGGCCTCACCAATTCCTGGCTCAAAAATAAAAATGACACTGAGGTGCTGTGCCATCTTCTGAAGCACACTGTTGTTGCATTATGGGTCCAGGAAGAGAGAGACACAGGAAAGAACTACAGGACCTGGGGAATGCCTTTATGAAAACAAAGACCACTTCAGTTAGACTTTCTTCTCCTGGTGCAGTGCCAGGGCTGATTGATGAGCTGAGCTAGGCCAGCTGAGTGCCTCTGCTGTGGGGCTGAGTAGGTAGGTTGCCTGGGCCACTGATTGTTCTGCACTTGTAGCTGTGCTTGCATGTATAACTGAGGGAGTGGATGTAGCCATCAGTTTCCCCCTGTGCTGGGAGGCAGTATCTTCCTGAGAAGGTCTCTGTGCTCTTGTGTCATGTGAGCAGTGCAGTAAGGATACAGAGTGGGTGTCCTGAGTGTGCTGCAGAGCTAATGACAAGGTAACCATCTCTACAGATGTTTGAGAGCTGGGACGTGATGTGAAGATACAGTGACATAAAATAGTGACTGTTGGCTTACTGTGCATGTGGTAGAAGGCTTGGGTAGTTCTAGCTAGAGAGCAGGTCCTCCATGCTCCTCCTGTTGCATGCTGAAAGCTTAGGGGTGTAGAGAGCTAAGTACTCCTGAGTTTTCTTCTCCCCTGGGATCCCAAGCAAGCTATTTTCACGGTGCCCTGCAGGTGCCCTTGTGTTAAAGCTGAGTGAACAACTGGAAAGTTGAGTTTTTAGAGCTGAGTGTGTGGCAATCCTATGGGCAGCGTGGGTGCAACCAGCCTGGGCCTGGAGAAAAGGGTGTGAGTGCTGTGATCTTGTCTGTGGGACGGATTGAGTAGGTGATGTTGCCCTCTAGTGCCTGCCCGAAGAGAGAATAACTGCAACAACCAAGGGTATGCTTTTGATCTTGTTTAAGACCTATGGTGATGAAGAGTTCAAGTCCTTGGTCCTTGTTTTTCGTTTGACTGAATACAATTATCATTTACTGCCAGCAGCATATTAAATAGTCCAAGCATAACAGAATCTCAGTGAAACACTAGGCTTAGTAAAGTTTGAGTTTTGTCTATCAGACTTTTATTTTTCCCCTAAGAATTCTGTTCTTCTGTAGAAGGGTTGGTATAAGAGAAAATACATAGCTATCTGAGTCCTCTTAGAAAATGATCTTCCCTTATTGAAATAAGTATTACATTTTCATACAAACCTGCTCACTCCTGTTATGAGTATCTCCTTACCATAGGAGTACCTGAAATGTAGGTTAAAATATATAGTAACTACATTTATTCCCTGTACTTACTTAATGGGCCTTGCTTAACTTTTTGGGAAGCCTTTTTGATTCCTTGCCATTCAACTCAGCTAGAAAAATGTATTTGGATCAAACATTTTATAAGAGTACTGTTATTTATGCAGACCGCATCATTTTCTGAATGGAGAAGGTGAATTGCTGTATGAGTGCAGGAATGACTTTATATAAAAGACTGATAATCACCAAGTTTTCATTCAAAAGAGCTCTAATGAGCTCTAATGTTCCCATGTTCCCCCCC
>JACDJE010000284.1:187640-473036 GCA_016647715.1 Pavo muticus | reverse complement strand
CATTTGCAATGTCTCTTGGCTGGCTTTTCCTGAACCCATCTTTTCTGCAGAAGTGATGTTGTTTGCTCCCACTCTCCTGTGTCTGTACAGCTTTACTTACTGCTTCTGTAAGTGAGCATTTTACAGTACTGCTTTCACTCACCTCCTGCCTTTCTAAGAGTGCCTCTGCTGTGAGATCTACCGCATATGTACATACTCATTAACAGTTTCTCTTGGATTACAGTTGCGTTTCACTCTTTGATATCCTTTCTTTTGGGAAGGGAGGTCTTTGGCATTAGGGCCATTTCTTTTTTATCATTATTATTTTCTTTTTCTCTTCTTACTGAAATTATGTCAGTGATAAAAAAAATTCCAGATAATCTAAGGTCCAAAAATGCTACTAGTATCACTGGATGTTTCGTGGTTTTTTTTTTTGTTTGTTTGTTTGTTTTGCCACAGCCAAAGGTAAAGGAGTATGAGAATGAAGGGGGAGAACATATCTTCCCTGCTCTCTGCAAAGGAGCCACCACTTAGAGCTGCAGTGCATCTTCCTTGTTTGCAGAACGCATGAAAATGGCTAAAGATGGTAGGAAACATAAATATTTCTCTTTGTATCAAATCTGCACCCTCTTTGCCTACAAATGCTTAGGGAAGGGCTGTCCTGCTCTGCAGCTGTGCCCAGCTCAGTGCAGGTGTTAGCCCCAGCTCTGTCCGCCTGCAGGTGAAGGGAGAAGCGGGGAGCCTTGGGGATGGGAGAGGTGGGAAGGAGCAGTGAGAAGAGGAGCAGTAAAGGATATAAGGAAAAGAACGGGAGAAGAGAGATCCAGCTTCTCAGTCCACTGAGTTTTTTTAATCTCAGTACTGCCCTCCCCTCTCAAAACACGGGAAGTGAAGGCAGCCCATTTACAGAGAATGAATGAGCAGAAGGGAGACAAACAGAACAGAGAAAAATGTGTTGGAAATAGGGCAGACAAAAAAGCAGGTATGTGTCACAAGATACCCCAGCATTTTATCTTTGCTGTCGCTTGCAAGTGACCATCTGAAATAGAGGGTATTAATTAGATTAGCAACAAGAATTCAGTGGGTGGAAAAGTGGGACAATCTGCTTATATTATGCATGTCAGCACATATGACCTCTGTGCTAATTCAAGGCGTCTGTTTTGCCAGCCCTGGGTGTTCCTTCAAGCTGACAGAAAAGTGCTCTGGGTGCAAACAGATGTACTTAATTAGGAGCAACACCAATCTGTACTTTACTACTTACAGATCTCAATTAAAAGATGGTTCAAAATGTGCTAGATCCTGTACTAATAAGTCTTGTATGAACAAGGCATTCAGCCTGCAGAACCTCCCCTCTGGGAGGATGAAGTGAGGAATGAAATACAGGGAGCTGTCTCCGTTTATTTGGTGTTCAGTGTCCTCAAGTAAGGCTGTTGGTTTTTAAAGTTAATCTTATGCTTTGATCATAGCTTTTTTTGGCGTGTTTATGAACTGTATGTAAAGGATTTGGTGTGGACAGAAATCCTGTGAGAATGAAGGCTCTATCTCTTAAATACTAACATAATTAAAAGATATTATTTTTTTAGTAGTAGACATTGTGAACAGGTTATTTTTATATACAGATGATGCTCCTGAAAAATATTGAGTGAATTCATATGGTACTGGAGGAGGAGAAAGCAAGCAAGCCTATGAGTTACAATGAGTAGGTCTGTTCAGGAGCTGCTTTGCAACAAGCTTAGGGCAATGGGTATTAAATCATCTTACTGACTCTTCTGTCTGAGCTTCTGGACCTCCCCTCAGGATCCTCTGCCTGACTCCCCCTGGGAAACAGTGCTCTCTAAAGATATGCCTCCCCATCCATCAGCAGAGAGCAGTTTCTATGTATTCATTGTTGCCCCTCACACACAGCTATTACAGAGGGTACAGGTGCACCACACCTACATCATACCCTGCACCTGAACTTCTGCTTGAGCAGGTGAGGGATCAGAGATTTATAGCAGAACTGAGAAACATCTCACTCCCATGTCCCTTTTGCTTCAGGGAGAGTGGGGAGGAGATATTCTTTAATGAATAATAATTTCTATAAGGAATTGTTGGGGGAGGTGCTATTTATGTGGCTTATCCCAGTACAAAAGTTTACCACCAAGTTGGAAGATTTTCCTTCTGGATGCTCACAGTCTTTGTCAGTTGATGGGTTTTTCTTGTTTGTTTTCCATTTGCTTGGAATTGATTGGCATTTGTTGGTTTGCTTCTTTGCTCTGGTTTGTTTCCTTTTTTTTTTTTTTTTTTTTTTTAAATCAAGTAGTAATCTATGAAAATAGGTCTTCAAAGTATGTCAGCTGAGTACTCCAACCACAGGCCTTCCAAGTTCACCAGATTTCGTGTTTATTTATCTAGTTGTTTCCTGAAGGTTATGGCTTGGTGGAACAGAATCAGCTCTCAATTTCTCTTAAAGACCAGTGACCAGCTAGGATTCACTTACTGGCTCTTCCCAGACGTCAGTTAGGAACTGTTCTAAAATGTCCAGCAAAAGTACTGTAAATTCACAGCAAAAGCAAACCATCACTCTCAACTGTTCCTGTTATCAGGCTTGTCAGAACTTCAGTTCCTGAGTTACCAACCCAGAATCAGGCTGATCTCTTTTAATAAGGAGGCTTTATTTTACTTTTTCCTTCTTTTGGGCCTTTGAACATCAAGGAAGTAACTTTCTCTGCATTATTGCAGGTATTTAATTGCACATTGTTCATGATTGCATCTTTTCCTTTTCTCTCTATATTATGAGTATTTAACTTGCTTATTCTTTGGTGTTTTTATTTGTGGGTTTGGGGTTTTTTCTTTTTTTTTTTTTCCTGCATAAGATAACTTTGTGTTACCTTGTTGTAAAGTTCTAACCTCAAACACCGTATTTGGATCTACAGTTACTTTTATTGGTTAAAATGCCTTCATTATTTCAGATAGGTGCTGTGCTCAGCCAACGCAAAGTAATGAAGAAATACCAAAAAGTTTGGGAGTTAGGAAAAATTCTAGCTGTCCATAGTATTTATGTGATGTTTTATGTTTTCAGGATACACTTCATGTACCAGCTAGTCTGCCAAGCAGTCCAAAACATTTCTGCACAAAAAAAAAGTTGCCTTCTTTCTTATTGTTCTTGCTTTGACTGTAATGACAAAGGGAGGAATAAAGAATGATCTGATGGTGCTGTACTTGGGAGTTTATATTCCAAGCACGAGATAAGAGATGTCAGCTGTTCACAGATGAGGAAAATAACAAGCTGTCAGCAATGTAAAGAATATTTTTTTCAATAAGTACGGCAGATAAGGAAGATAAATGAAATTTTTTTCATGATGTGATTTTTTTCTTCATGTTATATTTGGAAAGAAAAAACAAAAACAAACAAACAAGAAACCAAAACACAACAGATAAGAGTAGGTTATCCACCACCTTTCCAAGGAAATTAGAGCTCAAGAATGGGTGACTGCTACAGTTATTCTTTGCACATTGTCTATTTGCAAGGAATAGGTCTGTGCAGGTAGAAGTGGGAGCAGAACTTGGCTGCAAAGCCTTGATGACTGGTGAGGGTATGCAGAAGAGCAGGACTTGTGCTGTATTTGCATAACTGACAGCTTGGGGGTGGGAGGAGGAACAACAAAAAACAACATTTTCAATTATAAACTTAAAAAAAATAGTGCACAAGAAATGCTGAGATAGGGATGCCTTTAATCCTACACGCTCAGTCACATGATGGGACAGGACCACGCTTTTAGGCAATCTGATTTTCTTCCCATAGATTTAGGATTCTGCTGTGATTCCCTAATTGCTGTGGAATGTTGGTAATAACAAGCAGGGTATTATCGCTCCATCTGGATTGTACAACACTAAAATACTTTGCATTTCTTTAGTCTCATTTACCATGGGGAATTTAGATGTAACCCGACTGATGAACCTGAATGACTAATATTCCCTTTATAGGAGTGCAGAAATTGAGACCAGTGGCTTTTTATTCATGCTGTACAGACTAGGAAAGCCTGAGATTGGAATGGGATTTTCAGATCCTTACAGGCTTAATTTCTTTAACCCAAAACTTCATGTGCAGCTTGCACAAAGATCTTCATTCTCACTTTTCAGTATTTTGGGCATACAGAAGAAATTCATTGCAGAAATTTCTTCATTGGTCTATCACAGAACCAATTTTCTCAGGCTTTCAAAATGCATTGTGTCTTTAAGAAATATATGAGAATTTGCTTGAATACTGATAATGTGTATAATCTCTTATTCCTGATACCTGCTCTGTGAATACACTTACGTCTTTCCAGGTATTAGTGTGGTTATATGAGTTGTCAGTTCATAGTTCCATCATTTCTTCTAGGATCTAATTCTGTGATGTAAAGTGTGTTTGCTGGAAAGGGCTCCCTGGGACAGTGGTCATGTGACCAAGCCTACCTGAGTTCAAGAAGCATTTGGACAAAGCTCTCAGGCATAGTGGGTGAGTTTTGGGTGGTCCCAGGTGGAGCCAAGAGTTGGACTCAATGATCCTGGTGGGTCCCTTCCAACTTGGCATATTGTATTCCATGAACATACAGAATGAACGTGCTTCTTAGCTGGTGTCTTTCTCTATACTGTAAAATGACAAAAGATTTGAACCAAGGCTTATATTTAGCTGAAATTTTAATGATAAAAAAATCCATACATTATCTTTGTCAGAAGAAGGTGGTATTTAGAAATATATTAAAATCTTTCTGAGAGCCAGGTTACAGTTTCTCAAGAGAAAAATGTTGGTGTCTCCTTTCTGACAGATGGGTTACGCTACAATTTTAATGAAAGTGTCATGCTGACTACTCCTAAATGTTTTTTTCTATCTTGCTCCTTTTCCCCAATCACAACTACATGTGCAGTTGTTCAGATGCTTATTATCAGACAGTGGCAGAGAAAGAGCTGAACACATTGAAGATATGAGGACCGCATGTGGCTTGAATTCCCTCTATGAAAGGCTCTCTGCATATGTGTAGTTGGCATGACAAAAGCACAGTCTACCCTTTGCATGCAGGCATGCAAACTACTGCATACACCTTGCTTAGAGAGGAAAACTATAATTACCTGGATATTATGTTTCCCACTAGCACAGTTACCAGTATTTCCAATAGTTTATTACACATGACACCCCTAAAAGTGTACAGTCAGACTCACAGAGAGGGGGAAGTTCTGGTTTGAATTGAAAATCTGGTGGGAAACTCAGGATCCTGGACGTACCTATCAGTTTGTGTCCTACCCCCATCTTGTTACGCTGCAGGATCTGTTCTGAAATTACCAGCTTATTTCCCACAGTTGATCAGCCATCTGATGAACACTGCTGACCTTGACTGGAATGGAATGATTATTTAGCATTTAGCTGTGGGAGATAATGTTGGTCCAAGTTCCCGGCCATACTTCATCAGTTTCCAGAATAGTGCATGATAAACCTATCACAGCTATAGTTTAATAGATATAAACAATTAAGCAATTATAAATCAATGAGCTCTGTAACTCTGGTATTATAATAATTACATTTTAAAAGGCTCTACTTAGTTACAACTTGGGGATTATTTACAAGCAATAATTAAGGTCAGACTGACTTCCTCCTGTTACGCAGAGTATATGTATGAGTAGCATGTCAAACAATAATTAATTTAGGGCAAACCTAATTGCTTATTGTGCTGAAGTGTGTCAGTACCCTACAGAATATGATCTTGTATCTATTACTGGTTATATTTTGAGTTAAAAAAAAAAAGTCTTTTTTTGTTGATAAAAAGGCAAATTGTATGTCATATTTTATTTAGAAAGGTATCAATTGCTCCACGGTTTTTTATTAAACCCACAGGAAAAGGAATAAAGTAACAGGAAAAGGAGTATGGCACACTGCATGTATGAAGCAATCCTGTGATGAAAGAATAGATGGGAAAAATTAGTGCAATCTTTTTACAAAATTATTCCCCACAGTATATTTCCCAGTGCTTTGTCTGGTCTCGTTTGCAAAGATGCAAATGATGTCGTTTTTATTGCTTCCCTAAGGGGAGATTATCCAGTCTAATAACATTCACTGTTAGGAAATCTTACTGATGTTCAAACTGTTTTTCTTTACCTGACTTTACCCTATTGCTCCCAGTTGTAAACTCCCGCAGGCGGTTCTGAGTAGTTCTTCTCCTTCCTGGGTGTTCTGGGCCAAGCTGCACACAAGTATTCTTTTTAATCTTTCACAGGAGTCCGATGGACATTCAGGTCTTGGAGAGCCTGCAAGTTTGAACACAGCATCTGATCGCTGCCCTGTATGCACATGTGTGTCCCTTACATAAATATATGGACATGCAGACACGCGCATGCTCATGAAACACTTGCCCCCAGACAACCTGCTGATTGATGAAACATTCCCTTGCAAATGTGCTTGTCCAATGGTGAGAGAAAGAGTCACTGCTAGACCAGCTGCCTTAAAAAAGAAGTGAACTCACAGGATCTGCACAATGTCGCAAGTGTGGGGAAGGGACCTGTGGAGTTTTCTGGTCTGACTTCCATTGCAGAGCAGGATAAGCCCTGAACACAATATGTTCCTCAGGTCTTTGTCCCAACTTCAAAACTCTCAAAGACTCGTGTTCCACAGCCTTTCTTGGTGTCCTAGTCCAATACTGTATTTTTACATTGAATTAATACTTAGTAGTCTTCTGAGATGCATTTTACGTTTGAGGTACGTTTTTAAGCAGACACTGAAGTGGCCAAAGGGGCAGCTTGAAGTGTCGGTAAGAAGTCTCATGAGCTTTGAAAGGCAGCACAGGCTTCCTCTGCTTTTGGTCAGATGAACATGACAAGTTCTCTCCCCCCTCTATCTTTTACTTTCCTGTCCACAGCTTTGTTTCTGTAGTATTAAGAGATGAAGGGGGTGTTGAGTGACATTTTAATAGGATATGTTTAAAATGGGCTTGTGTGAAAACATTTTAGAGTTAAGTCTAGAGTGAAATCTAGAAATCTCATCAAACATTGAAAAGTTTCTTCTAGTTGTTGAAGTACCTAACATTACATGTCCATTGGTAGTAGTCACATTGTGCAGTCTGTCCCTATCTATCTGTATGAAAATGGGAATCTGTCCCTCTTTTGTTGGGACATAGTGACTCTTTTTTCTTTTTTTTTTTTTCTGACCATGATGCATAAATCAGATGACCTCAATGACATCTCCTTAGGGGACTGACTTTCATATATAAGTAACTTGGTTGCCACACCCCATACCTCATTCCTCTTTGGTGTTCCTATTTTGTTGTTGTTCTAATGCTGAATGGGCACCATGCCTTCTCCAGCTCCATCTCTGTAGTACAGACCTTTTTCATCTCAGTTGCTGCTGGATATTTCAGTCAGATACTGGTGCTGCTCCCTGAAATATATCAATACATTTTACAATTCTGGCAGGCTTGATTACTACCTAGAGATTGCAGTCATCCCAGCTGGAGGTGTCTCTGATAAAGATAATAACTTTCCATTCTGCAGCAGCAAGTGCAGTGGACAATCTCTGCTTTGTTAGGCTAACAAGCTCTAGTTCCTTCAGTCTTTTAAAGACTCCTGTCCATTCTTCTTGACCTCTCACTTCCATCTGCCATACTTATGGAAGTGGGGCTCCCGGTCGTAGGCTTAGTATTCCAGCTGAAGTCTTACTAGCCCTGAAAAGAAAAACTTCTTGTATCTGAAGGCTGTGCTCTGCTTTAAACCTCCAGGGGTGATGCCAACTTCTTTCTTCTTGTTATGGCAAGTATAGCCTGTGCTTAGATACATCCCTGACCTCAGTGTATTTCAAACTGTTTTCTGGACGTTCTCCATTCTGCTTTCATGCATTTTGCCATGTCTGTGCAAGTGTGCCATCTTCCACTTGACTCTATTACTAAATTGCGCTCTACTTTCCTTCCAGATGATTTCGTGTTTCTTTTTTTCCTATTGATATCTACAGTTTTCTGAGTCTGCTCTCCTATATTTTGTAAGGGTTTAGTAAAATGGAGTTGCAGCACTCAAAAAAGATCGAACGGAACAAAAAAAATCTACAGAATGGATATGTTAGCATATAATGTCAGATGTAATTCTGTTTTGTAAAAGTCACAGTGTTTATAATGAAGAAAATAGCCATTTGTCTAGGAAGAATTACATATATAAGAAAAGCTGAGAAAAGAGAATGCCTGCTTTATAAATAGATGCAATGGGAAAAAAAATGACTTGACAAATCCTTATGATGTAATGTTTCCAAATGACAAGGATTCATACAAAGGATCTCTATGAAGCCATTTCAAGAAATAACAAAATGAAAGATCTGTGTTCCAAAGGGACTGAGTTTATTTTTTCATTTAACAAAAAGTTTTACACCATGGTTGTTTTATAGAGATGTACAGATACATCTAGAACCCAAAATAATAACTGAGCTATACTGTAATATCCTTTAGCAGAAATATTTCAAAGGGGACAGGCTTTTCAAAAAGCTTGGCTTCTGTTTGAGAACCAAAACAACTAGCAACATTCTTAGAGACTTTTAGCATGCATGGCTTTGAGCACCTCTGAAAATTTGCCTATATAGGTGGATGCTGAGCATTTGAAAAGAATTATCCTTGGGCTCTTTGGAAAATCTGGCTACATTTTAGACAAATGCCTCATCTGTGATCTCTTGCCCTTTGATATACCAAAGCTTCAGTGCTATGTGGTGAACTGCTTGTTGTCAGATGTTTATCAGTTTTAAGCTGGCTTTAAAAATAAAAAACAAACCAACAAAAAAAAAACAACAAACAAACAAAAAACCAATGAGGTGTGGAGAGTCTTTTTAGATTTTGTGGACATGTAGCTAAACTTTATAATTAGATAGCAAGTCAAGTAGTCGACCAAGTTATTAATCAAAACTTTCAGACCTTGGAAAGGACCTGGAGCAGACAGTCCAAGTGCTCCAACCCCTTCTTACATCAAGGCTTCATAGTTTCACCAGCGTGGCCAAGAAGTGTTTGCACATGTTTTCCACTACCAAATGGGGAGAAATTGCTGCGACCTCTTATGCTCGTACATCGGATGATTAGCCCAGTTTGGAAGGTACATTAATTAGTACTTATTTGTAATCTCTCTGCAGAATTAAGTATTACTAGTAAAATAAATAAGAATTTGTATAATTGAATGAAACCAACATTTCATAAAACACATTTTAAAAAACCACCAAACTACAAACTTTTAAATCTACTTAACTTCATAGTAGCACCCATTTTCTAATGTTTCTGGTTTGCACTTGTGTTTTTTGGGTTTGCGTTGATGCAATGCATCTCTCCTATTTTCAGTCCTGTTACTGGTGATGTTAATCTGGAAGCTCACTTCCAGCCTCCCAACTTCCGAAGAGCATCTAAATTGAACACTCAGGGTATGTGTTCTTGAGAAATTTCTGGTATTTAATTGACAATTCAAATTTTGTTTCTACCTTTCCAAATTTTTGAACCCATANAATCTGATGCAAATCCAGATTGGAACAAGGGGAATATCGTGGCTAGCCTGAAGGTGTCCTTTGTGAAACTGTAAGACTATCTACTGAAGTATTCCCACAACTGAAATATGGGCAGCAGCCAATGCTGGACAGACTGCCAGCAAGAATGCCATCACTCCCTTTTTCAGACATGTATACATATATGTTAAAAAAAAAAAAAAGGCTTCTTTTGCTGCACTCAAATATTTAAATGTAAGAGTAGTAATTATTTACAGCACTAAGTGATTAACTTGTTCTCTTATCAACTACCAGTCTTATCCCAATTCATCAGTATTTCATTCTGCATTCCATATCTCCACTGACCTTTAAAAATATTCTTTGCTACCTATCAGAACATTTTATATGGTAGGAATTATTTTAGATTTTATTTGGATGATTAATTGCTTTGTTTTTCATCTCGGCAGAACAGGTAGACTTGTTCAATGCATTTCTCAAAACTACATGAAAGTAGTTTCTGAGCAACAGAAGTGGACGAAATGTGCTATGGGTGCAGTAATCTGGGCTTTGTGATATAAGACAACATTAATACTCCTTTTTAGAAGTTATTTGTTTACTTATTCCCCATAGCTTCTTTCCAAAGATTGTACAAGTGATGCTAAGTTATAATAGCAAGGTAAAGATATGATTGTGTAATAGATATGGTTTAGGGGAAGTTTTAATCTTTATTGAATCTTCTCAGAAACTAGTGAATGATATGTAGCTGATAGAAGAGATATAGGAAAGAAAGAACAGCTGGTGTTTTGACTGATTCTATAATATTGTAATCATGTTTCTAAACCTATGCCAGGTGCTTTAACAACTCTGCCTAGGCATTCTGTTTTGTGGATGTAAATAAATAAATACTGTGGTTGATTTCCCTGTTTCCTGAAACAAGACTTTATAGGTGTCAGTGAAAGCAAGATATGAGGCCTAGAAAAAATAGGAGGCTTAATTATTGTAAGTGTGCACCAAAACAATGGGGTGCTTCAGAAGGTGACTAAGCAGCTAGGGAGGAGGTGAACTAGCAAGGTATTTATAGTCCAGCAAAGGTCCGTGTTCATGCCTTTTAATCAGGACATGAAAACAAGAAAATGGCCAAAGATAGCCTTCAAACTCTTAGGATGTGAACACACAGTGAAGGCAATGACTGGAGGTAGCACAGGTCCATAATGTATGTTTAAGTCATAATCGTTATTCATTAATCAAAAAATGTGTTGCAGATTGACAACAGAAGCTGAGCAGTAGGAAGGGCATGGTAAAGTGTAAAAGGAACAGACTGGATGTAAATAAAGCAGTAGGAGGAAGATTGCATATGAACTTTTTGGCTCAACTGCTTGAAAGCTTGACCTGCAGCATGCTTTTTCACTTAACATGCTACATCAGTAAAAGGAACTTGAGCAACAAATCTGGTCTTGATTCTATTACTTGGTTAAAGGCTACTAAGTGAGTGAAAGTTCCTGCCTGATGAGAGAGGGAGGCTCCTGCCAGGGGTGGAGGGCTAATGGATGAGCAATCAAGTCTGGAATAGCATCCAGGGACCCTGGAGAGCTAGTGGTCTGTGGTAGAAAGGAGTCACAGCTGATAAAGGCATACCTATCAACTTCAGGAAGGCTTAATTATATTCTTAACTAGCTTTAAATGCTTGTTTTAGCCCTACATAAATTAAAAGTCAATACAACTAATAATTAATACAGCCTTGTCAGCTCCCAAATCACTATATTTAACAAAGATGCTGTTTGTTTTCACTGAAAGTGAAGTAGAAGCCACAGTGGAAAAGATCTGAGCTTCGTGTGAAATGTGATCATACCTTATTTCAGAAAACATTTCTGTGTTTTCTGGTTTAAACATCTCAAAACTGTATGAGATTATAACAAATCTTACAACTTTCCCCTTAGATCTCTGTGATGATGATTATTGTGCAATTTTCATTTCAACATACAGCTATGCTTTCTGGACTTCAGCCCTACTGGAGCATGATCAACTTCAGGATAAACAACAAAGAGAAGATACAATTATATGTACTCACAGGAGATGAAAATCAAAACTGTTTTTCAGACCATAGATGCTAAATGGGCTCAAGTCAATTAGCAAAACCATCTCTCACCGTATGCTATAGCAATTAATGTATTAAATTGAGGAGAGATCACCTAGTGCAACTTAAGCAGCTGCTCTTCTTTCAGTGAGACAGAGATCTTAAATGTTTTCTCTGCCACATTACCTAGCAGTGGAAACCAGTTCTTGCCAAAATCCATAAGGCTAATGCCTTATCCCTCTCTAAATCCCTCCTCAAAACCTTTTTCTGCTATGATGCTCATGAACCACTCCCATCTGTTAGGCAAGTAGTGAGCTGCAGTGAAGTCTGTTTGCCTTACAGTTACTCAGTCTTTCCAATCCACTCCCACCTCACAGTTTATCTGTTCCATCCATCGCTTTTACACTCGCCGATAAGAACAGTGTTAGATCTCTGATGCAGCAACTCATATTATTGTTTGTGAAATTCCTAATTAAATGATACCCTTTCTTTTTGGGTTTCTAGGTGCAACTATAATATAAATTGTAAATTATAACTTTGTAGGATTAGCATTATCTGTAACCCAAAAATCTGAAATTAAGACTTCAGTCGTAGCTGATCTGTGGTGCACCGAAGGAACTAAGAAGTGGAAAAGCCATTGAGCTGCCACAGCACAGTTTCTTTACCATACAAATTCTGCCCTCTAATGTGGTGGAGTGCAAATAGACGTGAGGAACTGTGCATGTGTGAGCCTATACCACTCAAATTGCCACAATTAGGTCTGATTTCTTGATTGGTACTAACCTCTGGTTGGCCATCTGTGCACAGAAAGCTTCCCACATTAATGTAGCTTAGCAATACACAACATGGTGTTCCTCCTATTTGAACCACAGTGACTTATTTTGTCCTGCAGTGAAGGGTTTCACAACAGGAGATCTTTAGTTGAACATTATAGAAGAGGTTACAAGAGAAAGTTCTGGGTCATAACCTCATTATGGCAAGACTGATAGCATGTCACCTCAGCTGTGATATCAATAAGCGGGTAAACTCTAGCAATAAAAATGAATACACTGTGCATCGCTAAGCCAGGAGTAGAACAGTATGTCTTTTGAGACCTCTGCATAACTGGTTGTACGTGTTCTAAAATGAGTACATTCTTTGAGAAGCATTAAAAGAAACAGATCTTACCTTACCGTCTAATCATAATAAATGACAGGCTGGTTTAATTATTACTTGGTAATTCTTTATTTAAACTTTGTACTAAGATTCATTTGCAGTATATTCTTTCATGCAGAACGTAGAAGATATAATTGTGTGCAAAGTAGGTGTGGTGCTTCACTAGGTCAAGTAAGGAGTAATTTGTTTATATGCTTGCTCTGTATTAAAAACCTGTGCATGCTGTACATACGTGTCCCCAGTTCATTTGACTGTTCCTACTAATTGTTTACACAAATTGAAGACGATCAGCTCATCAGTATTTGAGGGTCGCTTTTCTTTCCTGAAGCAGGGAGGGAGCTTGACTAGAAGCCTGACATAAAGGCGCAAGATAGAGATGTGTTGGCACAGTGCTGCAGTGACTTAATAAAACCTTTCAGATGCGGTCAAGATCCTCAACCTTCCTCAATCTAAGTATCATTATTTCTAAATTAGTTAGCCTGGTGATTTCATTTTCTTGTGGGACTATATAAAATAAAAATTCAGGGGCTGGGCTTCACTGATTAGCCATTCTCGGGGATTATACAAAACAATACGTGCTGAACCTTTTTTACTCTGCTTACTGAAGCTGACTTTCTGCCTTCAGGAAAGCTGTTACAGTTATTTCACTGGATCACTTTTTTTGAGCCAACTTATACATGTAGTGTTTGTATGTGCTTCACATGTATAGCTGATGCATCAAGGAACTTGTATGAACTAAGAGGAACTGGGCATGTCAAATGAGACATGGGGAAGTAAGTCTAGAAGTCACTCTGGAAAACTTTGGTATCATTTTCACAAACCAATGCAGTATCCTGAAAAAGGTGAAATGTTAGCTAATTCTCAGGGTTTTTTTAATTTTATTTTTCTTCTTATTTGATAACAAGCAAAAACTGCAGATGTTTCTGGACCTGATTTGCTTGGGTTGCCACCAGCTTTCTATTGAACACTACATAATCCAGTTGAGACTGAGAGAATTTGATGTGCATGGAAGACTTCTTTCAGGAGATTGCTCCTCATAGCTTCTGCCCTCTCTTCTGTTCCTTCTCTCCTCTACCTCTCATATCTTAGAGCTGGAAATCTCTGCCATTCCCTACCTCAAGGACTCACAGTTTGGTACCATTTCCTGTACTTATTCTGGCTTTTTAGAATGCCATGAAGCTCCCAATTAATGTAGATGAATTAATCAGTTAAGTCACTGTCAACTCAAAGTTAAAGGATCAAAGTCAAAGACACTCACTTCAATAGCTGTTGGCTGTTGTCCACTCATAGTATCTGGGCTTATACAGATGAAAGGGAAAAGACCAATAAAAGCCTGAACTCCATTGCACTGGCAACTGGAATGGCTTCCATAGAGAGAGAAAAGGAAGGAAAGGAATTACTTTCACTCCAGGGGATCAGGAATGATGTGCTAGCTGTACAACTTTTACAGAAGGGAGCCGTAAAACTCATCCGTGTCTATCCTGTGGAAAAGGGGAACCACATTTTTCAAAGCTACTAATCAGCCATTTTAATTAGTGCTGATCTTACTAGCCCTCAAGGCAACTTTCTTTATTAGCAGTGCTTTTGTGCAAGGATCTTAGATCCACAGGAACCTACTCTTGGGGCTCTGTGCTGCAGAGCTCTCATCAGCTCTGGAGGGCATAGGACATTTGACAATACCACAAGAGAAATGCATGCAATTACACATAGAAGAAACGTGTTCTTCCAGCGTGGAAAAATGGATAGAATACTGTTGTCCTGCCACAGGGCACTCATTGTTTTATGACACAGCCACTGTTTTTTCTATTATCAGCCATATTTAGAAAGTAAATGTTTTTCTAACCTCTGCTGTTTTTCTGCCCTTTAGATACTCTTCTTATAAGTCCTTTGTCCCATATTTCTTTATAACATTTATTTTCCATGGATATCTTCTTGTCCTCTAGATATCTTTGAGTCTTTGTCATATTTGTCTTTTCAATAAGTTTGCTTCTTCCTTTTTCATTCCCTTTCTTTCTTTTATAATCCCCTGCAGAGTTTCTTCACTTTTCTCTAGTATTATATTTATTTATTAACTACTCTTTAGCAGTCTCAGTTGAACACGAGGTCTTATTATGTTAGTCACAATCTACAAAGCACAGCAGAAAGGAATTTTATCCTCATTTCACAGATAAGGAAAACATGGCTCTGGCTAGTCATTGTCTTGACCTAATCCATGTAAGCAAGATAGATGCTTTCAGGCTTGAGACAATTTCTCATGAGTCCCGCTCATGTAAGTCTATCATTCATCTTTCTTTTCTTATTTTTTTCTTTACCATCCCCTTTTTCCTCTGCATGCTTTCTCCTTTCTATTTTCTTTTGTACTTTTCCAGAGAGTTTATTCTCTGTAGGTACAAACCCTTGGCCGCTTTGCAGAGTGGGTACCTTTCCATGCAAATCAGTGGCAATGATCTTGAGTTACAAGATGTTTCATCAACACCAAAATACCTGTAGTGCATAACTCAATTAAGCTGAACAGTACACCCATCCTGAAATAACACTGGGCATACAAGTTAATTGCATAGTCCTGTGGAAAAATAAAAGAAAATTGTTTGGTGGCAACTACACAGGGACTCTATCAGCAGTGGTAGTAACTCACTTGTTTAACTTGAGATAACACTTTCGGTGCTTGCTGTTTTCCAGTAATCATGTAATTGACTGGTGTGCAAACAAAATGACTCTTTGGAAAAGTGCTTGTACATAAAATCCCAAGCTAACACAACAAGAAAAGGCTACTCCTACTACCTCCATAAACATTACTGACAGCAGTTATCATAGTTTCTTCAAAAATAAGTGGGGGGGGGAAAAAATAGAATAAGTGCCTTCATTGAATTCCACCCACATTCTGCTGCAGGGCAATGGGGAAAGATGTGCAACTGGGGGAGGAGGAGGAAGAAAAGAAGTACTTGATTGACGTGTATAAACGAAGATCAAATAACCTTTGTTTTTGTTCCCTTTCGCTGTGGAAAATGATTTGGGTGAGGGAAGGTTACTTGAACTATATGGTAAAACACATGCTTAGCACTATCTCATTCACAGAGCAAAAGGACCCCCGTCCTGTCATTTTGAGTTATTACTACCTCTAACTCTCCAAACTTCAAATTCTGAGAGCAAGATGGAATCTGCTTGTGTTAATTTGAGTAGAAGTTAAATAATGCATCTGACAATTAGACTCAAGTTTTTAACATGGAAATGAGTATTTGGTTGATTGGAAAAAAAAAAACAAAAAAAAAACCTCCAAAAGAACAACAACAAAAACCCCCAAACCCACAACCTTCTTAAAGTTAAAGCAAGGATCATTTTTGGTCCTGTACTGTTTCACTGTTTTCAAAGCAGTTTTGTATCAATAAAAGATTCTTCTCCCACAAGATTTTAGCATCTATTCTTAAATGTGAACAGAAAGAATTAGATCCTAGCCTGAGCCTCTAACATTATATAGAAGGTGGATGTGACACCTTATCTTCATAAAGATCAGTATCAAAGTAAGGTCAGGCGTGCATAAGGGGTTGTTTATTCATGACCTGAATTGGATTTTCCTACTCTAAGAAACTTGTCAGTGCTGCATCACTTCTTTAGACTAGAAGACTTCACTTGTTACAGTGACACTCTTAAATGGGTACAGCTATCTTCCCAATATGACTCACTATCATATTAGCTTTTATTTTCCCTGTTCAAGTCAGAGTATTGTACAGTTTAAGGCAGTAACGCTACCATATTCGTGAAGTCACATGTCTGTGTTACTATATCGTCTCCAAATTACACTTAGTCAACTGTATGCATATCAGCATTTGAACTACTCCTGTCATAGTTTTTCCTGGGTGAATACCAGGAACTGTGTCTGGAAGTCTAGGATGCAGTGTCTTGAGAGCTAACATAATGCTGAGATCTTGCAGAAACGTTATCTACTAGAAGTTCACTGCAGCTGTTGTTCTGTCTGTATTTCATTGAGGTGCTTTGTTGTTAATGGAAATTCTAAGGGAGTTGTTATCCCATATTAAAGCATAACAAGAGATTTCAATCTATTATTGAGTCATAATAGCTAGTGGCATGGTGCTTTTTTCAATAGTAAGAGGTTGGAGAGCAACCTTTGGACATGTTCCTGCAGCAACACCCACTCTTCTAGGGAAAAGGATTATCAATGCAAATTACAGGGGTGTGTTTATTAAAGGTTACTAATTTGAAAAATGAAAAATTTGCCAAGGTGAATGATTGGTAAAGGCGTCTGTCATCCATGTCAGGACCAAGAGAAGATGAAAAGAATCACAGAAAGCAAAAAAGATTTTATTTTTATTTATTTATTTTATGCTAAAAGGGAGGCCTGGAAGCTATAATTACTCACTTCCTTATATTTGTTCTAAAATGCCTATCCAAACCTCTGAGGCTCTTTTCAAGCATCTTAAATGTTTCTGTTAGAACTATCTAATTCATAGGTAACTTGTCCTTTTTTCCTTTGTCATCTAAACTTCTCCTAGAATTGCATGTAGTCACCAAATACTTTGGGCAACCAAACACCTGTGTCCAAACTAGTCCCGTACGGAGTCTTGGTGCATATTGGCAAGGTGTGAATCAGGCTCTGAATAAAATATTTCTCACAAGTGACATTGAAAAGTAGATTTTATATCCCACTTTTACATAAGTAACACTAATTCAAAATCTACTCTGCCTCACTTAAATTCTTTCTTCTGCTGAAGGAATGCAGACTAGAATTAAAGTCTCTCTCTCTCTCTGTTCAAGTAATCTCTTGGTTCCCTGAGAATTCGTCAGTGCCTATTGTTATTTCTTTATGAGCCAGTGAATAGTTTGAGCGTCTTCAGAAAGATGTGTACTCCCTACAAATTCAGAATAATTCAAATTCCAGCTTTCTTCATGAAGGTGGGAGAAACTTGGTTTAGTCTCTTCATTCCAGAAAGGTACCATCGGGTTTTCATCATCCTAAATGAAACCATTGTCTGCCTGGGTACCATCTGAAAGAGCAGAGACTTCTCAGAAATAAGCTAATGATCTTTGGTTACATTTTTCAAAGGCTTAAACTTGTTTCTTCGGGAATGGATTCTAGGCTGAGATTTCTCAACTAGGAGGATCTTCTCTGCTGTGTTTAATCACTTAACACTCAGATATGGCTTAAGATTAAAGACACTATTGTTTGCTATTAGCTGTTTATTCTACTTCACACACGGAGCTTGTATTTAAAAAACTTTAATCTTTTTATACCTTTGAATAAAAAAACTTTAAGGAGAAGTCCATTACAAGCCAACCCTCGTTTGTTTGTTTGTTTTTGGATGGGACATAAGTGCTTGAAAGAAATACTAGGTAGCAAGGCCTCCATGGAGCTTAAAGTTGATCAGAAATGAGTCAAAGACCTGATACTTCTCTGAGCAAGAAATTACTTTGGCCAATAGAGGGAAATCCCATTCTTGTTCTCTAAGAACTCAAGCATAGAGGTCATAGTTTCAAGAGGATAGTGTGCTTTTTGTGCTGCTGTTGTGCT
The DNA here is from genome assembly GCA_016647715.1 of Pavo muticus. NCBI lineage: Eukaryota > Metazoa > Chordata > Aves > Galliformes > Phasianidae > Pavo > Pavo muticus. Next base: position 454,859 of record JACDJE010000284.1, on the reverse strand, counting down.
CATTTAGAACAGAAATGACCAAAAGGGATATTTTAGGTAGTCCCAAGAGACTGCTGCATATGGAATCTAATTTACTAGGAGACCTACAGACTCTGAGAACCACTGTGAAAACTACCATCTCTAGCTCAGCCCGTACCAGAGAGCTTGCAAGAGTTTTGTAAGAAAGGTGTCAGCCACTTGCATCATTTTCTGTCCCCGAGAAATCCTTTCCTGGCATGATCTTAGCTTTATGGCATCCTAGTCCTTGTACCCAACATAAAGAACATGAGAGACAGTGGGAGTTTCCTCTGTAGAGATTAGTAGTATTAAAAAGCAGAATTTCAGTGCACAGCTGACAAGTTGAAAATACAACTCATGAAATTATTCTGACTTTAAGCTCTCCTGGCTAACAGCACTTCAAAGACTCCTCCTATACTTAAGCTGCCTTTCTTTCATTTGTTTCTTTGAAAACCTATTTCTTGTATTTGCAGAATCTGAGCTCTGTCATTTCCATTGGATGCAATTCTGGGAGCATGGAAAATGTTTCAAAAAATAAAAAAAAAAAAAAAAAAAAAAAAAAGGAAATCTTTATGTGATTTCCTAAGGAAGAAATCAAATCTGTCTTAGTCAACTGTAATTCAAAGTAGCAGCTTAAAGATTTTAACTGAATGTGCAAAGGAATAACGTTATGATTTTTTTTTTTAAAGGAGAGGATAATTATAAATGCAACAAAGCTCATGATTGTGGGATAGACATTAAAGTTCTTGATCTCTCTGTTGGCTTACAAGCATGTTAAATTTGCATCTGCGTCTTACATCTCATTGTGTGATAAACTTAATCCTGTAATGGGAAATCTTCTTTTGACCTTGCTGACATCTGCAGCGCAAGGCTAATTCTGGTCACCTTTCTATTTAACTCTGCCAACTTCATGACACTTTTCCTGAGCGATTTATGCCCAACATTCTCTAACATGAGCTTTGTCCCATTTTTTCATGCACAAGGTTAATTTTATCACAGTCTATGGTGTGTTACTTTGAATGCCTGCATTTTTAATGCCCCATTCCCCACTGTTTTTAGCTTTCTCCTTCTTTTTTTGTCTTCCATTTTTCAGAAATTCTGTGTTCATTCCTTGTAGTCTAGGTGAAATCCTTTAACTGTACATAAAGATGGTGTATTCCTTCTTTTATCCTAACACAGTTCTCATGTGTGTACACTTCTTCCTTGGATAAATCTTTGTAAAACTACTCCTTGTGATGTTGGGATCAGTTCTGAATATGGCATGAGTTAAAAATCAGAGAAGCGTAAGGACGAGTGAGGTAGATGGGAACATGGGGGGGATGTCCAAAGCTCTGGAGGATTTCTGGAACTGAAGCTGGGAATGGCCTATCACTAATGACAGAGTAAGGAAGCAAGGTAGTTTGGACACTTTTGTTTTTCCCCCAGAGATTAAGTGTTCTGATAAATTTCTTCATATAGATTTCTGCACAGATTTCTGCACAAACCAAAACATGATTAGGGATCAAGACTTGCGTAATGCTGTTACATGACATAATGCCACAATTTTGGTCTCTGTGTTGAAGCCTGGGAACCTTTATCAAGTTTGAGTTAAACGTAGACTGTATATTATGAAGAGATGTTAAAACTAAAGGTAGCTGGGATGACCCTCTCCCATCCTTTGTCTCTCTGTAGGAACAGGTTGCAATGCACTGTCATTTCATTTTATTTGGTAACTGATTTTGTGCAGTGTGAGTTTTCAGGATTCACAAAGTTATCCACTATTGTTCAGTCGATTGACTGTCGTTCTGTTCTAATTAGGCTTAGTTTGTAATATCTTCATTATTTGATAGGTGTTTTTTTAGCACTTCCAAAATCCGAAAGAAACATGTATTGTGTCAACTACTAAAGATGTCCAGATTTTATTTCATATGTAGCATGAGAAATTTCAAATCTTAATGTGTGCACTTTTTGGATTAATAGTTTTGGACTACCTTCAGGCTACTGGGATTTTGCTGTTTTAATCATAGTAAAACATAGTACTCTCTCCTACTACAGGGAAAGCATTTTATTAGGGCTGTGCTTGCAATAAACAGTGGAGATCCTCCTGTTCATGTAATGGTTCTCTTCTGCTAATGTTGCTCCTATTGCTACTAAATGCTTTCTTATTTAGGTGTCTGAGGCCTTAATTATATTCTTTTCTTGTCTTTACTACAATTAACTAAATCATTTGTTATCATAATGGTTGTCTTTCCCTTGCTTTGTTTGAAAGATTCCCCTCATGCTGTGGCTCGAGGCTTGAAGCACTGAAACGCGGTGGAGCTGCTCCCCTTGTTGCTTTTCAGAAACAGCAGCTGCCTTATTCCTCCTCACATTTCTTTGCATCCCCTTTCATTTTAGCCCTGGCAGGCAGGCACAGCAATGGCCTTCTTGTCTCTTATTTTTTCCTTCAATTTTCATGTTTCTGTTTGTTGGTTTTTTTTTTACTGGCAACTGATCTTTAGGATTCATATAACTTTGCCATCCAACTTGGGTAAAAAAAAAAGAAAATAAAATACAGTCTTTTAGGCCTCTCTACAGCAACCTGAGAGCCTCTAAGCAAGATTACACAGGTGAATTATCAAGTAAAAAGTACGGCAAAATCTTTGGTAACGAGATTCTTTAAATAGAAAAATAAAGCATACAACTGGATGTAAAATGGAACAACCAGCCCTGGAGAAGTATTAATCTGTTCAGAAACATTTAAGTTCCTTGATTTTTAATTGCTAATGTACTTGCTCTTTAAGGCATTCTGTTGAACTCCTACGTGGACACTCCTTTATTTATATACAAGCTGAAAAAAAAAAAGCCTGCATTATGAAATCTCATTGTTTTTGGCTATGTTTTTCATAGGTGTAGTCCTGGACCTTCATTTTTGTTATGCGTGTGATATTTCAGAAGTTGTCATAACCTGAAGGCGAGGGCATTAAATGAAATGATGACCCAAGAAGATGCGGTAGCCTGATTTTGAACGTGTGACACAGGTCATAAAAAGAGTAATTTTTTTATTGTATGAATTAAGTTGCAGGGACTGTTAAGTTAAACTTAAAATAACCCTTTTAGAAGTTGTTGAGGATAATGAATTAGCCAGGAGGAGTGAGAGCCTGCCGCTGCCAACTAAAGTGCTTGGGGACTTGAGATAGAAGCAGACGATAAGAAGCAGCTTTCATGCATTCAAATAAATTACATGTTGGGCTTGGCTTAATCCTGGCATCAGAATGATCTCTGGGGTTTTCCCTACATTATCTTAGTCTATGATTATGCAAATATCCTTTTAATGTAGCGACTCCTTAACAGGAAATTAGTCTCGTACTTGCTCGCATGCTCTTGCAACCAAGAGACATTTGCTTGCAAAATCCTACTGTGTCTGAGGTACAAAAGGCACGTTAACCCTTTTAGTACCAACATCCTGCAAGCATGCAAACAAAAGAACACTCTCGGGCAGGGGGGTGGAACTAGTTGATCTTTAAGGTCCCTCCAACCTAAGCCATTCTGTGTCGGAGATGTGGCAGATGAACCAGGGAAGAGCTGAGCTGTTCTGTCTGGCACTAAAATATTCCTGAGTTTGAACGTTCAACCAGAACGCAAATAGTATTGGGCTTACATTCCATTTCAAAGAGGGTACAGAAAAAGAAGTGAGGGAGAAAAATTTGACAGAAAAGCAGGATTAAAACTGGAGGCAGGCACATGTGACAAAGCATAAAAACAAAAGAAATGCAATCACTACTTTTAGTACGCAGCAAGCAGCTGAGGTCAAAGTAGTTTACCATCACCATTTATGCATGTACATGTACTTCATTGTATTGCAGCAATGTTGTTTCCAGGAAATGTGCCAAGATGGGGACCATGAGGATAATCTGCTTTTTCTGGAGAATAGGAATTAAGGGATGGGAATGAGATCTGGAAAGGGAAATGGCTGGTATCCTTCAGGAGAGGAGGAATTAGTCACAATGTATCTGGGTAAGCAGCAAAGATCAGTTCTGGCCCTGTTTTTGTAAATCTACATGAGGTTAAGTTATTTGAGGCAAGCTTTCTCTTAAAATGTTTCCAGTAATAGGTCTTCTTCCTTTTTATGAAAAAAAAAATAGTTGTTAGGCATCTGCTGTCTATGCAGAACATGCAGGTTTTATCCCCTGATCTGAAGCACAGCCAGTAAAGTCCTGGGAGTTCCAGGGGAGCCTGATGAAATTTCGCACCTAGCTCTGCAGTGGGATTTAGGGTAGTATCTGATTCATTCACGCTCTTTTGAAACTCTCATCAAAGTGAACTGTTCAAGGCATGACCTTAAGGTAACACTTGAATCAGCCACAGAATCTAGACTTCCAGCTCTTTGCTTTAAATATAAGACCTCTTCTTTCTTCTATATCCAGTGTATTCTGTTTGTAATTATCAGAAATTACCATTAGAGAAATCGGAGCTAATCTGAGGCTCGTTTTGGAGCGAGAATTTATGCCCAGCTATTTAAATACATTCTTGTTGAGCTAGTTTCTGGAGATTAAACTCTGTAATTTTATCTGTCAAGATGGGAGAAACTTGCTAGTACAGTAGCACAGTATCTTAGAGTAAAACAAAACAAAACAACACATACGTAAGTGTAGAGTGAGTGGGTGTTTGCAAATGCTGTTCAGGCAATATAATTTCTGTGATTTTCCATTAAATATCATCTAGTCAAACATGTTTTGGTCCATTCTTAGTAATGCAGACTAGCCCGTCACTAGCTTTTTTCTGAAGAGCTCTAGTAAAACCCAGCAGACATGAGAAAGTCTGAAGACATAGAAAAATTCAAGAATTTAAGAACAAACTCAATTCAAAATATTAGTAGAATAAAATCCTAAGAAACAGCCAACTGTTATGGTTTCACTGAGTTTCACCTCCAGAATAATTTTTCAGTGATGCGCCCAGTGTGCTGAGCCACTGGCAATCAAATTTAGCAGAAATTCAGATTTAACATGTCCCTGTGCTAATGATATCAGCTGAAAAACAGGATGATTTTATTTACCATCTGATGTAAACTTTTGTGTACTGACAGGATAAGTGTCAGAAAGTCTTTTTCTTCTTGTTTTTTTAGGACGCAAGGACTCAGAAGCTTGCTCTTTTAAAAAACATATCAGGTAGTGCACTTCTGGTGCAACATTAGGCTTAAAGAATCACCAATCACTCAGGCACAGTGTTGATGTAAAATGAAACCAAGCAGGGAGACTCTCTGACTTCTATGAAAGCTTTGATTAATTTCTATCAAAGCTCAGCCATACGCTGTTATAAAAGCGTACCTTGACTCAGTACTTGTGCACTGCGTGGGTCTGTAGGTCACAGTTTTATTTCACCTTATGTTTAGAAAAAGAAAATAAAACCACTTCCCCTTATAAGAAAAGGGAGTTGCAAATCAGATTCAAAAAGGAAGCATTCCCTTTATTTCTTTAACTCACGTGTGAATCTGTAAAGTATATGACCAATAACTCCCTTCACTACTGACACTGTAACTTACAACAGCTCAGAGGGTTTTGGTATTTGTTTTTATTTCTTTTCTTTTCTTTTTTTTCCCCATTGTTTTTTTTTTTTTTAGAATTTTGAAACTAGCAAGTGTTGATATCAAACTATATATTGGTCGTTTCGGAGTCAAGGAACAGAAAAATATATAAACTGCTCCAGGTTTATTTGCCACTTTCTTGTCTTCATTGGTGGTAGATGGATGGCTGGATTGCAAAAAATTGTTATATATGTATTTGTCAAACAGCAACAAGGAATTTAGAGGAAGGATATCAATCTAGTTGTATTGTTCTATTAATCAGTAGGATTTTCAGTTAATCTTTAAATGATTATTTCAGAGTTACAGGAAATAGGATGGTGTTGTTGAGGCATTATGGCACTGTAAAGGACTTGTAGTAAGCAGTTTTGTCAATATAAGTTATAGCTTTATCACTTGATACTACTAGGTGCTGCATTCCACAACTTCATTTCCTTCTTGGAAAGCAAGTAGGATGTTAGCTAGGAAATTATTTTTATTGGGAAATACTGGAACTTAATTACTGTTTTCGATGATCCTCTTGAAGTGGGAATTATGACGTTTTACATAATCTATCTGGTGATACTGAAGCCAGATAATCAGCTTCGACGGTGATCAAGTACTTGTTGCAAACATTTACATATCTAACTGGCTATTAATCTACAGTTCACATCAGAAAATGATCTAGACTTCAAAATGATGTGAATTGGAAGCTATAAATGACTTAGGAAACATTAATATTTTTGTTTTGCATAATTGGAAGTGAACTGTAAGAGCTTTCTGAACACTTTGTGGAAGAGTAATCATTTCACAGGCTTGTGAAGCCACCAACGTTGTCAAATTACCAATTTCTTTGTTGAAGGCTTCACACACAAGCGTGGGAAGAGTGTATTCAGCTCATTTCTATATCACTGAATGAATGGGATTTTGAATATCTCAAAATCATCTATGAAAGAACATAACTACATGTTACAGAAAATGTGAGTTTTTTTTGACAGATTTTACAAATGTTATAGTATTACAAGTTGCATTCGGATGAGCAAGTCAATATTTGTAATTAACATATGACCCCAGAGGAACATTTCCTTGACTGTTCCATTGTAGTTTGTCATTATTAAACATGCAGAACAGAACTTAAACAATCTTCATCCTTACAAAACATCAGTATTATGGAATGATATTGTTATGCTGTATTATGACACCTTCAAGAATACTGCAGGAATTCACTTTTTGCAGAAACCTCAGTTTAAAAAGGAATCAAAGGTCACAATCAATAGACAGCAAACAGACCTCACCAAGTGGATTGTCACATCGATAGGTCATTAATAAAAAACACCCAGATTTTCCACCCAATTTCTTGATGCAGTCTACATACAATCACAGAATGTGTAATTGGTCACTGCAAGCAAAGTATTTATCATTGACAAATATATCTAATAATGAAAATTGTTAACTGTGAAAAACATTATTAATAAAACTAATCAACAACCTTCAGTAACTCAGTGCTAACCAGCATTTCAGAATTACAGTCATCCTCCCCCAGGGATATCAAGGACACTGCAGGTACACCTCCAGTTCCACTAGGGAAGCGCAAATGTACGCAACTGCTGAAAGATACTTTTCATAACAGAACCTGCTGGTCTGTCAGCATAACTCCACTGCTTCTTATAAATTTTAAGAGTTGGGGACAACAGTCATTTGGAAAGTGAGTTTAGAAGATAAACTAAATAGCATAAAATACAAAACAGTCAGTGCTATTCTGGTTCCTAACATGTGAGGACACCCAGAAAAAAATGAAACCTGGTTAATTCTTTGATGTAAGAATATAGTGGCAAAGATTAGTCTCACAGCCCAATCATCAGGCAGGGAGTAGAGGGGAGGCTATCTAAGCTATATGAAAATTCCTATTAAAAGTTCTTAAGTCAGTAACTAACTTACCATGCAAATTTGAGAGCCAGGTTTCAGGGAAATTTGAGCACAAAGATTTGGGATTTCCTGTTGAGAAAACCTGAAGCCTCCCAGCAAGGTGAGGGTAAGTTTTGCTGGTAGATAAGTAGTTGGTGAGCTTCCTGTGGCAAATTGATCCCTACAATATCTCATTCCAGTCAAGGGGTAACTCTTCATCACTTGAGGTCTTGATCCCTTCTTTGATAGTTGCTCTTTGTCTGGTAGCAGCAGATGCTGAATACGCTCTCTTGTGCCCTGCACAGAAAGGCAGGCTGCAGTTGCCACAAAGACATGGAAACACGAGACGTGGTTGATGACAAACTGGCAGCATAGCAGCAACAACTCTGTTGACTACACCAGTGCACATCTTACTGCTTAGAATCAGCTGTTGCCCAGCCTGGGTTGGATCTCATCAGCAGGCACTTGTGTTATAACATGATGCCTTATTGAAAGTGAGTTTTGCTGGAGCCCAGCATTAGACTGTTAGATGGGCACATAAATATCCGCCAAGACAAAACAGGATGTTTTTTGCATGAATTTAGCATAACACTATTACCACTAAATAGAAGGACCACCGGTGTATGTTGCCTTAAAATCAGTGGTCTTATGTACACAACTAAAGAAAGTCAATGCTCTGCATAGGGTAAAAAATCCAAGAAGCTTCTTCCTGACTCCTTGGTTTAGCCAAATAACTTTCCACGAGTAGCTGAGTAAGTCTGAAGTCATCCTTATCAAGTAGAGTCTTCTCCATCTCTGATTTTAGTTATGTCCTCTTTTTCCCCAGCTCTGGTACTCTGAACCCACCTCTGAGTTAACTTTTTAACAGCGGCTGATTAGGAAACAATATAATTATTTTCTTTTTACCCCTTGCAGTAGTTTCTCTTAAGTTAATGAGTTAATTCACCTCACAGAAGCTCAAACAAGTGCCAAAGATGATGCAAGGGAAATGGTGGGAATGTATGGCCCCTAGCAGAAAACAGAAGGGAAAACAAGACCTCTCCTTTCTGGCAATGTAAGTTGTCAATTGGTGTTCTTCCTTGGGATGAGTCTCGATACTCAGTCAGAAAGTTGGTCAAACGTGGCTTAGACAGGTGCCACTGGGGCTATTCCAGGAGGTTTTGAAATAAAGACACTAAGATACATAAACATATAAAACTAAATTTTAATGAGCCGTTTGAGTAAACTGACATAAGATTGGCTAATAGCAGTTCATAAAAAAGCTGTTTTAAACAATCGCATTGAAAGTGAATGAATTTAAAGAGGTAAAAAATAGCTGAGACCTGGAGGAATTTCTCGGTAACAACTTCCAAATGCATGCTACAAAATTATGAGTTTCCTACACAGCATAACAATTAAAATATGACTTAAAAATGCATATGCTACAGGCTTAATTTCACAGAAATTAATGTAGCATAAATTAATCAATAGTTTAAACAATCATTTTAAACATAACTTTTAATTAAGGGAGGGAAAGAATTATCCTTCCAACGAATAAGGACTGCTTTATCTTTCAGAAACTGAGATCTAGAACAAGTCAAATGATGCAGCAGTAGAGCAGGATCAGCAAATGCAGACTTGTTAAAATACTTATTTTTAAATCACGCAAACAATCTGTCACATTAGTTCTCTGTAGCTCTCTGAATGTGAATTTTCATTTCTCCTAATGTAGCTTTTGCCAGTACTCATAAACAGCAACGATTGTGCAGGATCTCTTTTTCTTCTTTGATATGTCTGGTCAAAATTGGCTGCCAACATCCGTCAATTCAGCTGAGTACAAGAGCACCCCCTTCTGGCCTCAACAGAGCGAGGTGGAAACTGGAACTCCCATAATCACGTAAGAAGAAATCTGTGTAGGGAAAACAAGATATAAACAAAGATTTACATGGTTTAGTGGGCACGGTGGTGAGAGGTCAAAGGTTGGACTAGGTGATCTTAGCGCTCTTTTCCAACCTTAATGATTCTATACTCTAAGATTAGGTATTTAGCCATAAGAAATGGACAAAGGAAGGTTAATTCTGTTGAAGAGCAATTTTAGAACTTTTCTCAGAGGCTATGGGGTAGCCCTGTGCAGGTGTGGTAGGCAGATGTCCCTGCATGCAGTGGCAGTGCTCCAAATACCTGTTTGCACAAGGACTCATTTGACAGTAAGCGTCCTGTCCCACTGCTTCTTCCTCTAGTGTGGGCATAACAGCCAGTGCTCTGAGTACGTGGCTGTTTTATGCTCACACTGCCTAAGCACCCATTTTTCATCTCTTCTGATGCAAACACAGTGGGTGGAGAGAATTATCTGATGGGCCAACTGTGTGCAACAGGTTAGCCCTTTCTGTTTAGACCACTACTTTGGTCTAGGGACTCCTTTATAATCTCAGTAGCAGTATCTTTAAACTTGCTTAGATTTACAGGAAGAGGGATGCCAAACTCTGAAATATTGTGCTACCACTGTGTTTTGCCCTACTGTGCTGTAAAAAGCTTACGTGTAAATTGTTTCAGAGTGCTTTCTCCTTCAATTACATAAAATACTGCCTGATCATATTACGTACGTTCTTTTACTTAAAAATACTGGTGGTGAAAACATTGAAAACATTGATCATTGCTGCATTAGAAAAAAGAAATTCAGAGTTAGCATCACTTGATGTAAATGTGATACTAATTAGTTCAACTTATTCAAATTGCAACAGGTAATTTCTGCTCAAGAGCAGAAAACTACACCAAATAAGTAGCGCCAATGAGAAAAGACCGAAAGACTGGAAAAAGGACTTGATAGTGCAAGCTGAGGAACAGAAGTGCGTGTTCAGACAACTCTGTAGAAATTAGCATATTAGGATGAGGTCCTTTTCTTTCACTGTTTTCATTCTGGTAATGCTTGATATACCTTGGTTTTAAAAGGCAATTGTACTCCGAGCTGTACCTAAGTGTTAAAATAGGCACAGGACATACTTAATGTATATCCTTTCAGTGCACTGGATGGTAAGGAAGCATGATTTCAGGCGCAGACACAACTGCAACGGTAACAGAGCAGGGAGAGTACTGAAGCTTCTGTTCTGGTATCCAAGTGAGAAAGCAGACTGAACAGATGGTGTCATCTATAGTCTCTCTCTGCAAACAGATAATTTCTACAGATAAACTCACACCTGAATATTGCCGTCATTCACAAGATCCCATTTTCTCCTGCTGGATGTTTTGAAGGATCTAGTCCATGCTGCTTCATCTGCACTGCAATATCAAATAGGTAGTCGTAACACTCGCACCTAGAATTAAACGGAAAAACAGGTGAAGTGTAAAGTTAGGCTCAATACATTCAAGTCTTACTGCTTTTTATGACAACAGTTATCTTTCTTGAGCCGTACATCATCAGTGTGACAGTCTGACTGGACAGCTGTTACCATCTATTTCCATCGCAGCTGTATGAAATGTCAGCAAGGACACCCTAGTGCCCAGCATTTCAGCTACATGATCCTGATGTGTTGCACTTCCAACAGCAAATGAAGAATGTAATTTCCAATGCTCCCATACCCCTTCCTCCCCCTCCCCCCTCCAAAAAAAGGGACTAGAGAAGACCGTATGAACAGTATTGGCAGGTGTCATATAAAAGCAGAGATTGTCTTGAGGTTTCATACTTGTCCAAGTACAAGGAAAATGTTGGGAACTCTATCATTCAGAATAGATTGGAAAGAAAAATCAAACAGTGAAATCCTGGATGAACCCAGTGAACCCGTAAATTCAATGAGGCCAAAAGTTTATGAATATTCTGGACCGCTGACAATGGTCAGAGATAAACAAAACCGCAGAGTCATTAAAATTTTGAGGTATAATGGCAAAATATACCATATTCCTTAATTGTACTCACATTGTTTTGGCTTTTTCCCATGTTTCTCCCCATACATAAACTCCATGACGTCTGACCAAAACAGCACAAGAATCTGGGTATTCTTCCATTGCTTTTGCCATCCTTTCCTTGAGATCCTTCTCTTCTGGTGTATTCTCAATAATGGGAACCACCAGTGTATCATCATATCTAAGAGAAAAAGAGATTTAAATATATCTTAAGCATGAAATGAAATGTTTGGAAGAGTGATCTATCTTATACCTCAGCTCTTCCATTAGAAAGAGCTTCTCCTTTGCATTAAGGTATTAACAGATTCTCAGCACTAGAGATTTTTAAGCTCTTCTCTTGTGAGTCACACTGCAGTAAATGAATTCAGGAATGTCTCCCACTTTCATGACCTGCTGGCAATATCTGAACCACACTTGAGGCACAAAAAGAAAAATAACACTTTTAATGTATTAGATATGGTTGTTTGTTCACATATCATCACTTTGTAGTTAGGTCCCTTTGCAACTTTTTCAGACTTTCTTCATCCTGTTTTGGCATCGCCTACAAGCTTGATCTCAGATTAAATTATTCAAAAGAATCATATCACAAAGAAGGAAACAAAACTATTTGCTGGAGAGCAGAAAAAATTGAATTTAGGTCGTCCAAAAAGCCCCTGGAAAAACAATTGTCCTGCTAAGGCATATAAAAAGAAAGTAAGTGTCAACACATGAAAAATAAATTCTTCTCTGATAGAGTGGTTGGTGGGCTACATGTGATCTTAAGAGAGCCTGAGAACCCCAGTTCCAAAGACAAGATGATGCACGTTACTCAGTGGAACTTGCCTAAGAGTTTCTTGTGAAGGAGACTGGGATATTTGGCATTGTTTGAACCTTAATTAACACTGGCAGAAACTTGTTTAAATAGTTTTTAATAAGTCCCCAGTTCACGTTCGGATTTATCATTGAGATCTCATAGATATTTCAAGAGTGGATGCTAGGAGAACTTACAAAAAACACAGAGGGGAAGCAACGGTAAAATTAATATAGCCTGTACTTCATATGAAATAGTCACAAAATGTAGAGGTCTCAAGTCTTACAGTTTTCAATGTCCATTCTTTTCCCAAGGAAGTCTATAAAATAGTGAGGGAAGAAAATTAAGTGTTTGTAGGTTTACTTTGACTCGTGTATTCTAATCATTAAAATCAGATTTGGAGTGCGTGCTACTAGTTAGGACATTTCAACTAAGGGACTGGTTTCCTAGTTTCTACTTTGTACTTGGACATTAGTTTGGAAGCAGGTATGAACATCACAAATTGATTCCTAATCATAACCTTTTTTTGTAAGAATTATTAGCTATAAAGCCCACAGAAGACTCTGAAAGAGTTAAGCTATAGAGATTAAAAAAAAATATTGTACTGAAACATAAGGAGCCTGCATTGAGACAAAAGTACATATAAAACACTTCAAGACAGTCTGAGATTTTGAAAGCTATTTACTACAGATTTAATTCTACAGAAGCCAAAGGTAAAATTATTCTAGCGTTCAGGGATCATATTTAGGCCAGTAAATACTTCTGATTATCCTATCTGTAACAGATAGCTTCCAGAATTTCTTTTGAATTCAGTGTGCAGTTTGGTGTGAGGTAAAGCAATGGAATCGATCCTGGATGGATGAATATGATGAATACGTACTCAGCAACCATGTAATCTGGAGCTTTGATTTTTTAATTTGTTTTTCTGATGTGACAGCAGGATGACAAAGGACAATTTGTAGATACGGACTGCAATAAATACAGGGTTTCCTGACTAACATACAGGAATTTTGAAAATTCACAATGCAAATCCAAAAAAAGGAAGTTGTTGTTGTTGTCTTTTTCCAAACCAGTGTTAGACAGTTCAGTATAAGGGATGCTTTTACTAGGAAGTTCTGCCACATGAAAAATGCAAACGCTAATGCTAACGAGAAGGTAAAGCTGGCAAGTCAACCAAAACTCCAAATAAAATATGTCCAGGCATAAAATCACATGCCAAACATATTGTTTGCTCCGTTGCCAAAGGGCAATTGTTATTTACAAAAATTTACATCAAAAAGTGGAAAGAATTTAGCATTTCAATTTTTCATCTAATTGTCACGTATTACATAAATGTTGTTTGCTGGTTTCAATTCAACACTCTGTGGGTGGAGTCCTCAAAACAAGCCATCACACATAATTTGGAATAACTCAGCACTTACCTCAGAGCTCATCCTTGGAAAGTAATAACATTATCTTTAATGAGCTGTTTATTCTGATTTTTCTTTCAAAGTCTGTCAAGTAAAATCTGAAAGCCTCAACTCTCTTAACTTGCCCTAAACTAGCACAGGCAATGATATGTGAAGTCCACCCAAACACAGTTTGCACTTTATCAATCGAACCTGATGTTGGCTGGCTACAGTTTCAGTTTAACATTGTACAGATGTGTTAACAACTCTGTTCTTGAGATATTTGTCAAGACGTGGCTCTTTATTTAGCTTGTTTCTACAGCTCAGTGGACCACAGTAACACTGACTTTGCAAGATTTTATCTCAGACCTCTTCTATAGGCTTGAGACCTTCTTAAGGGAAGCCAATGATTGATTTATTCCAGAGGTCTTGTTACTACTCACTTATAATACTTTATATTATACACTTGAACACACACAACTCAAATTACTTATCATCTACTTTGCTGAAAACAAGCAACCAAATAGCACATCTCTGCTCTTAAAAACATACCGGTAATAGCCTCCTGAAGAACACTTCTGGATTCCTTTTATCATCTCCTGATGGGTAATAGTGAACTCACTCCCTGGGTAAAGAAGGGTAGCCATAACAGCAGCCTTGGAATGAGTATGTATCACTGCACCTGCTCCTGAGAAGAGAAAAAGAAAAAAATATATATGTTTTTATAATTTTTGAAAGGCGTTTATTAAGAAAAAATCGTTACTGTATTTGATTCATTTTCTTTGGCTAGGCATCTTAGCAAACGGTGATCTACTGTATCAGAAGAAAAAATGCACAGCAGCCTAAATAAAGGTAGGAAATAATTGCTCATCTATAAAGGATAATTATAGATTGTTTTAGGACAGCAGTGTCAACTTTTACTTAGTGACAAATTCCAGGAGAAAAACTACTTGCACAAAAGCAAGGAGAAGCACTCCTTGTGTAGTTTTTTATGTGCTATAAAAACTAAAACACTCTGATAATTTTATCAGAAATGCGTGATTCTGAAGACTTCCAAAACTTACTCATAAAAGTTAAATACTTCTACTTTATGCAAGCAGTATTTCTCAATTATCCGTTGATTCTCTGAAAAAAAAATTATCTTATTGGAAAGATAGAAAATAATTGTAATTAACTTTACTAATGTGGCTGCAGTGTTGCCAAAAATATGAATTTTCCTCAGGTACATACGCAAGTTTCTTATGCAGGAAGACTAGATGAGTCTCCTTAAATCCTTTTTAAAGTAACGTATGTAAATCTTCCACAATAGAAAAAGATCTCTATTACTGTCCATCTGCAGACATTCCACTCAGTCCAGGTGTACAGAGGATCATTTGCAGCTCAAGTACCTCCAACGGCTTTTCCCAAAGTGGGACTGCAAGCCATGTTGCTACCTAAACATATCAAGGAATTGCAAGAAATGAGCCTTCTTTAACATCTCTGACACCAGAAAAGGAAATGGATGCTCAACTGGAAACTGGCACCGCGATTACAAGCTAAAGAAAAGCTTCATGTTTCTTTCACTTAATAATGTAGAACCTTTGACAATAGCCAAGGCATGTCAAAGACTTCCCATTCCCTCCAACAACCTATTAATAGACTGGGCTAAAAGTGAGCACCGAAAAGATTATCTCAGGTGTAGCTATGTAAGAAGCTGTAGAAGAGGCCTACAGATGTTACTATGGATAACATTCCACTGTATAGATACACAAATTTATTTATTTTACAGGCTCATGTCTTTTTCATTGTGACTTTCATGTTTAAAGAATCCAGTACAGAATCTTAATTTTGTTGACAATGTATATACAGCGTTTCAGCCAACAGTAAAGCAAAAAGATTTGCTACATACCTCTCATAGTGTAGGCATTCATAAAAAGAGGTGTGCACTGGCTTTTCTTTAGTTTTTTGTGTGCTGGGGGACCGCTGATGTCCTGCTCGTTCATGTCACAAACAAACATATCTTCTGGCTGTATGAGAGAAATTATTTTGACCTGTGATGACCTGAGCGGTTTCGTTTTCCTTCTAAGGAGATATATACATACAGAAACACCACATATTTAATATAGAATGCAATTTCAACTTTGTAAAAATGCTGTAATACGCTGCGTTTATTCTACCCACTAACGCTAATTATCTTTACTGTCTAAAGTAAATGAACATTTGGTACCGTCTTTCAGTACTGCTGTCAAGGAGTACAAAAACTAAAACTAAAATTTTCTAAGAAAGGAGATGGCTTATATCTAAATAAGAGACCATCAAAAGCTCAAAAGGAAAAGTAGTAACTTACTAAAAAAAAAAAAAAGTAGCTTTACAGAAATGTTAGTTTTGTATTAAACAGCTACAGCTGTTGAATTGTCCACGGTAGAAATAAAATTGCCTCATGAAAAAAATTAACAGGAAATACAGTTGCAAGAGATCTCCTTACTCATTATGCTCAATCCTCTGCTGTCGCCAGCAAAGAGCAAAACATCACAGCCTTGCCATATTATGCCTTTTCCTGTCTTATTTGCTAATGTTCCCAGTGAGCACTACGCAAAACTTCAAGTTTCTATCAGTAAAAAGATTCCTTTCACATTTCATTGTATTTCCCCTCAGAGTTGTAAAACAATTTTTCCTATTGTCATAAAATAGTTATCATTTACCATTTTCCCCTCAATTATATTTTAGGGTTTTTGCTGTTCCAGGAAAGGAAAGGCAAAAAATAGCCAACATCACCTTTTCTTGGAGCAAGCCCATCTATTTACTGAGAAGATCAAGAGAAGGATTTCCAATCACTCAAAGGACAACAAACAGAAAAGAGGTGTTAAAGCGTAATGTGTGTGTACTACAGTAACTTGAAACTGTACTCAGATAGCTATAAAGCCACTTAATCTTGAAAAAGAAAAAAGCTGATCTAGAGTAACTTTCAGTCTTCTTTGCTTTAAGCCATGCTGGCCACAGGCTTGCTTTGGTAGCTGAGGACTTAAATATTTAAGAGGAGAAATCCAGCCATTTCAGGAATGCAGACCAGAGTATTGCAAGCCTAACTTCATGTAAGGAAAAATAAAACTAAACTTAAGTAATTTTACCCATCTGAAGATGAGCTCTAAGGTAGAAATATAGTTAAACATACCTGTATTCTTTCCTTCTGGACTCCTGAAGGAGCAATATAGATTTCATTCCTAAGAAAATTTGAAGATAGGTAAAGCTATTAAAAAACAAATGTCTTTCTAACAGCATGAGCATTAGAGCTCTAAATTCACTGGAAAAGAAATAGCAAAACTAAGCCATAATAAATGTATTGCTCTTCCATATATGTCGTCACAGGTGGGGTTGTCTTTTGGTTTTGTTTTTTTTTTTTTAATGCAGATGGATCACATAAGAGCATATAAAATCTCTAGTTTAAAGGGACATCAAACAGTGCTTTCAACTTGACAAGAGATTCAAAATGGATGCAGAAAATGCAACATTGTTTTCTCTGTAAAGGAAAACACAAAACCTTCCCCTATAATAATCCCAAACTCAGTCCCTTGAATTCTGAAAAAAAAAAAAACAGAGAAGCAGATACTGACCTGTGGTAAAACTGCTACTTAAAAATCCACAGACTAACTATAAGCAGTATCAATTATCTCTTGTATTATACAATGTACGTACTTTCATTTTTGTTGTAACTGCCTAAATCTACATATAGCTACAAAACACGCGTGTTTATTTGCATTGATTAAAAAATATCACTCAATGCAATTAAGTGACAAATTCAAGTAGAAGTATATCTTCTCTTCCAATTTGCATGAACAAAATCCATAAAAATATTGATTTAAATTTAAATAATCTTAAGGCGGCAACTGAAATATTTCCTAACAACAAAGAAAATCAGATTGCTACCTTGTACTTAATCACTCTTTGGTTTCAACAGCAATGCTTTAAATTCAGGAGCACAGAGACATCTAGTGAATAATTAGTCAAGTTACAGGTGTATCTCTTAAGAAGTGTGAGATGTTTAAGTATTTTTCTCTCTTGTCTAGAAATTTATCATTCAGAAGAAGTGAAATATAGGACAGCTGACAAAGAATTCTAGGTCCAATTTTAATAATGCTATCCCATATCTTGGCATCTTCACCCTGAGTAGTTCCTATGAACAGTGCAGTCAGTAATGTTGATCAGGATGTATGGTAAAACTAGCTGCTAGAACTTCAGTTGTTCCTATGGAACGATTCTAGGCTAGTCTACTCGCTCTTTGCCTCATGGCTATTCATTCTGAAACATACCTAATGCAGGTATAAAAATTAGTACAATCATTCAGATTGCTACTCCTACCATGTAAGATGCACTGGAAGCTACTCAAATATGTAGTCTGAGCTATAAAGTCATAGAACTGTTGAAGAAAACTGTACTACCACATCAACGTATTCTCTGTTGAAGCCATGTGTCTTGTCAAAATGAACATGAATTACGTAGAAACAACAGAGAAAACAGCCTATATTCAGCTGCTGGTAAGAAATTAGTGTTATAAAGATCTTTCTATAGATGAAGAACTTTAAAACCAAGAATTAATCCTCTCGTCACTCCTTTGATTATTTATTGCTGCTTTGTTTGCAAAACTAGGCAGGGAAGCGAAGTGACTCGCACAAAGCCATTAGAAAATCACAAATATTGGTGTTTGGAGCTTTTCTTTCAGATATACGTATATACGTGAAAAGTAATAGCTGCGTTGCTTCTTTTTCTGACATACACTGCACGTAAGTGTATGTGAGAAAAATGAGAGATCAGTAACTTTTAAGTTACAGTGTCCATGATGGGGCAGTGGCAGACATTGAAAGGTATTTTGCAGAGTGAAGGTTTCTCTTTTTTTCTTCAGCAGCCACTAGCAGGGGTTCTGTTTCCATTAGAAGCTTTGAAAGTATAAACAGTGGGTAATGAACAGTTAAAAAGCAAAGTGGTGCTTCTCAGATATACACCAAAAATAGTTTTGCTCTTGCATGTGCCACTTTAATTATGTCAATAATAACTCCTAAGAAACGATTTTAGTAGAATAGTACTTTCTTTATTGAAGGCAATGCCTTGTCTGCAACACGTCCAGGGTGAGATTAATCTCATTTTACCACTGAAAACTGTGTGTAATCTAATCTAGATTCCATAATCAATGGAATGAAAAGGGGAAAATGAATTGTTCCTTAAAAGCAAGTAGTTTACCTTAGAGACAGAAGGATAGAAATAAGGTACTCTCTTGTCTCTCTCTCTCCATTGAAAGAACCTTAATGATTAATTCAGGCCAGACATCTTCCCTTCTCTGGTTTAAATGTGTGGTAGCGTTCATTTCCCTTTCTATCTTCTTCACTCGTTTCTGACTTTCAAACATCTGCCACGGAACAGAACTGCCCTCACCAATTACAGCCAGCCTTTCTCTGCAAACGTCCTGGAATGATTTGAGTTGGAAAGGACCTTTACAGATCATATAGTTTCTTGCTCTTCCATCTTTACTTACCCATGTTTCAGGCTGATTCCTCCACCAGTTCCTGTTACCCAGCCTAAACCATAAAACAGTCTACAAAGTTCTGGGATAAGATTTCTTGGATGTAAATTATCCTAAAAATAAATTGGAAAACAATAAATTAAAAGCCATCAGAAAACTAAGAATTTAAATTCTGAAACTCAGTTTAAATGGGCAATAGTCATACTTCAGTATGACGGTATTATTTATGACTTCAATTGCAAGAGGACTGTCTTTTCTTTTAGGACACGTCTTCCTAAGGCCTGGCCTGGCCTTAAGCCTAAAGCCTGGCTCGTCCTGGACAAAACCCAGCTACCGCAGCCGGCCCGTCACAGCCCTACGGCGCGCGGTGGCACGGCCGCCCCCTTGTTACCTGCGCCGTGTCGCAGCCGTTGGCGAGCTCGAGGCCGTGACCGCTAGCAGCAGCCATGGCGCCGGTGCACGCGCTGGGTCCTGCCGCCGGGAGGCGTGCCCCGGTGCTGCCTGCCCGGCGCTCCCCGCGCAGAGCGGGCCGCAACCCCGAACGCCCGCAGTCGCGCGGCGGACGTCTGGGCGGGGGCGTGCCGGCTTTTCCGTTCAGGCAGCGCGACGGGCAGCCCTGCGCCGGCAGCGAGGGCGAGACAAGATGGCGGCCTCCTGGTGGCGGAGCGGCGGTGCCGGGGTGCTGAGGCTGCTGCGAGGCGGGCGGCCGATGCTGGGCGCTGGGCTGGCCTTGCCTGCCCGAGGAGGCTGGAGGCTTCTGCACGGCACTCAGGAGCTGCTGGGTGAGCGCTGGGGTGCAGCCGGCCTGCTGCTGTGCGGGGGGGAGCGGCGGCAGGGAGTCTTGGTGGGCCGCAGCTGTGCGGGTATGCTCTGTGAGCGCCCGGTGCTACCGGTCGGTGTGTGGGGCTGCAAGGGTGAATCGAGGACGAAAGGAGCAGATCCGTCCTACCGCAAATTGAATGGGAGGCTGTGGAGGTGGGCCTGCCCGGCTGGGTGCTGCTGCCTTGGTCTCCGGAGGTCCAAAGCACGAGTGCTTTTTGGCAGCCCTGCTTCTGTATTTAGCCCAAAGCTGTTTGTTCATCAAATATTAATTCTTTTAGTCAGTGCAGCTGCCGGGTTCCTCTCTTGATATTATTTCTCTTCAGTTTTATTACTAATTGTTCTTACACATTTATTTTTCCCGCTCCCTGGAGTCTGAGGTTGTCTTAAGAAGTTCAAACATTTTGTGTAAGTTAAAGGGCCAGACTTAGGGTTTAGCACTGAAATGCTGTACTTAATTTCAAAGGCAGCTTCTTGGCTTCTTAGCCAGGTGATAGCTGCCATGCTGAGCTTCTCTGTTAGTTTGGTGTCACATTCTAAAGAACGCACCTTCAGTTCTTCAATTTACTTTAAAAAAGTTGTGCTCATTCACATTCAGCAGACTGCAAGAGTACGTATTATTTTAGATAATGTTTTCTTACCCTTTTAAGAGTCCAAATATGTTTTTCTATGCATGTATGATATCTGGGATGTTAAGGTTAACATCCATAGCATCCAGATGTTAAACTGTAAATGAGTACATAGCATGTAAATGTATGAGCCTTTGAAAAAATGAAGGCACCATGTAACATGAGAAGGAGAGAAAGCAAAGGTCAGTTTCCAAGAAAACTCATCAATGCATTTGAAAGAGGAAGTAAGAAAGCATACAGCACAATTCAAATGAAATTACCAGGAGTGAGCATGTAGGAACAAAAATGAAAAAATCAAGGCATAAAATGATGTAACTGTAATCTTGCAGAAGTATTGCAGAAATAATCTATAAGTTAGTATGAGAAATAAGGCCTAGTCTGTTACACAACAGAATACACCGAGACCCAAGTGTGTATTGCTGCTGTTTTTTGGTTGAGCTTTCACTGAAAGCTAAATCAATGCACAGACATGTTGACAAAAGCTAAGCTAGGTGAAGGATAAGGTTATTCAGAGGATAACTTCAGACAAGTTAGGTGTCATTCAAGCAAATTAGTGTTGGAGCTATCAGCCGCATTACAGAGAACAGGTGAGATGGAAGGAAAGCAGAAAGACATCTTCATTATCTTCCTGATCTGTATTTAAAAAAAAAAAAACAACTACATAAAAGTATCTTCCTGAACTTTTTGTTTGTTTGTTTTCAGAGCCTGCAGTTAAGCAACCAGCTGAACAAATTATGAAATACTGACAAGGCTTAGGAAAACTTTGTTTCATCAGGCCACTCAGATTTGCTTTTGTAAGGTGTAACAGTGCTATCTGTGTAAGGCTTTGGCATGGTATCGTATGTTTGTGGGTTTTATTTTTCCCAGTGTTTTTTCCTATAAAGAAATTGTAGAAAGATAATCTCAAGGAATCTGTATAGGGTTGTTCAAACTGTAAGGGAAGGTGAGGAGTTATTAGCTGTCCTAACTGGAGGGATATTTATCTGAGATCCTTCGGGTCCCTTTCAGGACTTGTGCCTGATGCTGAGTTTTAAATGCTGTTTTTGTTAGAGGTCTGAAAAACGTTTGTCAATCCCGATATGACTTGAGGACATGATTAGACTTCAAACTAATTGCAGCAAGTTATGTGCGTAACAGTAAGAACAAATGCCTAGTATAGGATGGGATGTGGTAGTTTTCTAGGTCATAATCCTGCAGTAAGAAGTCGGGGCTTTATGGTGGATTGCAAACTGAATGTGTCTGAATCATCATCATGCTGCAGAAGTTATACTGGGTTGATGAGCCAGGAGTGTCATCTGGAGGGCATGTGGTAATTCTTCTGCCACTCTCCTTTGCCTCAGCCAAAGTTTTGCTACAGTTTTGAATGCTGTACATCAGGAGGGGTGTGGGCTGATGGGAGAGAATTCAGAGAGGAATGAGAGTTGTTAAAGATCTAATCAATTGTCAAACAATTCAATCAAAATGTATTGGCTGTGTAACAGAAGGAATAACCAGAACATAAATCTTTGTATGAGATAAGCAGTGAAATACAAATGGATATATTACTGGGGGAAAACTTTCAGTGATGTGAACAGTGTTGCTCTGTTTTATCTCCTTGATCTCATTGTGCGTCTCCATAAAAGGGGATATGTGAAATTCCAGCTGTATCTGTAGGTAGTCAAAGCACCAAGGTGTGGATCTGCTTAATTGCAGTTGCAAATTGGTGTATGTTACACTGAGGTTTCAGCAGGTAACTGACATTTTAGTAACCTTGTGGAGCTGTAGGGTAAACTGAGGAGACAAGGTGCTGATGGACTTTCTTGATAGAAGGAAGAAAAAAAAAATGAACTGTTCTTTTTTTTTTTTTTTTTAACCTTATATTCTTTAGTCTTATCATTGCTGTCACATTGTTGCAAGTCTTTTAAATCTGCTAACCAGAGGGTATTGCTTGGGGACTTACGAAATACCTCACCAGTGGCACATGTTAAAGTGTAACGTAGTGTTACACTTGTAACACTTGTAACAAGTAATTGTTAGTGTTCGTAGTGTTTTTCTGAATAGTTAATTGCTTTGTGTTGGCAGCTATTTAAATCAACAAGTAAGCTCATGTTCTCTTTTTAAATTATGACCAATGATGTGTCAGTTAAATTCTTTGTTGCTGGAGTGTTAAAGTAAAGATGAACTGTCCTCAGTTCATCTCAGGTTTTGTTTATTTTGTTTTGACAAAGCTAAAGCTGTTTCCATAACAAAGGAGGTCAGACAAGAGGCAATGAAACGGTGTCTTGTTGGATATGCTTAAACTCGAGCTACTCAAATTGTAGTCACCAGCCTGTTATAGGTGTCTCCTGTCTTCTCTTCGGTTTATTGGTACACAGTGTAAAGGGTAAAGGAGGAGGCAGAAATCTCATCCTTAGATTCAACGTTTTTATTAATGATATATTTTAAGAACTGTATTCTTGGCTACATAGAAGATTGTCTTTAAAATGGAAGCTACTGCTTATGCGAAAAAAAATCGTTGTTTTCTAAGCCTTTTTATCTCAGATAATTGGTTTATGACAACACAAAGTCGATGGCAGTAAAATTAGCGGATGGTGATGGGAGCTGAGAAGTTTCATGTGTTCTAAATTCTATTAAGTGAGTGAGCCTCACTTGTCTGAACTCTTTACTCACCAATAATGAAAGAGCAACAGTATTTACTTTCCAGAGTGCTTATAAGGACTGTACTGTACAGTGCAATTAACCTGTATCCTGTTTGGATGCCTGATAGCTATCCGAAAAGTGACTAAAATAGCTTTGAAGGGTAACCGTTCTTGTAGCTGCTGTTCTTGTGTATCTGTGGAAGAGCAAGCCTTAATTGCAGCACTTCTGAACCTGGCTGTGAACATAGGTATCTCTGTATGCATGCACCTTAAGTGAATGCGCAAGGATTGGATTGTTTAGTGAGGCTGGGGGATGAAGAAGGAGTGGAGAAAATGGAGTTGAAGTGCACCTCCTTTTTCCTTTCCTTTGCATAAGTGCTTTATTTGTAGTTAGCAGTTCCTTTAATCTAGATTAAGTCCTGTCCTGCTTTCTGCAGGGCGTTTTAGGTGTCAATGTTATTTATATTACTGTGTGATGAGTCAGGTCAGGGAGCTATCATGAATGAAATCGTATTTCTTGTGATGAGATTAACTACCAGCAAAACCCATTCTCTAATCTGGATAACTGAACGGCATCATAAATATTAGTACCCTGCTGGTAGTATGAGTAAGTGGGTCAGAATGCTGAACAGCTTCTTTCACGTGTCTCATGGATTGATATTGAGTTAAAGCTAATGTAGAACAAGAGGCAGTCGTGAAAGGCTAAGCTAATAAGTTTTCCTTA
The DNA here is from genome assembly GCA_016647715.1 of Pavo muticus. Taxonomy (NCBI): domain Eukaryota; kingdom Metazoa; phylum Chordata; class Aves; order Galliformes; family Phasianidae; genus Pavo; species Pavo muticus. Next base: position 431,104 of record JACDJE010000284.1, on the reverse strand, counting down.
AATTAGCACAATTTGAAATGTAATTGATTCACTGCCTTGCAAAACTGTTTTGAGGGTTGGAATAGATGATCTCGGGTCTTTTCCAACCTCTATGATTCTGTATCTGCAATACATTGTAGATGAAAGAAGCAGGTGCTTTCGCATAAAAAGCACTTCAATTTCACAGTTGTGAAATGTCTTTAAGACACCAAAATACTGGTAGTGAATGCGTTCTATGGGAAGTTTTTTCAGTGAACCTGTTGGCCGTATCTGCCATGCAGACATCAGGAAGCAACTAGAATGTCTTTTTTACTTGATAGGCCAGCAGAAGCAACCTAGCAACCGATCTTAAGTTTCACTGATGATATGAGTTTAAAAACAAATAAATAAAATGGAATGGAGGGAGAGAAGGGAAAGAGTTTGCTGCTGGATAGACCATGGCCGACACATTTGTCTGCAGTTACAACGTGATTAGACAAAGACAGCATTTTGCTCTGATAATACTGTTAACCTTTTCAGCATACGCATAAAAAAGCGAAAGATCAGTGAGTAGTGTGTTGGAGTGAGAAATCACTGCATCTTTTATAAACTGCTTGTTTACCATCATACCTCTTCCCTGTTAAAAATATTTGTACAAGCGTACATAGAGCTGTCCGGTGCATAGATAAAATCTTTTCAGTTCTCTGCTTTTTTAGGTTTTGTGCATGTTTTTCTGAGCTTTGGGGCAGGTAATCAGAAGTTCGTAGTGTTTTTCTGAATAGTTAATTGCTTTGTGTTGGCAGCTATTTAAATCAACAAGTAAGCTCATGTTCTCTTTTTAAATTATGACCAATGATGTGTCAGTTAAATTCTTTGTTGCTGGAGTGCATTTGAGGATCAAGATGTTTCCATATGAAAATTGTTTTCTAGTTTAAGCGGCGTGTCAAACTTTCAGGCGAACCGTCTAAAAACATCTGTGACATCAGCAGTCTTTCAGCAACACGTATTGAGTCTGGAGGGACAAGCTGCAGAATGTTACAGCCAGGTGTTCATTTTCAGAATGAAATCATTGCATAATTCCATATAAATGTAATATTCCATGTTTTGAAGTAAAATGTCAGCCACCTCCCAAGAAGTGATTAACTTTGCCACCTGCAACTTGCAGGGCTTTGCCGCCTTCAGAGAAAATGGAGCAGAGCATTAGTTCTCACAAACTTCAATTTTCTTCTTACGGTTTCTAAATAGGATTGCAGAATTGTGATGGTAGAATGTGTGTATTTGTTTCTGTTGATTAGAAGCAGTCGTATACCTTCTACAGTAAGTTTGAATGCTGCTCCTCAATTGCAGTTACCACTATTGCAGTGGGGCACAGTAATGTAGAAAATGACAGCTTCCAATTTTCAGACTTAATGCGTGCCTTCATTTTTGGATTCTTTCTTCTGCTTCGTCTCCTGTTTATTTTTCTAATGCATCGCGTGTGCTTGCTGCTGAGTCTTGTAACTTGATTGGAAGAGACTATATGGTTTGCGATAGCTGCCTGTTATGTGACAGGGAAAATGTTAAAGTACCCCACATTTGTTACTCAGTTTTGTATTTATGCCGTGGGATGGAGCGTATTCTGGGGAACGGGTCAGGTAACTCGTTACTAAATTGAAGCGTATGAGCCATCGTGTTTTCAAGGGCTTTGTAAATCTCATTAGAAATACGGAATGCTTTCTCTTTCTTCTTCCTTGAAGTATGCTTACAGTTGTAGATAATCCTGGAGTTTTGTGGGGTAGGACATCAAAATTATTTTTGATTTTGTTGTTTATTTGGTTGTCAAAGCTGACTTGTCAAGTCAGGCAAATGAAACGGAGCGCATTTGTTTACGTTGTGTAAATCTTCAAGCAATGTATTTTCTACTTGCCGTTATCCATAAATATATTTCAGTGAATGCACAGAGCATAAAGGAAATGGTAAACTCCTGCTTTAATGTACAGTGTTTGAAAAGACTAGACCTAGTATGAACACGGGCATTCAGAGAATAGCATACATTCTTAACGTCATTAATTTTTGTGTGTATTGATCCAAGATGAGAGATTGCAAAAAAAAAAAAAACTGTAGCTGAATTACCTCCAAGCATTTTTTTTTTTTAAGGATCGCCATCGTTACCCAGAATGTTGTCTGGATACAGTTCTAAGCATTATAGTAATGAATAATAGTAATCTGACAAGCATTTAGGTATAATGGAAAGAGCAGATCAATTGCTAGGGCTGATTTGTAAAAGGAAAATTCTCTTGGGAATAGAAGGTTGAAACAAGTATGCCTATTTCTTCATGCATTCTTCTGGAAACACAAATCACATGTATATACCCTGGGCTCGTTTCTACAGCTCAAGTGTTATGGGCAGCATGACCTTAATTGTGGTGATGTCCTGGGGACTGTGGGGAATAAATAGCTCACCTTCTGCTCTTGGTGCATTATAAAATGGCCAGGTCATTAATGCTGGCTGAGGTTATGGGATGGTTGCTGTGGTGTTTCAAATTTGCATTGAAAATGCTTTGTGTCCTGAAATAATGGGAAAACAATGTTATTTCTTTAACTCGACCCAACCTCTGAAATATTTACACTTTAATACTTTTTACGAGTGTAATAATTAGTTCTTTCGTAGTGCTGTAGCAATGAGACAGACAAGGGCAGATTTATTAGACATGTTAATATTAATTAATTGAAGAAGAAAGGTGGATAAACTTAATTCCCTTAAAACATTGTGTATTAATTGAAGTTTCCCTTCTATCTTTGTGTTCTCTGAGATCTTAACCAGGGTAATTCTTAGGGCATAGAAGAAATGATGAGAAGCACTTTTGTTCTGGCTTCTTGTCTTAAAACCCTCTGAGTTTATTTCATTGCTCTTTTTATTCTCAAGAATGGAAAAAAAAGAAAGGGATACCAACTAAGTTTTTAAAGCTGTTCTGCTTACTCTAAGCAAGATGATGTGAGAGAGGTATATTGCTGTTTGTGATAAACCTTAATGCTGTTCACTGGGTACAAAGAAAAGGGAATATGAAGCAGAATTGATTCTTGCCTTTTTATACAACGTTCCTCTTATGTGTCTATTTTTGTGGTTTAATTGAATACAGATTCAGATAAATAATTCAGAAATGGACCTTAAATTGATCAGATACTGGAAAACTACACAAAATAGTACTTAAAGAGTTTTATTTGTTTGGTCCTGTAACTATCCTTAGAAGTTCAGAACAATAATATCTGTGTATTAAAAGCCGTATGGCAGAACACTTCTCTGGTGCCTTGGATCAAATGATGGGGGAGGCAGCAAGCTGTGTGGCCAAGGAATGTGCTGTCTCATGGGGCTCTGTGCTCCAAGGAATCCCACTTATGTGACATGCAACTGGGCACTGTGCAGTGCCACTTGTCTCTGTGTATGGGGGTACTGAGCTGATCCAGCTGACTGCACGTTGCAGTGAGCTGCTGGCAAGCTGCATCTAGGAGGTGGCAGTGTCATGGTGAGAAAAGGCCAAGAATTTACCTGGTCCATGTATATAGGCGCTTATCCGTTAGAAACATCTCTGTAATGAGACAGCTTTTAAGCTTTATAACAGATACCTAAGATACAATTAGTGAAATCTGAAGTTAGGCAATTTCAGTCTGCAAAGTATCATAGACTCATAGAATGGCCTGGGTTAAAAAGGACCTCAAAGATCATCTGGTTTCAACCCCCTTGCTGTGTGCAGGGTCGCCAACCACTAGACCAGGCTGCCCAGAGCCACATCCAGCCTGGCCTTGAATGCCTCCAGGGATGGGGCATCCACAGCCTCCTTGGGCAACCTGTTCCAGTGCATCACCATCCTTTGTGTGAAAAACTTCCTCCTAATATCTAACCTAAACCTCTCCTGTCTCAATTTAAGATCATTCCCCCTTGTCCTATCACTGTCCACTCTCATAAGCAGGCGTTCTCCTGTTTATACGCTCCCTTCAAATATTGAAAGGCTGCAATAATGTCTCCCTGGAGCCTTCTCTTCTCCAAGCTAAACAAGCCCAGTTTCCTCAACCTTTCTTCATAGGAAAGGTGCTCCAGATAGGAAGTAGATAGGGTTTCTTAGCAAAAAGGGTAAATAAACACTGGAACACTTTATTGGTAGGGGAGGCGGATCATCATTGTTACGGGAGCTTTATTAGTTTAAAAAGTATGCTTTAATCTTTCATCTGGAAAAAATTCCACAGCCTGCCTTAAAGAAGAGGAGCATGTCGTGTTTGTGGTGGTTTTGAGAAAAAATCATCAACGCTTACGGTTCTGCAAATCAGGACTCTGAACTCCCATTTCTTCTGAACTTCAGGAGGATGAGGTTATGTGCTTTCTCTTGGCACACTTTTAATGTTGCAGTTCAGCATTAAGGCAGTGGTCCTAATTATAAGTATCTAGCCTCTGTTTAGGACTCAGAAATTAATCTACCAGCTGGCTAGGTATGTTCCTTACAGTTCCACCACTCTGTCCTCATGCTTAAGAAGTCTGAGGATAGATGAGTGCCCTGAGACTGACCAGATGATGCTTGATAGATACTGTACTCATGCATTCATGATTTTGCTGCATAACTTGGAAGAAAAACCAATAAATACCACTGAGGAATTTCTGGATGGAGCATACATCAGGGTTCATCAGCAGGGAGCTATGCAGTACCTCTCCTCCAATTTCTTGTGTTGTAGAAGATTGGCCTCTCTTAAGGACTGAGATACATGTGTGCACATTGTTTTTCTCTTCTTTGGGCTTGCTCATATCTGACAAGTCTTAGTTTCAGACACAATTTCCTGCTCACTTGTCTTTGAGACTTGTTCCATTTGCCCACATGTCCTGGAGTGAATGAGAGGCTGTAGCGTGGTATTTTAGCCAAGGTTTTGATCAGAGGAGCTCTGACAGTAGCAGAATGAAGACTATGCGGGGTCACGTGTGGAAATACAAAAATAATGAAAATAGGGTTTGACTTAGTACATATGCCTCTGATACTCAAGAGGCAGGAGATATCAGGTGCCTCAGCTTCTGAATTTTGTGGCATTTCAGTCAGGAAGAAGACTCAGCTTCATGAGAGCTGCTTATTCTTCTAGTGGACGTTTGTATTTTATGGTTGCTTTTTCATTCTACACACAACAAACTGTGTAATTTGAGCTCTAAGCAAGCTTTAAATTTCCTTCTTTTTTCAATTGTATTGGACAAAAGTTCTATAACTGCTTCACTTCAATTCACCAAAGCATTCTTCAGTAGGTTGTACTGAAACTTGAAATACCAATTTGTGTATTTTTCATAATGCATTGTCTTAGTTGTGAGGGGGAAGCTTACATTAAAAACTAATTGCTTCAAAGCTTAAGCAGCATATGTACCTTCTTTATCAGTCATACAGTGTCTATATCATATTTTTACTAAAGACAGAACTCAGTTTGCTTAACACCTTGTATGGTTTCATTCTCAGGTTGACTCTTCTCTATGTAACAGATTTTATAGTTTATTTTGTTTTCTTTGGTGTTCTTGGGATGCATTTAAAGTATATGCTTGTATATAAGCTTTGGAAAAAGCTTTGTCTTAATGATGATGTTTAGTTCAGCTGTCTTTCAGGTTCACGCACTTTTAGTCTCATTTGTGCTTGCAAGGTATCGAGTCTAGATTACAGTGTTCTTATTTTACAGGTACACCTGCAATTAAAGTTTTCATGCCTGCACTTTCTCCTACAATGGAAGAAGGAAACATCGTGAAATGGCTAAAGAAGGAAGGTGAGACACCATTTTCTATGTCCCCAGTTGCAATTCTTCAGCTGTGTGTTCTATAAGAATAAGATCTTTGTTTCAGGTTGTATCTTAGTATTTTGAAGCAAGATGTTTGGTGTGTCTGTGCTTTCTTGTTGAACCTCACTTGACAATTGTTGGCTTTAAATATTTTTTCTTTAGTTGTATTTCATAAGATTGCTTTGACCACATTTTGAACATTTTCTATTAGGATGTTCCAGGGTGTGAGTGTTTGTTCGTGGCTTCTTTGTTTGTTTTTAATTCCCAGTGTTGTTGTGATTAGCAGTAGCTTTAGAAGTATGAGAGCCTTTTAGTTTGGGGAGGGGTCTCTGTTTTGTTATTCTGGTGGGTGATAAAATACCCTAAAAGGTGCGGTATTTTTGTAGTTGTTCTTTAGGACTTGCTTTCTAAATACCAGCTGCGATCTGTTGATCTAAGTCTGCGTTTTGATTGTTCCACCTGGATAAATGAGTTCTTTCTTTTTGCTTATCTTTAAAGTATGGGTAAGGCCTTCATCACTGAATTACCAAGGCAGTTTACTTGTATCTGTTTGGAATATTTTGAGACGGGGAAAGATGGTATCTTTAGAGCTCAGAGGTCCTGTTGTCATGGATGTGAACTCTTCTAGTAAGAGTTTCTGCAGAACAAACTAGGAAGAATGTGACAGTGTGTCCATGGTAAAAAAACAAAGAAATGAATGAGTTGGTTTTCCTCATAAATTGGTCTTAGGATCCAGCAGCCATGCAGGGATTTTTCCACAGGTTTCTCACTACATGCCAACCCCAACACAAGAGAAAAAGAAGTATTTTAATTAAAATGAAATCTTGATTGATGGTTTGACTTTGAGATAAGCTATTTTAGGGTTGTCGTTGCTCTACTTGCTATTTAGAAGCAAGACCAAAATTAAGTAAAGGATATCACCTTGTTAAGATCTATTTATTGGTACTGATGTGCCACTGAACTTTTTTTTCCCTCTGACAGTCTGGAAAAAGAGCATAATGATGACATTAGAAAAAACAAAGTCAAGGGAAAAACCGCAGTAGTTTAATGCTTGTAATCCTTGCGTCTGCAAGAGATGCTCATAGCTAAGTGATCCTCCAGTGAGTTGACCATCCATGTATAGCAGCATTATTGAATATAAATGTTTGATAACGTCATATCCAAAAAACCATACATTTAAAAGCAGTTGGCAGAAGAAAGGTGATTGCATGTGAAGTGTATTTCCCGGTATAACCAGCAGGGGCCAGTAGAATACTAGTTGAATTATTTTCTTGCTCTTTGTTTAAGAATCAAATGTTTTCATTTTACAGTTTCATGCTGTGAGCAGATGATTTCAGTAGGGCAGAAGGAAAAATACTGAACTTAATTGACAGCTTTACTATTTTCTCCTCATTGTTCATGCAGTTTCATAGAACGTCCGGTGGGTAATAAAGTCCTTCACTTAAAAACTGCGTATCTAAAAATTTTTGTTTATTATGTATGAATTTAATGTTGATGAAAGATGATAGATTAACAGCCCTGGAGATGAAAACCCTCTTCTTACTCTGGGTAAGAAACAGAGCAGGCAACAGCGCGGCCGTTTCCCCATGCAGTGTAACTTGGTCTTCTTCTGAGAAAGCACCTCCAGGGACTGCTGTGCTCAGTCAACTTTGATTTAATTTGCAAAGAGCACTTCAAAGAATGCAGTTTGTATCTTGTGATTTGGATACTTGTCTGCTAGTAATTGAACGGAGAATTCAGGCTATTGAATGTCAGTTGGAAGGGATTTCCTAGAGGGAAAGTCAGTTTCAATATAAATACTAATAATTCAGTCTGGCTATAAGAAATGACTCATTTAAGTTTTTTTCTTTTAAATGTGAAAATAAAAAGAATTTTTAAGTGTATTGTATATAATCTTGGAGAGCTAGCTACCATTAAGGCAACTCCTGTTGCAAAAACTGCTTTCTCATTCAAAAACGTAAAACCAAAGATACATTTTGCAAAGCTGTTCATCCCAATCATCTCTCTTGGGAAAGCTGATCTATAATTGACATCAAAGTAGGCCCTATTTTGGAGCTATCACATTTTGCACTCTCTATTGGAAATAACTATGATCCTTTCTATTACGGTGAGTCACTGAAACCCATGAGATTTTGAAGCCACCTATGAGGTATTCTTGATTAAAGTTGCATTTGATCAATTGCCTTCCAAATCTGTGACTGCTTCTTGGCTGCAATGTTTACTGGGAATGGGGAAATGAAAGCAAACCCAAACAAGTGGAGAAGTGGTTTACCCATTTCCTTGAAGATGTTTCCTCTTGCCTCCCCTGTGTAAGACTCCTTAGCTTTTTATGAACAGCCCCACGTACCTGAGCTAGGAGTTGTGTTTTAAGGGACAAATGTCTGATATTAGTTTTGGCTAGCTTGTGCTGTTAGAGTTAGTGCTAGGCAATCTGCAGCAGTGAGAGATCTTCTCAATGATGCAGAACATTTCCAGACTGATTGCAGGTTGCAAGAAGAGAACGAGCAAGCAGATAGGGTGTTAAGCTCCTTTCTTATCTCAGCTGTATAGGTTATGGAATTTGCTCAACAATTTGATTTCTTAACAGCTATGAGGTACTTACCTAATGGTCTGATATATGGGGCACTTGAGTTAATAACACAGTGGGATTAAGCCACTGATATAAAGCCTGGAAATTTGGCTTCCTGTTGTAGACTGTTTATGCTCTAGTTATTGCGAAGTGCAGTGCGGCAATTAGATTATTAAATTAAATAGGTGCTACTTTGTGACCTCCCCCGCCAAGTTCTATAACGAGATTGTTTATGAATTCTAAAACTATGTAATTAATTGAGGTTTGAGTGTCTCTGTTGCTTGTTACTGCAGAGATCACGATGATAATAAGTACTTTATTTTTCTTTAATTCATACAGTCATACCTAAATGTAGATATTTATTAAATTATGTGATAAACTTTAACACGTAGGTTACAACCTGCACTAGAATTGTCTGATGCTTAACATCAAAGTGACAGCAGAAATTAAATGCTTAGATAATATAGGTGCAGCATTTCTGCTACTGAGGAAACATTAAAATCATATTTTATGTTAAAAGAAATGTAATCTTATGTTAGACTTCTGTGTACTGGCCCAATTTTTCAGTACTCTGTAAGGAAGAGTGCCCTGTTTTGTTGGAGACCAAAGCATTGAATTACCTTAAACTTCTTCAGTGTAGTTTTGTTTTTAAGATAGGCCACGTGGTCAGTATTGATCTGCTGAAGGAATTCAGACATAATAACTTCTATTGTGTGTCAGCAGCTATGGGTATTCTTGAAAAGCAGAGGAGGAGTATACTTCATAATTATTCTACTTATATTCCTGTAACGTAGTAAAAGGAATTGTTAACATTTGTGCATATTTGTATTTCACAAAGTAAGTACATTTCTAAAAGATTTTTTTTTTTTGACTGTAGGAGAGATTGAGAAAGCAAGCTTGCGGATATGCTTTCCAAAGAGGTTGAAGCTCTTCATACTTCTGTTTGAAAAGCTTTGATAGTGTAGGTACAAGCGATGAAGCTGTGATACTTAGTTACAGGCATTGCTGCCTATGACCACTGTTGCAAAAACTTTAAGTATCTTGCTTAGACTGTTGGCTGGCAATGAATAGAGAGGACTGAGGATTGCATTTGTGGCAGTGCTACTTACCAGTTTTCATTGTGTGTGTGGATTTTGTCTTGGAATGCCTACTATAAATACTATAAACATTGCTATGTTAACGTTCTGCTGTTTTTATTTCTGTCTCTGAATCTTAGTGTCTATATATGAAAATGAACGATACAGTATGGTAGATCATGACAGGGAATCTACTAGCTGTAGAAAATTTGTGAGAATGTAAAAGGGCTGTATTGTATTCCTAAGTGTCTCTCTTCAATGGTTAAAGAGATATAAAAGGAAGTTTAGCTCATGCATTAAATTCAATTATATTTTGCAGGTGAAATGGTGAATGCTGGAGATGCACTGTGTGAAATTGAAACAGACAAAGCGGTGGTTACCATGGAATCAAGTGATGATGGCATATTGGCAAAAATACTGGTAGGGATTCTGTCTGTCTGAGTAGAATGTTATCGTTTCTCTCAATGCATTTATTTGCATTCCTAGTGAAGAAAAAAACATGTTATTTTTGTTTTGTAGCATCTGTTTAAAGGGACATTGGTTCATAAGCTGCATAACCAGTTTACACTAAGAAAACACTAAATGTTTTAAGAGTTTTTCAAATCCTGATAGTAATTGGAATGGGGAATATATATAAGGCATAACAGTGTTAGTACAAGAATGAAATATGGTTTCATATGAAGAAGACTGTCCTTTCAAAGACTATCTTAAAAGTTTCAGGTATGATGTAGTTAATGGGAAATTAAAAGTGTCTAGTACATCTGAGTTATCGAACTAGCTGAAGTTTGCTCATATCCTTAAACAAGGCAGAAGTTTTATGTTGTTTCATGCCAGCTATAATTCAACATGATTTGAGTTCATTACAGAAAACCAAGTAAATAAAGGGAAGCTAGCATTGTTTTTCACCTTTAGAGGTTAATCATTAGATTAAATTAATTCAAGCTTCTCTAACGCTTTTGCTTTCCTTGACTGTATGCTGCAAATATCTATAGTTTTAGAAAAGCAGAGTAAGAATAGAATAGCTGTATATGCGTATATTCTTTGTCTCTCTTAATCTGTCTTTTAATGATCACATCTTGTTCAGTGTAACATGCCATAAAAACTTAAATGAGTGGATGAAAATTTTAGAAGGGTAATTTCAGAAAAGTGATTATTCTTTCAGCAGAATTAATTCTTAAATTAACACTGACTTTTTGCCTAAAATAGGTAAATTTGGACTGAAAACGGAGGATGAATAATTGTTTTAAAGAATTGTATTTAATATCCATTACCATTTTCTCATCCATGACCTAAGTGAGCACTGCTATGAACTGAAACTACTTTGTGTAAAACTTCCACTGTAAAGTGAACCAGCATAAGGTATATCCACCTTGCTTGCCACTGTGCTGCAGTGGCACCAGCTCAGAGATTACTCCTCTGTACAATTAAAGTTGTCTCCTCCAACTTTTTCACCCTGTCGTGGCTCATTTGTGCTTTGTTTATTTGTCAGCAAAATTAGGTTTCTTTTAGAACCTCCATGGTTGTGGATACACACAGAGTAATAGAAATGTTCCGAAGAGACTTTTTGTTTCAGTCTTTATACATCATAGGCTCCGTGGTTGATTGAGGTCTATGTAAAGGAGTTTGCTCGTGTTATGAATTTTGAAAATGCAGGAGGTAAAAAGTTAACCAATATAATAACATTTTTTTTTCAGTGTCTTCTAGTTCTGAGCTGCAAAGGCTATATAGATTTGTTTTTATGCTTTTAAAATATTTTTAAATGCATACTGTTAAAAACACAAGCTCTGCAGTTACCTGGGCTGGAAACGTATTGGAAAATATGGAATGCTGGAGTTTTCACCTAGCTATGTATCTTGAAGAGCAGTGAATATGAGAAGTGTGGTAGGCTTGGTATGAGGAGCAGGGACAGTGTTGAATACTCATGTAGTGCTGGCTTATAGACAAAGTCTAACTAGTAGAAGTGTTACTGAATCATCAGCCGTCCCTGTTGAATTTCTGCATGTTATCATAGCATCTTAAAGCACTCTGGTATCAAAATTGCAGTAAAGGTTTATACAGCACAAACATATCGTAATGCTTATTGGTCTATTCGAGTACCATATGTAGAATGCTTATTGAAGTAGAGCTGCTTTCTGTATTGCATGCGCGCCTTTGTAAAGAAATGAAGACATGCAAAAAAAAAAAAACAACAAACCCAACACTGATTAATTGTTATTGGCTGTTACATATTAATATGAGAAGCACTTTGAACTTGTGGGACATCTGTTTTGTGTTGTCACTGGTGCTGAATACAAGATTCATAGCAAATGTCTGAGTATTATGCTGACAAGCATAGTTTTTTAAATGCCTTATTCAGCACTAAATACAATAGTGCTGCAAAATTATCAGGGTACACTTCTAGTATTTTCTATGTTTAGCATTATTTTCTTTTGTTTTTCCCAATTTCTGTGCTTCAGTGACTCCATTAGGTAGGTTGTGTTTGCAGTTGCTTCAGACTGCTATTTTATTTGATTATGAGTGGTGGTAATACTGCCAATATGCAGACTTACACAAATCTTATCAACAGACCTTCCTGTGGTTGGATCTTTCAGCCTTAGTCCAAGCAGTTCATGGTTTTTTGTTTGGCATTCTGTTATCCTGGGGGTACTTTAAACTAATCTCAATAAAAATAAAATGTGATGAGATCTTGATGCATAATTTCTTCTCTCAGGGAAAGCTTTTCAAAATAATAATGGAGAAAAGTGCACCAGGAGATCAGAACAGGAGATATCAGTCTTTTGCATATAATATGTACACTTAAAGTATTATTTAGCTAGTGTTTGTGGGCGGAAAAGAAGTAGACTGGCAAAGCTCTAAATGTGGAATGTTTTATGAGACTATAGACAAGATTGGCTTTGCTGTTCCTTCTTAGATCTAGTGTTGGTCTTTCTGGGCAGAGGAGCAGGAGATCTTGTGGAATGTGATGCATTCTGTTAGCAGTTAGTGTATCTGAGCAACAACGTCCCAGTATTTGCATCTGCCTGGTACAGTCTTTACGGTTTTACAGCATTCTATTTTAGTAGTGTTTAAGTTTCTAGAAAACTTGCTTTTATCTACTAAGAACAATATGATACCTTATCAGGTATGTCATTATTTTGTTTCTGTTATAGTTTAGGCTTTTCAAATGTTTGATAGTAATTTGCATTTTCTTACAAAGCTATCAGCAGTGCAGATACATACCAGGTCCATTTCAGGCAAATGTTTATGCAGCATGGCTTTATGAGAGAGAATGAGTGTGTCTTTTCTTTGTTTGGAGATAGACTATATTTGGCCTGGTACAGTCGAAGTTATACAGAACTACTTTTTTGTCTCAGTGAGCCTTGGAACCTGGCATTGATGTCCTGGAAATGTTAATGCTATTGAGAGCCTGGAGAGTTGTACTTCTGCAACTGTTGTGAAGACCATCAGAATATTCAATTGTGCAGCCCTTCTTTAGGTTGTTAAGTTAAGGTAGTAGCTGTGATTTTATTTGCAAAAACATTGAAGAACTATTTAGTGGTACAGGTACAACTTAACTTTAAAAGGAACATCTAGAACTAATTGGACTTATCCAGTCTAATTATATTCTATTCTTCCTGTGTGATTTGTTTGGATGTTTTCTGAAATAGTGAATTACTCACCACGTTAGCGCTAGCATTTCCTTTTAAGACAGACTTGTTATTTGATACCACTTGTATTAAGCTAGATACATTTCAGTGGTGGGCGTTAGCATGAAGGAAATGTTACTTTCTTCAAAAAGAGGGAAAGAGATGCTACTGTTGCTGTAGGGTTTGGGGACTTTGGCTTCTGTTTTTTAGTTTTTTGTTTGTTTTTTAAAAAAAGTACCACTACCAGATACATTGTAGTTATCTCAAGGCACGTTGCTGTATGTGTCTGGCAAAATTTTCAGGCTCTCTTCCAAAAGATCCCCATATGTTTCCAGCAGCTAATGCAGCTTTTTTCTTAGAGATACTCTGCAGTGTGTAACTCCTGCACTTTGACTTCTGAATACTAACTTTGGATGTGTGGGGTTTTGGTGCATTAGTTAATATTTCTCTTTTACCTTATAATAGCAGCTGCAGTTAATTACAGTCATGAGTCTCCGTTATTAATGGTAGGAATAAAACAGGGTATATTTTCCTGAAGGAGTGTCGTTAATATGCCTGAAATTTTCACAATTACCCTTTTTAGTCATGAGTCTAGACAATGCAATATTTAACTTCATGTTCTCATTGCCTTAAATTTAGGTAGAAGAAGGAAGCAAAAATGTACGCTTGGGCTCCCTAATTGGTCTTCTGGTAGAAGAAGGACAGGACTGGAAACAGGTTGAAATACCAGCTGATGCTAATGGTCAATCTTCTCTGGCACCACCTGCAGCTGCTGTTACCTCGACTCCTGCAAGTCCTTCAGTTTCTGCCCCTCCTAAAGTGGAACATCAACCTGGAAAACTGCAGTGAGTTTTCATGTCCGTTATGAAATTGAACTTTTATTTATTTAGATTAGTAGAGCTGAACCATGAAGAATCTTTAGTCCTTTCTTACCTGATGTTAAGCTGTTATTTAACAGTGTATGTCAGTGTGTATGATGTAATAAAACTTGCTTGTCTGGAATATTTCTCTGCTTGTGAGCCCAAAAAAGTAAATTCAACCAGCATAGTTCTATTAGAACACCTTTTATGCATGGGCTTTTATTCTGATATGTAGTTGCTTTATGATGGATTCTAAACTTAAATGAGGAAGAAGTTTGTTCACATACGATGTACACTAATGCTTATGCGTCAGGTGGTCAGTTTACATTTAACTTGCTGTTTCCTTTTTTTTTTTTTTTTTTTTTTAGAAAGATAAAGTAACAAAAAAAGACCCTTTCCAAACATTCTATGTTCTTGTACTTTTTGGTATTGGAAAAGAATTGGTTTCGTTTTCAGAACAAAGGAATATGAGAAACTCAAGACCATGAGCTTATGTGCTCTTTGTGAGAAATGGAGATGAGCAACTCTATTGTCTGAGTTCCTGAAGCTCATTGCTCACGTTGTTATAAACTGTTATTGAAGAATGTATTTGGTTCTGCACTTATCATCTTTTTGTATATTGTGTAACTGCTGAAGGAGGAAAATTTGGAGATGAGTTTTCTGGTCTTTATTTTGGTCCTTTTAAGTCACTGTTATGTTTTGAAATTCAACCTTACATTAAAGCTTGGTGAAGGGGCACATATTATGATTTATTAGGATCATAGCCTTTGCACAGAACTGTTTTCTTCCCCAGCTATTGCTTCTGAAATATAGCGTGTGTTGTATAGTTTCTCATGATAGATGGTAAATAAGTAAACCTTACTATTTAAATAGTTTATTTTTTCTCCCTAATTCTTTAGGTTTCGCTTAAGTCCTGCAGCCCGCAACATTGTGGAGACACATGGGCTAGATCCAAGCAGTGTTACACCTTCCGGGCCTCGAGGAATCTTCACTAAAGAGTATGTAGCTGCCCAGTCAAATCTGAAAAAACCTATCAAAGAGATGGGGAGAAGAGATGAGGACATGCTTCAGAAACTCTTAAAGTTCAAAAACAAATTTATTTTTGGCTTTATATCTGTCAACGGTTTATGGGCTGGTTCGGCCCGGTTCCATGACTAGCGGGGCGGAGGGATTTTGCAAAATCCGCGCCTCCGGAAAAGGGAAACAGGGGACCCCAAAATAATTAAAAACAGTGGCACAATCTGAGGAGAAACAAACTAATTTACTAAATATGATATCAGAATGCAAGATAACACACTATAATACAATATAACTAGAATTGGAGCTAATAAATATAATGAGAGAGAAAGATTGTCCGAAAGCTGGGTAGGCCTCACCATAACGCTGAGGTGAGATGCGCAGTCTGGTCGAGCAGCAGGGAGAGAGACTGACGAAGAAGAGCCCGGTCAGATGACCTACCAAGGCCTTATATCTGTTCCCCCTGAGCAGAATGATAACAGCACAGCGAACAGGCTTCTGGGGAACGTAGTTCTTCTCTTTGGGCGCGGGTACCCAGAACACTTTAACTCCCAGTGCACTACATGATGTTATGATGTGGAATACTGATAACCAAAAATCATAAAACCATGACAATATCCCATTGTGGCTGTATGATTTTGCTATCCCATTTCCTGCAGCTCAGCCTAATGAGTGGCTGTCAACACGTAGGCAGCAGTGTGAGCTACTGTTGCGGATGTAAAGAATTTTGCTACTCAGAAGTACAGTCAGAGCCAAAGCAAAACAACTCTGGGCTATTTTCGTCAGTTCCTTTTCTTTGATAAATTAAAATATTTTGCTTCCTTCACTGAAGTTCAACCATGAAATCTGTCAGAATTTAGTTTGATTTCTCTTTTGTTAAACTGGGGAGAGAAATGAAATGCAACGGTATGGAATCCAGAGTTCTGTTGGTGTTTTTTTCCCCCTTTATTATTTTTTTTTTATTTAAGGCCTGTCTTTGGCTTAAGGAATGTTTGTTGGTGATCGAGCTCCTAGTAGTTTAATCTTCTTTTGAATATTCTGAGCTGATGATTGACATTCAACCCTTAGAGTCGGGAGATCATATATAAAAACCCACTGTGGTAAATCCAGAATTCTTAACCTTGAAATAGTATATTTTCTTAGCATCAGTGTGTGAAGTATTAGAGATAACAGCTTTTGGCAGAAGTACTTTTTTTTTTTTTAAGTGAAATTGTTGCTTTCAACAGATGCCTTCCTTCACTTGCACAGACCTTGAAAGCTGCTGTAATACCATTTCCAGACAAGGACAACTGGGTTAGTGTAACTCTGAAGTTAATTCAGAGAAGCAGATAGTGGAAGTTTCCCTGCTTTTTCAAAACTTCTTCCTAGTGTCTTTGGCTGAGTTGAATTAAAATAGGATTTTGAATGGATAGAGTATTCTGTTTAACAGCAAGAAACTATCAGAAGTTATTTTCTTAGTTATGGTATTCTATGGTGCCTTAGTAGTCTCTGGCAGGTGGAAACCCTCCAGGAGTTTGAACCACCTAATTAACATCCCCTAGTTGTCATGGAGATGTAGCAAAGCTATTTCAGAAGCTGTGAGAAGTACTTACTGAAAAAAATAAGATTTTGTTTTTATATTGCTCTTCTGTAAAAAAGAGAAAACAAACAAAAGATTTGACTGTGAAAATATTTTTTAAATGTGGACTGATTTTTACTCTTTTTTAACCGTTACTTTGAAATGGTGTTAATCTTTCAGGTGCCTGCAGGCTTTGCTACTGTGCTTTGAAATAAAATGCTTGCAGGTTTCTGTAGAGAGCCGCTGCAGATATTCGAGGAAATACTTCTGCTAACTTGAGATCCCTGTTAAAATGCATGCAATACTTTATAGCTGAGTGACTCATAGTCTTCTTCCCAAGCAGACTGGTGATTGATTTTTTTGAGGGAGTGTTGCATGTTCACTTTTCACTTTTAAACACTGAGTTTCCATATTGAACAGAGCTCATCAGATTATCAGAAACAAAGAAAGATAGTGAGTGATATAGGCAAGCCAAATTCATTTCCATCAACTTTCTATCTTTAGATTCAATGCACTGTAAAATCTACTTTTATCAGCAGTAGGTTGTTTCGCACAATAGCTTTCCCTGTCATAATTTCTTCTCTTAGTGGACCAATACATTCTTTTTGTAACAATATGTTGTGTTCTTTTGTTATTTTCAGAAATACACCAGCAAATCGATGTGTTAACAGAAATTAACTTCAGTTAAAGGTTACACCATGTTTTTTGGTCATCAGCTCAGGCACTGTATTTAGGAGAGTTATATTAAAATTGCTGATTGTCTCAGACTGCTTCTATCTGTCTCATCCTTTTTACTGGTTATGTAGAGATTTGTAAGTGCAACCACTACAAGGTGGGCATGTTAGTTACTGTGTATTCTGAGGCCACGTTCCTCCCACTGGTACCTTCCTATCTGCTCTTACTAAGTGTCAGTGGGGATTTCAGAGCTGCTCAGGCATTTGCGTTATCCTCTTGCAAGTAAGACATAGGGCATTTCTGTAGTACTGGTTTTGCAAAGAGTCAATTTATGGGTATGAGTATGAGTTCAGATGTGTAGTGAGGTCTAGGCTGCATACAGCTGGTCAGCTGCCAGTGTGGATAAATGAGTTCCTGCTATAATGTTGATAGTGCAGTAGAAGATTCTGATGTGCAGTGTTTCCTTCTTCCAAGAAGACTTCCATGAATATGCCGATGTCATGCATCCATGTTGCCAACATTAGGATCTTCAGTGTTTATTAGGTTTATATCCTCTAGCTTGTCAATTTCACACAACTTATATTTTGAGCAGAAAACACACTGTTTACTTTGGCCATTCATTGAATTCTGGCTAACATGATAAAGTGGTGTTAGTCTGTATGTTTCCATAGTAGTGGTTAAACTGAAGAGGTGCCAGAATTTGAATACTACTAATAATAACAGTTTAGTATAACGTTCTGTTATTTAACTGAGTCTGGTATCTTTTCTGGATACTGGACTACTCTCTTTTGTGTTTGTTCCCTCTCCTCATTGTTCTCCATTATTGTCTTGTAGTGATAAGGACTTTATACAGCAGTTAGGAGGGGATAGTGACTTTTTTTTTCTTTGCAGTTCTAATGAAATATCTCTGACATTGTGGAAATCTGTTGAATTTGATATGCTCCTCCAACTCTTTTATTCAGGCTCTCAATCTTGAACCCATGGCAGTCATAAAACATTGCTGTGCCTGTTTTTTGTAATCAGTTGAGTAATGTGTATTTTTTTGTAAAGAAATAAATAGCATATCTCAGACTCTCATGAGTTTGAAAAATTCTCCAGTATAAATTTTAGTCTAAAAATAAGCTAAATTTTCACAATGAAGATTTCAGTTAATGCACTGGCAGCCACCAAAATCATTAAAGCATTTTGACTGGGTTATGATAGGTAGGGCCATCTGTTTTTTAAGCCATTTGCGTAATACATGAAAGTAATTTTAAAGCATTTCCTTCACTTCAAATATATAAAAAGTTATTGAAGCTTTATTCTGTGTAATATGGGAATGATATAATGAGCAGATGGTCTCTGTTATGATTGCCAAGTTAAAACTTTTGAGTAACTTTTGGTAGCTTCTAGTATGTTAACTAGGAAAGTTACGTTACATCATATGATTTCTTCTTGTGTGTGTAAAACTGTAATGATAGAGGATGATTTTCATTCGGTGAAATTTAATTTCTTCTCCCTTCATGTAGTAGTTAAATCCTAAAAAATTATTTTTTAAAACAAGTTTTAGCTAGTGTGTAAATTTGAGAAAACAAGGAGCAACTTTCTTGTTGAATTTACATCCTAACCTCAGACTTTTTTAAAGTATTAGTTGAAGTATCTACTGGGGCTAAAAGAATAAATTAAAGCAAATAACCAAGGAGTAAACAGATACCGTATAGAAAATGGAGCTTTTCAGTTTTTAATTCTTGACTCTGGAGTGACAAATTGTTAGGAAAAAAAATACAGTGTTGTTCTGAGATTCTGTCCCTTTACAGAAATCTAATACCATATGAACTGTTAACTCTTACTCAAGTAGATTCTCGCGTAAGAAGTAATTAATGGAATTAGGAAATATTTTTGTTTGGTGTCTTACATTTAGAAGCCATTCCAAGGTTGTCAGCAGTCTGATTTTTAGATTTCCTTTACATTTTCTCTGCAAGTTTGTAATAAACCTTTGTGTACGTAAACATTTGTGAACGTGCTGTGGTGATGATGGCTTCATGAAGTGATAGAAGATCACATAGGGTATATGACACAAGATTGTGTTATCAGATCTGGAGCATAAAGAGGTGATCCGTGACTGATACAGCTTTTTTGCCAAGTCACTAGTGCAGACAAATTTTACTAGCATCACTTATTTCACTTGCAATTGACAGTAGTGGTGTAGTTGAAGTGTGAACTTGCATGTTATCTCTGTACCTGTTTATAGATATTTATGTCAGAAAGTACAGATGAATGATTAATTAATGTATTACTAGGTTTACAGTGAGCGCTATTTATAAAGTAGCATTAGAAACCTTTTACAAGTAATTAATTTATATTTAGTTGAAGTGGTCACCAAAATAACAAATGAAACCACTGTTTTTTTGAGACTATAGCACGAGCAAGTGTATTTTGATGCCTTATTTACAAGAAATATTAGTGCAATTCACAAATTGCCTTGTTCACTGACTGTTAGTGATCAAGAATTTTATGCTTCTCTGACACAAATGGCTTCTGTTACTGCATATTCAAAGCCCTTTTATTAACAGAAGCGCCGAGCCCTTGATTTGACAGCAGAAATGTAAATGCACAAAGGAAGGTTGCTAATCAGTTAGAATTAGTGATGGAATAGTAATGCTTTGGGGATTTTGGAAATTGTTTCTTCTTTCTCAGTATTTCATTATATTTAATCACCAGGGATGCTCTTAAACTTCTGCAAGGGAAGCAGAAGGGTAAACCCAGTGAATTGAAACCTGTGGTTTCTCCAGCTACTCCTCAGCCTACTGCAGTGCCTTCTGTTTTGCCAGCAACAGCTGTGGCTTCTGCTTATCCAAGGCCAATAGTTCCACCAGTTTCCACACCAGGACAACCTGCTGCACCGGTAATGTTTCTTTTAAGTCCTCAACATTGTAAGAGGTAAATATTGCCACTGCTGCTTAGGTAGTGATGTGAAATTTCCAGAAGTGGAGAAAGAGAAATCCTTTCTTTCTGTTTTCACTGATATTTCAGTCAATTTTTTAAAAAATGACTTGCTTCTCTGAAGGTGAGAAAACGTTTGCATTGAAATATTACTGAACTTATCTGGAAGAGTAAGAAGAAAGATTTGCAGTGAAAACTATCTGAAGTGACTGCTCTGAGAACTGAAAAAGCAGAAGCTTGCTTAGGAAATGCTCTAAATATTCCAAGCAATATGTAAGATCTGGCAGGTGAAGATGAGTGTTTGTATACCCTAGCTGAGAATTCAAGCCTGAATATTTGGACGTATTCTAGCAGACTTCTTCAAAAAATGAGTAGGATTAATTCTATACTGTTAATCCCAATTCAGTGGAATAGACTAGAGCATTCACTGATCTTAACTGTATTACTTTGAGTAGTTGGAATGTAGATCTGATCTCTAGGTGCTCAAAGTGCATCGAGGCTGGAGTTTTGTTGCAGCAGAGTGGAATGTATATTTGCTTTCTTGATATTTAGTGTGTAGCACGTGATTTCTTTCAGGGCACATTCACAGAGATACCAGCTAGCAACATCCGAAGAGTTATTGCGAAGAGATTAACAGAGTCTAAAACTACTATACCTCATGCATATGCTGCTGCTGACTGTGACATTGATGCTATTTTGAAATTAAGAAGTGAATTGGCCAAAGGTTAGTGATTAAACTGATCTACTATAGCACATGGTATTAATGTGTACTTTGTCTTGTTCATATCATCTTGTGTCCAGTAAGTGTAGATTTTTCTATGGACAGAACATGATATATTCAAATAATTTTTCTTGGTGTCCTGTGTATCAGACTGAAGCTGTAAGCTTATGGTATCTTGACAAGTTATCCGATTCCAATAAGATAGAGGAAAGTAGCTGAGTTACTTTGCTGAGTAACACGATACTTTGTAGACAGCTGCAGAGGACTATGTATTGTCCACTACATTTTTGTTTCATTCCATCAAGATACAGCAATATTTAGCTTCTTTACAGTTGAAACTCAAGTGATCCATGCAAGATAACAGGGGAAGCTTCAAATTAAAATACATTCATGAACTATCCTTCCAGGAACATTGTTATAAAGCTTTTGGTTTTGCTGGCTTGCTCACTGAATTTACTACAATTTTACTACAAAAAAATTGTAGTTGAGAATGGCATTATCCATTGTAAGGAAAGTTCTTAGCCTGTACCAGCCAACGTATGGTAAATTTCCCTTGGAGGCAGAGTAATGGTATTAATGTGAGTAAGACATTGTAAATATCTTTCATTGAAACTTGCATATGTGCTTAAAACTATGTTAATCTGATAGGCATACAGAAATCTTTCACACAGAAAACTGGATAATTTTGAAATGCACATTGGATTAAAACCTTAATATGTGTAAAGTAGAAATCCCAGTTTTCTTAATGTCCGCACTTTTATTTATATTAAAATATTTTTACTTAAGACAAAATAACGAAGTTTTCCCTTTTTGTCTTAACTTGTATTCACTGAAATGACTTCAAAAATATTGTCAAAGTTTAAGATAATAATTTTTTTTTTTTCTTGGACTTGGTAAAAACAAACAACAAAAAATCCTGAATGTAAATCTTTTTCTTTAGGTTTATAAACTTAATCTAAAGTAAAAATAAAGACTGTAATGGAATAATCAAGATCAGAGAGAAGATTGCTGAGCAGTTTTGCTATCAGACTATGTAGTAGTTTTTGTTTTTTAAGCAAGGTCATATCTCTGACACCAATCAGGTAAACTGGAGGGGAAAAAATTAATGAATCAATTCACTGTGTTTTTTCAGTCGCATCTTCTCATATCTCCTAACCTACTTGCAGAGATTTAGTTTATAAATTTCAGATAGCTCTTCTGTGAAGAAAAATCTAAGTTGAGCAGTTGAAAATGTGTATTGCATATTTATGCCTCTGTGGTACCTTCATTCCCTCTGACAAAATGAGTTATTTTGAGCTGTCCCAATCCACTCATCTGTTTTGCCTTCAGAGCTGTGAAATAGTCATATGAGCTCAATTAAGGTGATGCTGCAAATGCAGGAAGCAGTTACGGAGCTGAAGGAATACAGAGCTGGGGCAGGAAGTGGTGCCTGCTTGTCTTGCATTTCATTTTTGTCTGTGGAACTCCAACTAATTCTAATCCATTGAAGAATGAATGTAGCTCTCCAGGAGAAGTAGCTTTCTTAGTAAATCTACGTAGCTTGCTCCAAAAATAATACCTCTTATTTATTTTAATGGAAACTACAAAATAAACCATTAGCTATGCCCCTCTGTTGCCATCTGTTGCATGACAACAAAATGTAGCTGAATACTGTTGAGAAGATTCAACCTTTACTGCCATACTACCAACGTCTGCCTCTGGCATGGTGGGCCAACATAATAAAATAGGAAGCATTACTTTCACAGCAGCTGTCATATTTGTTTTTGAGGTAGAACCTGATAAATTAGTCAAAATGACCATGAAGTATGATTGACTTCACTGCTTGTAAATGATTCTGTTGGCTCTGTGATTCTATGTGGAATATTCTTCACATGTTATACGTTTTACATACTGGAAATTGGTTGATATCGGTCAATATCTGTTTTGTCAGTTGCAGCCAAACTGATTAGCCATAGCTTTTAAAATTAATTTCCATTTTTAAAGGAGCAATCCCTTTTCAAATCAAATTAGGAAAATATTGATTACTTTATCTTTTGATAGCTTCAGTTTATAATGCTGGTGAAAGAATTGCTTAATTTTTACGAAACTTGACTTCTCAATACCTACGATGTTTGGAAACTATTCCAGGCACTCAGATTATATTTCTGCTGCTTTGTAAATTTAATTTTCTTGTTCATTCTATTTTATGAAATTTAATTTTCTGCACTGCAGTGGTTCAGGCTATGTGAGCAACTACTTAATTCTGTGTGACAAAGTAGATGTGTCCGCATATGCTTCATAGCCTAATGCAAAACCTGTTACTTTAGTGAAAAAAAAGGGTCTGAAGGCCCTTTGTTTAGTAACTGTATGATGAACCAAAACATTATATTTTTTAATAAGTTATTTAATGCATGCTATGCAATGAGTGCACGTAAGAATAAGGGGCACGAAAAAGCATACATTGCCCTGAGATGCCAAGCACTGAAAGCTACTACCTTTCTGTACAGTTGTAATGAAGTCACTCAAGACAACTGTCAAGTTAATGAAAAAATTTCTAGTTTCAAATACTTATGACCAGTGACACATTGTGACTTAATAATATCAAAGTAATTTTTTTTATTGTTGCAGCTTTGGGTAATGATCCACAAATAGATATTCCTCAGGCAAAGTATGAGGAAGTCATTCAGTGATTAAACCAAAAAATTCTTGGTGTTGCCATTTAGTCATCTTCATTTATTCTTGCGTGTTTTTTTCTTTCTTTGTTCCTTTGGTTTTTATTCTTCTAGCATTACAAAAGAAGATGGTGGTTTGTTTTTTTTTTTTCCTGAAAAAAATCATATTATAATTGCCCTAGACAGAATGCCTGGATCTTCGGGATCTTACCTGTCCCATCTGTAAATTTTCTGAGTGACAATACTAGCAAAATTCAAAGGGGTGGTTTTCTTGTCTTCAAGGCAAGGCTCGCTAGTATTCATGGTAAATCAAGCCACATATAGCTGTGGATGGTGAAGTTGGTTTTGTTTGTTTGTTTGTTTGTATTTGATTTGTTTGTTTTAGTCTCCTGTGGGATGATTCCGTAGCATCCAGGTACCTGTAGGAACTGAGGTTGTCTTTTCCAATGGATATTGCAGTACAGAGATCTTTCTGTGTGGCATCACCGTGTAAGACACATAATCATTTGCTGTTCCTGTGGCTCTACCCTGTGAATGTATTTTCATCCGCTTAGTGTCACTGAGCTGTAGAATGGTGACATTGGAGGCTTACTGTTGTATGACAAGACCATGCTTACTTTTTCATCGGTGAGATCCTAAACTAAATTAAACTGATATGTTCACATTTTCTAGATGATGAAGATACAGGAGCTGCTTCCCTTTCACTGGAGTTTAGAATGACTAGTTTTGAATGCAGGAGTAGCCAGGGCATTTTTCTACTTGATCTTTGTTTGTTTTTTAAACATTTTACTCAAATGTTAATGTCAAAGAAAATATGCAGTGTTGATATTATATCAGCCTTAAGCACATAAATAGCAGTAGCAGGCCATAAGAAGTGAGATACAAAATTGTCTTGGGAATGCTTACTTGCATTCATCCATACTATGAACTTTTGATTATTTGAAGTAAAATATTATCAGATGAACTTCCTTGAACTGTACTCCTATATGACTCAGATACAGATTTGTCTGATATGCAGATACATCAGTGCAAATTCCATGCTGTTATGTTAGAATTCTAGGTTTCTCCTTACACATAAATTGCTACTTGTGGCACATATTGCAATTCAATTATGTGGCACTTGGTTAATTCCTTGAAATTAATGATCACTTAAGAGAAATTCACTTAACAGTTGTCTATAAATGATTTTAACTTCACAGAAGCATTCTTAAAGGTATGTGTATTAAATGCCAAAAAACATTCTCAAAAAATAAGTAGTTTTGCTTCTTGATTTTTTTGATTGACAGCCGTCAATGATGGCAGCTGAGAAATTTACCTCATTTATTGTGAGAATGATGTATTTAATATTGTGTAAATATCATACATCTTCATGATAATTCTATGGCAAGTGTGGAATATTCTACATTGTATCTGTAGGCTTTACTTCTGTTGCCAGTCATGACTGTAGTCAGTACTTCAATCCTAAAACCTTCACGAAAAATAATGCAGCATATATATAGCAATTGTTTCTATCCCTTCTTCCAAATTTTAGGGGAAGAAAGCAAACTTAGTAAATTATATGCAGTGTTTCTTATGCTCACATACAATCCAGTCCTGTGGAGGTTATTTTATGTGCTTCTAGCTAATGCTACCTTTCTTGTGTCTAGCGTTGTTCTTTACTTAATTAACTTGCTTACTTGCATATTATTTTGCAGCTTGCTTTAAAATATATTGTTAACTCAATTTAAGGATTCACAGATGCTTTCACCTTTGTAATTCTTACATTATGAGGCCCCAAGGGTAACTGGAGAATGACATACCTTTAAATCATGGCTGAATAAAAGCTGATCTTTGCAATTATTCCAGTTTATGCATGAAAGTACATGAAGATTAGTAGTCTGCAGTGTTGTTTTTGTGTATTTAGATCCTACAGTAGTTTTCTACATGGAAAGTGAATACGAAAGGCATAAGCCACATATGGACTACTTCTTATAGGAATGAGTAATAATACTCAAGATTGCAGCTGCTCTGACTTTATATCAAAAACTAGGAGGAATGTCTCTGCTGAAGAGACTTTTCATTCCTGATATTCCTTTTGTTCCAAGAGAAGGAAAAGGGTTCTCACTTTTATGGTAATAAAGATGAGTTACTTTCTGGCACTGTTTCTAAGAAGCAGATCTACTGATTTACTTGAATCTTGTCATCACAAGTCTGATAAACACATCTTAAAGGCAGTGATGTTTTTCTTTTTGCAGATGACATTAAAGTATCTGTAAATGATTTTATTATCAAGGCAGCAGCAGTCACTCTGAAGGTAAGAGAACAATTGACTTTAATACATTTTATAGTAAACTGCAAAAGAGACAAGCATTTTGTGAGACTATATGGAGATAGGAATGCAATCATAGCAAAGCTTCTAATACTTCATCATTTAATGTCACTTCTTCTGAGCTATCTAGGTAGAATTCTCCACACTACCTATCTATGCTGTGGACTGTGAAAGTGAGATTTTTTTAATAAAGATCCTCGTAGTACAGTTATGAGCAGAATCAGCAGGTGATATAGCAGTAGATTCTTTGGCAGCAGGCTGAGGCAATTGGCAAGATAGCTAATTTTTTTTTTTTTTTTGCATCTAATTTTTTCTTAAAGTTTTAAACAAATATTTATTGAAGTCTTACACCTGTGTTGTGTATTGGCTCAGACGTATTTCAGTGACGTACTTGGTCGTCACCTGTGCTTAGAATTAAATGTTCTTCAGGGAACCATTCTTCGCTTGTTTCTGAAAGTTGTCATTTGTTCCCTTTGTCAGTGTAAAGGTTGAACTATTTTAATTCATCCTGAAGTTAACATCCTATATTTCAATATTACCTACTCTTTATTATGCTGAGCTATAGTGGCTTCACAGTCTCGATAAGGTACTTGCCTGTTTTCTGTGTGGAACTGGATGCATAGCCTTCCAGTTTATGTCAGTTATTCTGCTTAGGAAACATTCCCAGTACCTCTTGGAGTTTCAAAACTGAAAAGCTTCAGAAATGTTTCTTCTAAAGAACTCCCATGCTTTGAAGATCTGAGTCCAGAGGGTGTCAAATCACATGGAAGAATATGAAATTAGTCTCTTTCTAAGCTTAAGAAAAGAAGGAATCGTGATGATTTTACTTGAATGTGGAGCGTTTATTTTGAGTTCAGTTCACACTAAATTTTAGAATAAGTCAGAGATATGAGCTCTGACTAATCTGAAGGCTGGTATTTGTGAGGTTCAGGAGGAAACAATGCTATTGTGTTTAGTGACCACTTATAGCTGAAATAGGTCTGTTACAGCAAGATAACTTGGGGGCAATCCACACTAGATCCTCAAGAATCCCTATGGAGTTTGCCCTTGCTATCAAGGCAGTATACTTACATGTGATAATGAATGAACACAGATTTTGAAGTGATGTGGTATTGCTGTGGACTTGTTACCCATACCTTTCTGATTACACAGTGATCACACATTCTAGCCATATGGTGAACGAAGAGGTAAACTTTCTTATTATCATTGCATCATTTGAGCAACAGCTTCTAAAACTTACGTGTGAGGTTTCTGCTTAGTTGCATTACCTCACAATAAGATAAAAACATCAGAAAGGTTGAGAGCCATTTTTCTCATTTGACGGGACTGTTTTAA
This sequence comes from Pavo muticus, assembly GCA_016647715.1. Lineage (NCBI taxonomy): Eukaryota > Metazoa > Chordata > Aves > Galliformes > Phasianidae > Pavo > Pavo muticus. The sequence continues at coordinate 404,059 of JACDJE010000284.1, read as the reverse complement.
CTATTTAAAACTTCAAGGAGGAAATTACATTTAAGTTAGGGAGCTACTCCTATGGACATATGTTAGTTCTGTTCTCAGAACACTGTAAAAAGTTGTTTCTGCACAGTGATGGAACAGATAGTAAATCAGAATAAGAATTCTCAAGTAATTTTGCATTGCTGTTCACTTTATGTTGTTGTGCTGTGTTAAATGCTGGTACTTGGTGTGAATATGTGTCCTAGTCACTGAGGACAAGGGAAGCGGGGTTTTATAGTTCCACGAAAAAACTACTACTTAACATGTTAACTTGTAGAATTATCATTTTATCTTTTCTGATTTCAATAACTTTTCCTTCTGTAGTATTACACACTTTGTTGGCTTTCTTCTGGGGACAATATGTCAAATATTCAGTTTTCCATGTGGAGGTTCTTTTTGATTATTTACTTTCTTTTTTCTTTTTTTCTTTCTTTACAGAAAAGCCTTACCTAGAAATGTATCTGAAATAATAAATCTAAGATAGTAATGTAGCTTTGGTAGGCTTACCTTACCTGTACATGAAGAGCAGCATACATTTGTTATTAAAAATCTACATATGGAAAGACATCTGCTTTGATTCATGTAAAATGATAAAGCCATATTGCTTAAAAATGCGTTGATTAGATAATCTAACTTCCTTTGTAATGCATCTGAACATTTTCTTGCTTGAAGTTGAAATAACGAAATAGGACTTTTTTTTTCCCCAGAAAGCTGTCTTGATTTTTAAGAATATAAATTCTAATATTTACACCACAACCCTTGTCAACCAGTTTTAAGGTTGTTTTATTTACTTGATAATTCACTTGATCTTAGTTCTTCTAATTCCAGCATTTACTTAGGTTGTGACAGAAACAGTTTTCATCCTCTTTTAATAAAATATGAAGCTTAGCCTGAAATAGGTTGCTTGTAACTGCTTAACGTTGTGTGTATTGTTCATTCAGTCATTTAGTATTTGTATTAGCATTTAGTTCATTCAGTGTACTTACTGGTAAAGAAGTAACATCCATACTACTACAGTAATGACAGTTACCCCTTTTGTTCTGTTAGAGAAGAAAATGTCGAATAAATGCACAGACTAGATGTAGTTTAGATTTTATTTCATTTTATTGAGCTTTACACTGGATTTTTTCTTCCCTTTTTTCTATTCAAGAAATTGTGGCATGACAGTGTTAATTAGTGTCTCAATGAATGGAGCTTAGCTGAATGTTCCTCCCTTACTTTTTCTCCTGCAATATGATGTCAGTTTTCGGTTTCCTATTTTCATTAAGGTCACTTAATACAAATCTTTGTGAAAGTAGTATCTGCACAGTATCTCTGACCAGTTACTTGAGACTTCACCTATGCATCTTGTTCTGTTCGTTTTTGTTTGCTTTTTTTTTTCAGTGACTTGACTCATCTTTATATGGTAAACTCAAAAACCTCATTAAACTTACCAGTAAGTGTTACTTGAATCTTCATTTTGAGTCTACACAGACTTCAAATGCACGTGAGAAGAACTTCATCCCAGTAACAGAGTGTACCTGCAGCGTACTCTGTAGCTTCCTTTGTTAGGAGTCAGACTTGAGATAAGGCTGGAAAATAATACATGAGTACAGAACGATCTCTGGTTTTTTGTGCTTTTCAAGTCAATATCCTGTGTTTTATTTTGGGGGAGAGATAACACTGCTTTGTAGTTTTTGCATGCTGAGTGTCTGTAAGGTGGTATCAGTGACTTCTGAAGGAATCTGGAAGTATTTGTTAATTTGTTAGTTCTCCAGTAGTACCAAAAAGACCTGGATCCCCTGAAATTGTGTATTTTCAGTTCCTGGAGTATACATTCATACTTCTTGACAAAGTAAGTTTAAATCAAACTAATAATGTACATTGTATTACCTTCTTTTCTGGCTTGTGGCAGTCCTGATGACAGATGTGACTTGTTCTTTTGCCTTCATTTACAGACAGTAATCTGATGCACTAATTAGTTTGGTGGATGTATGTATCTGTCTAGCTATGTGTCTTACAGAATTTTCCTTTTTCCTTGATAATTGATTGCACCACTGTTCTTTTACCAGCTGTCTTTTTTTCCCTTTGTTTTTTTTCTAGCAAATGCCAGATGTGAATGCAACATGGGATGGAGAAGGCTGCAGGCAGCTGCAGTCCATTGACATTTCTATTGCTGTGGCAACAGACCGAGGTCTCATTACACCAGTCATAAAAGATGTTCCTGCCAAAGGAATACAGGAAATTGCTGCCTCTGCAAAGGTAGGACTTGAGTGTATAGTAACCTGAGGAATATAATAGCTGTGTAGTTTCTTGTGGTGGAAAATGAAACATGACCCAGATACACATCAATTTCAAGAAAAGCAGTTTTGAAATGGATCTAACACTGTTTCTTAGATTTAGTTATTATTAATTCTGCAACTGTTTATTTTTAATGAACCATAACTAAACCATCATGTTATTTAATTGCATTTGGGCTAGACTGTTTGAAAAATAAACCTGTATAGACTTCTGCATTTTATTGCTGTTGATGTATTTCAGTGATCCTCACGAGGTTAATTTCTATAATATTTTCGATTTTTTGAATTTGAGGTTTTTGCTCCTTGCCCCAGAGATTTGTTTGTAGCTGCTTCTGTTACTCTGTACATCATCCACGACTTTTCAATATACAGCTGAGAATGTCATCCCAAAGATAACATTAAACTCCTTATAATAATGAGCAGTATTTTGCATAGGCTAGGTGCCCATTAGTGACTTGAACTTTTGGCAGTTGTTGCCAGCCATAGAAGAAATGATCTGTGGCAGGCTAAAATACAGTGAATGTTGAAACGCACCAATCTGAGCTTTTCTTTGTCATTTAATGAGTGCTCATCTAAGACCTACAGTATCTCGGGAATGCAATGAAAGTAGCTGCTAGGACATGAAACTGTCTCAAAACTGGATGCAAGCTGTGCTTTATGATTTTTTTCGTCTTCTACTGAAATCTGCAGAAACTAGAAGTCTAAACTGGCAGAAAGGAACTAACAAAGTTATAACAGAAAGAGATTCCCATAAAACATTGAAATAAGTATGTACCTCTGACACAGACGGGGAGACGCAAACTGGGAAACTCCATCTGTTTCTCTACCAGTCTCACTATGTTTTGATAGGTGCATTCTTTCTGTAGGTTGCTTATATGTCTCCTGCTTCATGTTAATTCTGGAACTTCTTTCCAGGCCATATCCATCCTAATAGCATATTTTTCATTTTTCATCACTCAGTGCAATTGCAGATATGCATTATGATCAAATTGACCCTATTGTGTGAACACTATTCCCATAGTTATTACCTTCTGGTTCAATAATTATTCAGAGATGAATAAAAGCCTAAAATAATAGTCAGTGTATCCTTTTGGGAGCATACAAGAAGGAGATTGTTTACAGTCTGATAACGATAGGACGTGGGGGAATGGCTTTAAACTTAAGAGGAGAGATTTAGGTTAGATGTTTAGAAGAAATTTTTTACTCAAAAGGTGGTGAGGTGCTAGCACAGGCTTCTCAGAGAGACAGTAAATTCCCCATCTCTGGAGGCATTCAAGGCCAGGTTGGATGGGATCCTGGGTAATCTGATGTGGTGGCTGGCAGCCCTGCCCATGGCAGGGGAGTTGGAACTAGATGATCTTTAAGGTCCCCTCCAACCTAAGCCATTCAATAATTCTGTGATTCTTTTAAATTCATAGCAAGAGCATTTTTGAAGACTTTTTCAGAACTTGATGTAAGCTTGAATTATTTAGTGGGCAATTTGTTAGAATGAAATTCCTTTAAACTTCTTGTTTATTTCTAAGTTGAAAGCATTGCAGTTGCTAGACTACTGTGGCCTTTTGGAGCCCTTGCATAAAAAGAAGATATTATTTAACAAAACCGGTAATGTCGTGGATGTTGCCATGCATGTGCAAGTTGGGCTTGCCTCATGAAGGAGGCCAAGAGGATGTGCCAAGATTTTATTTCTGTTGAAAAATACCCATTAAAAGAATTAAGCAATCTGTTTTCTTCACGTGGTAGAAAATGATAAAAGTGACTGTCATAAATGGAAACTATGATGGAATTGGCTTCTTTTTTTTTTTGCATGTGAGTGGAGGTAGAGTCGTTATCAAATAAACTTCCGCAGAGATAATGAGTTGGTTAGTAGTTATAGTTGTCACATGGATTGATCCCTTTTCATGTTGTAATATAACTCATAAGATTACATGGGTAAGTAGTAGCATTACACCAGAAGCTGTGTTATATTACTGATCAGTTATGATGGTGGTTTTATAACTCTGTAATATTGTACAGTTGTAAATCGGTAAAACGAAAGTATGAATACCTTTGAAGTAATTAAGGGTTATTATGTTAATGCTTAAATGTATGAAGTCCTATGTAAGAAAGTATTCTAAAAACACAAAGATTTTAAATGAACAGAATAGCCGTGTCTGAACTCATCTTTATAGTCAGTTAATTCCAGTTTTGCTGTTAATTGGCAATCAAGTTGTACTGGACAAAACTGGACTGTCTTTTATGACTGTCAGAGGTTATAAAGAAGTCATACAGTGAAGGAACACTTGTGAATACGTTGTTTGTAAGCTTATTTTCGTAGGTTGCTCCAAAAGTAATGCCTTTTGTTTATTTCACAAAATTGGGAGAATATGTTGGGGCAATTGCTGTGGAATGTGGTTGGGATGTGGAAGGCTGGAAAATATGTGTAAAATTTCTAGAAAGCAGACTTCTGGGAAGCATTTTTCTGAAGTTGCATGGAAAATCCTGGAAAGTAAATCCATTGGTGAGGGATGGAGGAAGACTGCTAGAAAGCTCATGGAAAATGCTTGAAATGCTTTTGAAAACTCCTGGAAAGCAGAGAGGGATTTCTTTGAGATCCATTGCGGGGAAGAAGGGTTATGAGAGTACATAGAAATGCCCTCTCGGGATGGTGATAGTCATAGGAAGCCACAGTGATTCCTGAATAGCACATCTGTGGAGGAGAGGGCTCCTTGAAGGCACTTCAGAAATCTCTAGAACATGCATAAATATTCATGGAGTCCGCTTGGAAACTCTAATCGGTTTTATTATTTTGAACCAGAAGAAGGAAAATGCAAACAGAAATTTCTGAAGTGTTACATGGTATTTTTCCCTACAGTTATGTTGAGGGCAGTGCTGTGTATTTGTCTCATCAGTATATCGCTGGATTATTTTTGTTATGTTAAAAACACTACAGAGTAAAGACAGTTGGTTCTATTTTGAAAGCTGGAGCAAGGTTTGTCAAGTGAGAGAACAGTTTATATTGCATTGCCAGTATGATTACAAAAAATGAAGTTTTGTGTCCTGATCTTGTCTGGCTGAGCATTGCAATTACAAATAGTGTCGCTACAGTGCTCACCAAAATCAGGTGACTCTTTGTGGTTGAACATTACTGAAAATGTCTTAATGAAGTAGAAATAATGGCAGTTTGTCACGGCACTTGAATTTCTTTCCTCTCTCTCCTTTTTTCTTGTTGCATTTTTCTTAGGCTCTAGCAAAGAAAGCAAGAGATGGAAAGCTGCTACCTGAAGAGTACCAGGGAGGATCTTTCAGGTAACACTCCCTGGCGGTGTTTAATATGAGCAGTGTGGGTTTAGAATTGCTTTATTTTCAGAGGTTCTACTAAGTGTCAATGCATTACCTTTTAAAATATTGATCTATTTAGGATGAAACTCCATGGGATGATTATGATGGATGATTATGAGCATAGTCCAAGTGCTATATACTGGGGAAGATTATTGGCTTAGTACAGGTCTTCAGCAAGTTAAATTCACTAGAGCCTGCTGAGAAACTCCAGTTTTTCGTACTGAGACAGTTCTGACTTTTGTTTTTACACCTATTTTTTTAAATAATTGCATAAGAATGTTTGTTTGTTTTACTTGGATTCCATCCTGTAGTTAGGAAAACATGTTTATGAGAGTTTTGAAACAAATATTTAAAATGGTTTGTTGAAGAGGTAGCACAGCATTCAGTAATGCCTTGTTTGTCTTGAATTCATTCTTCAGAAGAATGTCTCCTGAGGTGTGTAAAAAATAAAAAAAAAATAAAAAATTGCTATAGCAAAGTTGTGTAGCTTGTGTTATTTAATTTTAGCTGAAACATCAAAAGCTAAGTATATAAAATTTAAATTGTGTATACTCAGTAGATATTTTTCTATAAAATGAACTCTGCAAAAAGAGGAAATAAATAGCTTGTGTTAAATGTTAGTATAGATAGTGACACATTAGTAGTGACACATTTGCACAATAAATTCTTAACTGACCTTTCTGGCTTTCAATCTTCAAAAATTAATATACTGTATTTTATAATAAACAGGATTGTCACATAAAATTTGTGTAACAAAAACATTAACGTAGCTCACTTTTGCCAATTTTCAGATGTGAAGTCTGAATGCTCGTCATTAATGTTCTTCTATAGCTGATTGTTAGTGATGAGAATAATTACTAGGAATTACTCTGTTCTGCAGAAGTATTGCTCTAATATATAGTCAAGTGCCTGAGGTGCAACTGCCTGGAATAAGTATCTGTGTCATGCTGGCGGGGAGTGGTCATGAAAATGTGCAAGTCCTTCAGTAGAAAAAGTGTATAGAAATGCTGTCTCAGAGATGTGGATAATGTCTTCAACAAAAATTGCCTATGGGAGAATAACTATGTGCACACAAATTTTGTTTTCCACTTTTTTTTTCAGTAACTAACAAAAAGGAGGATATGGTGGGCCAGCTTTCTCTGGTAAACAATCTATCATGAAGGTCCAGCACTTCCTTATGTACCACTTCCCAGCTGGTGACACAGACAAGGGAGAAAGGCATGATGAGGCTTTCTGTGATAGCTAGATGTTCCAAAACATACAACTTGGTTATTAGCAGCCATTGTAACTTCAATTTGTGAGGTTTGCTCTAAAAAACTTTTGGCTTGGAATAGGGACAGGAAATTACAGGAGTTGTTTTGCATAGGTAACGTTGTGTATCTTACAGTATATTCAGTTTGTCTTTGGAAAAGCTGTATTTTTAGGAAAATATAAGGAACTATGGATGTTACTGTGTATTCCCAGGTAGCAGAATTTTTGCAACTGCCATTGTGTCTGTTACAGTGTAATGCAAGGATATATTTATGTAAAGAAAGAGGAATTGAGGAGTTGTAATTAAAAAAACTCAAATCCCTGAGAGTCTGAATGTGCCCAATTGAAATCCAGCTCAGAGCTCCTGAATGAGTTAATGTGTTTGGCCATTAGAAAGAAATTAGTTGATATTAATCACTGAATATACACTTTCTTCTTCTAGGAGTTATGTTATTTCTGATATTAATGGTAACTCTTTTCGTTTAGTATCTCCAACCTAGGTATGTTCGGCATCAACGATTTCATTGCAGTCATAAACCCTCCACAGGCCTGCATCCTAGCTGTGGGTCGAGCAAGACCAGAGCTCAAGATTGTGGAAGATGAAGAAGGGAATGAGAAACTTAAGCAGCATCAGCTCATGACAGTGACTCTCTCAAGTGATGGTCGTGTAGTAGATGATGAACTGGCCTCAAAGTTTCTGGAAACCTTGAAAGCCAACATTGAGAATCCAATATGTCTCGCCTTGTGTTGAACTCAGTGAAGGCTGCTTCCTGATTTGACAGCACAGAACTCTGTTACAGAAAAACAACCCCAAGTAAGAATAGAGAGAGTAAATAGTGTGAGATAGACAGTTAAAATATTTAATTTATTGAATTAACATGGAAAATATAAATTTTCATGCTTTTAGTCATTTCCAATGACCAGTTTTTATATTGTAAAGCTAAAGACCTTAAAGTTAGCATATTATGTTTCTTTAAACATTTAGTACTATTAGCACATAACATGTGCTTAGAAATTAAATTTTCTCTGCAAAGAAAAGCTTTAAAAAAAAAAAAACTATATAAAATTTAAAAGGGAATTGAGGTACTTTAAGGGCTAAATATCTAGCTTGTACACTGAGGTAACCAAGAACTGTAATTAAACAATATGCTGCTATGAGTCCTGATCAATACTGAGGTTGTGGCATCGCCAACTTACATTGCTGCAGTAGTTTTTTCAGTTTGCAAAAAACTTCTAGCACGTTTCACTATCCAGATTAAACTGAAGTAAGGTTTGTGACATTTTAACAAAGATTTTCAGTGAATTCCGACATAAGAGCAAAGAAGTTATAAACCAATTAAAGGTTTTGTTTAGTTACATTTACATCACTGGTTTAACTTTTCTTTATCTTCTTTACTCTAAGCTGCGCTGGGCAAAGCGAGATGAGTGTGGAGATGAATAGGGAAGAGAAATGACAGGAAGTTCTGAGAAAGACTGAATTAGATCTTAGATAAAAATGTAATTTCTCGAAATATGAAGTAACCTGATAGAATCTACAGCTGCATTCATATAATTAGATCTCATTAATACACATTTATACAGTAGCTGGATCTATCTTTTTTCAGTATTGCTGCTTTATTTCATACCATGTGGAGGGTGGAGACGGGAATAAACTTGTCTGAAAGGGATGATATCTCACTGGTTTTAGATTTCATTGATTTTAGTTTGATGTCACCAACATCTGAGGAAAACAGAATTTTGTGCAGCAGTTAATTAGTAATAGGTTTTCTTTGGCTTAATTAAAAAAAAAGTAATCTTTGAATTTAGCAGCTGTCCCAACATCTTTTTCAGTACCACAAAATATGAAAAACAGTGTTTTCAGGTGTTCAGTGATACACTGTTGTTAACTTAAAGCCCAGCACAATTATGAAGGAAAAAGTGGCTTTGATCAGAGGTTGCAGTATAAAAGGTCAACTTTTGCACACTGAAAATTTGGTGATTAATTCTGTTTTTCCAATGCATTAATGATGTAGCTATGAAATATTCCCTTGTTAGTTATATACTGAAGCTGGAGGAATATGTTCAGCAGCATGAAGCTTAAGTGAACAGAGATAGTTTTCTTCCTACAGATAAATATGGAACCACTTGTTGTATGTGTTTGTAATGAAGTAACTGCATTTACAGAACCTGATGATATAAATTCAGTTGAATTCTGACAGTCTGTATTATTCTGGTTGTTTTTGTTAAGTTTTGGTTATTTTACAGATTTGTAGGACTTGTTTATTGAGCTGCTGCTGTAATTAAAAAGATAATTGCAAGACAAAAGCTTTAGTTATTTCTGAGTTCAGCGTTTTCACTAAATGTTTACTACTTTGTCTTGTTATGATGCCATAGATTTCCTAAATTGTTAATCTAACAGTAGGGAGGAAAGAAACTTCTGATTACCAGGTTTGTCTACTGTGTAATAATGGACATATGCATTGGTATTTCCGGGAGTTTTTCACCGGTCAATTCTATTCATGACTGTGTGCTGAAGATTGATTTTTCTCAATAGTGTGGTGTGTGAACCCCAGCACTTCTATAATCTACTCCCTGTCTGACCATAGCTAAGGGCTGCATGACTGATGCGTATATAGAACTGTAATTTCGTGTGTTTGTGTTCATGTAGTGCAAGTCAGTGTATTACTTTTTGTTTGGAGCCACTGAAAGGCACTGTTGTGTATGTATTTCGTTTATTGTGCCCTTTCATTCATGTGAGTGCTAATACTTTCCCTATTTGACACAAATAGGTGAAGACAGTGCAACTTCTTTTCCAGGTTAAGTAAACCTGAAACAACTTTTGAACAGGGCAAATCTGTCAGTAAGGCTAATACAAGTTTGAAGTCTGTTTTCTTTACGTATGCCTGCTAGCCAGCTTTGTCATTTGGCAGAAAAAGGAGGTGTGTGATTTGTCAGTCATCAGCCTGTGAAGGACCTCTCTGGAATTTAGTCATGTTCCAGTAACAGTCAGATCCCAAATAAATGCGTCTCCTTAAGTAATTGTACCATTCAACAGCATCTACAGCTTCAGCAAAAGTGAGATGATACTAGTTGCTCATACAGATCAAAATAAACAATGACTCTCTTTATGGAGAATTCAAGAATTTGGTAATGAGGGCAATGGTTGAAATGGCCCAGAAAATGAACCATGTAAAATGCTTTTGCTTACATTTGAAGCAAGTTTGCCTTGGAGTAAAAATTTCACAGATAAAAAATTTCATGTTTTATTCTTTAGAATGACATCTGCCAACATCTCTTTTAGGTACCTGAGCAAGAAGTACCATGAAAACGTCTATTTTCTTGAGTTAAAACACTACAAATTAAAATTTGAGGTCTGTGTTATTGTTGGCTGAGAAATATCTGCCTTCAGGATATGCTTGGTGAAAATTGCTTCTTCATATAATTTTCCTTTGAAAGAGGCATAGTTAGGAAAACTAAAGGGTAGCTATTTTGGACATTGTGATTGTTGGCAAGTCGTGAACTGTACGTGTTACACTTCAATCTCTAGTTTTACTCTCAGCTTTTTTAATTTTTTTCTGCCATGTATTCCTTTTGCAATAAACTTTCTGGAATTAATCTTCCTAATGTAATCCCTTGAAGACTCTCACTCCTGCAAAGTGAATGCGCCGTACTACTTCCTCCTAATCTTATGGCCCACGTGTTCATTTCCATCAATACAAAATACAATAGATGCTTTTATTTCATCTAGAGATTATTCCTATTGTATACAATAGAATTTTAATGTTGAGCAGGAAACCATAAACATGATGAAGTCTGAATAAATGCTTTTATGTACTGTTCTGTACTGCAAGCTGCATTTTGATTGCATTACAGTGTATGTGATTGTTGAGTGAGTTGGGCGAAACTAATGCAGAATCACTGGACCGAAGTGTCATGCTTGGTATGATTTCCTGTGCCATAAAATGAAGAAGGAAAAAAAAAGTTGCCTTTAGGATTAATCGTCTTATGGTGGTTTGCAGCTGATTTCTTTTTTATTTACTTTGCTTGTCTCATATGACTTCATTTTATTTCCATTGAATCTTTTCCTGGATTGTATCAGATCATAACAAATGCTTTTTACTCTCTAATGTCCATTCAGAATGTTGTGCATTATTGTAATTTCTTTGAAAGCAGTATGAATAAGGTACAGGAAATAATGGTTGCACAGTGACCAGTGCCAACGAGATTGATGAGTTGGTGATTTTTCAGTCAGATACAGATGTTGCAACCCCTTTTCAGTACCGCTCAGATTATCTTGGCTGTTTCAGTTATGGGTTAATCAGGGTAAGAATAATCTATTTGTATGCTTTACCAAAAATGGACAATACCACAAGTAGCCCTTGGAAATCTTAATTTCTTGTCGTCTGTACCATAAACTTTTTTTATGGAGAAGAATTTTGTGTGGACAACTCAGTAACTTTCGCAACCACTCTGCTTCAAGGATGTGAAAATCCGTAGCATGGAGCTGAAAACACTGTAGGAATAGGTGTAGATGAGATGTAGCAAACATGACAGCATACTGTTTTAACAGCTTTAGTGGCTGAAAAGTGTCCCACTGTTGTCTTAAGGCAAAAGAAAGCCATGCTACAAGGAGTCTTCCTACCAAGCAGATGATTTTCCACATGCAATCAAGTTGCATGACAGCCTAGCAGCTTACTCCATCATCTAATTTTATTTATTTTTTTAACCTCACTGTTTTTATCTTTGTTTTTAACTAGCTCTGCATTGTTGATGATGAATTTTTTCCTCTTTCCTAAAATGTAGAAATATTGTCTTAAGAATTCACAGCAAAGCACGTCATAGACTTGCTTATCAAGGAATGCTGTGTCTACGTGTTCACAACCCTCTTTGATCTGTTTCCAGACCACACGGTCCATACATCTGCGTAAGCTAGAAAAGAATGCAGGAGTTGGATTGTCATGACAGACAGACTGCCTTCTGTTATTTAGCCAAGTCACCCCTTCCTGTAAATGGCAAAGCTGTATGTTGCAGTAGTGCTAGATAAAGAGCAAGCATTCTTTGAAACAGATAGTAGAGGTGGTGGTCTCATCTGCAGACTAATGCACGCAGTGTTCCTTTATCTCGCACCCTTGGGTGATTCTATATAAATTGCATGCAGGGTTGTAAATTGACATTGAATGTTAGTGCAAGTCAGGTGCTATTTTTTTATAGGGAAACTTCTGGGATCCAGACTACATTTTGAAATGGGAATTTGAATGGAACTGCCATAACTGTATGAGAATAATTCCCAGTAGCATAGTATAGGAAAAGACTATCTGCCATATGAATAGACCACGTAAAGCTACTCTTTAGTTATTTGTTCAAATTGAGCTTATTTTGATGATTATTTTTATTCCTACAAGATCACTAACTACATCGTTGTCCCAGTTATTCTAGTAATCTGAGTGACTTCTGTTTCCTCCATAGGTAATATTTCAGCTTATGTTCTATACCACATCGATGTTGTAGAAGGGTTTCTGCTAAGCTTCCTGTTCGTGGATGACTTCCCTTCACTGTCTGGTTCACGCTATTTATATTGACAGGACAAGGGGAAACGGCCAGAAACTGGAGCATAGGAAGTTCCGCACCAATGTGCGCAAGAACTTCTTTACGGTGAGGGTGACAGAGCACTGGAACAGGCTGCCCAGGGAGGTTGTGGAGTCTCCTTCTCTGGAGATCTTCAAGGCCTGCCTGGATGCCCACCTGTGCGACCTGGTGTAGGGAACCTGCTTTGGCAGGGGGGTTGGACTCGATGATCTCTGGAGGTCCCTTCCAACCCCTATGATTCTGTGATTCTATGATTTAGAGGATTGTTGCCTCCGTGTCCGAGACGCGTTCCGCCGGGGGCTAGTGATCTTCCCTCGCTAGTCTAGCGATCTACCCTCGCTAGGGCCATTGCGACACAGACACCAATATGAGGATGTTGCAAATGGCAAGGAGATGGCAGCCTATATACTCTACGTATCTTCTGTGTATGTCATCTATGCCCTTCAAGCATGCGTCATACATTATTCATAGAGCAGGGGAGGTCCTGTCCCGTCGCAACCCGATACCCCGTTATCGGGCCTCCTACAACATCTCCCCCTTCCTGTGCTCAGTCAAGCCTTGCCCCGTTACAGCGCAAACGCAACCTGCATCCTTCTACAATTTCTCACACAGCCTGTGATACTCCATCCGTTGGTCAAAAGTCTTTTCCATCATTCGTTGCAGGCAGTTCTGCAAGCATCCTATAAATCATGGAAGGCAAATCAGAAAGCATACAAAAATTGCAAGTCCTATTGCAAGAACCTTAAGCAATTGCTTTAGCCATGAACCCATTTCTCCAAACAATCTGTCCAGCCAATTCCCAAAGGGATCACTCTCTTCTTTGATCTTCTGCGTATGTTCTTGTATCTATTGCAGTTGTTTATGAATCGACACGCTGTGATCACTGAGGTTGAAGCAGCACATTCCTTCAACGTCCTCACACCTGTGTCCTTGAGCCAACATCAAGAAGTCAATAGCTGCTCTATTCTGTAGCAGTGCACGACGGACACTATTAAGATCTTCAAGCATAGCATTTAGCACAAGTGTTGTCATATTGGCCTGTTTTGTAGACCAACAAGCCAATCTCTCTATCTGGGTCAAAACTGCCGCTGTCGAGACTCCCGGCGCGAAGATGGAGGCAAAGATGCGTGCTGTGACGCTCCACAACTTGACTTCGTCATTACATTCAGAGATCTTTGCTGTCGCGGGCCAACAGCTGCGACTATAGCCGCAGCCAGCCCTTCAGCAGTTAAAGGAGTTACCTTGAGCTCATCTAAGACATACTGAATAATTTCTCCCGGGGTGTTAAGCGTGCTCGGGCCGGTTCGTAGCAACTCCTTAATATTGTCATGCGATTTCTGTCGCAGACAATCAATGATCACTGGCCCTTGGGCCGATTTCGGAAGATCAGACCCCTCTACAGCAGCTAAAAGCCTGTCTGCAAAGCTTTGAAAGGATTCATTTGGGCCCTGGGTAACATCTGTCCACGGAGCGGGTGGTTCGGCCTTATGCGCGAGTTTTTCCTTAAGTACGCATCTTGCTTTGTCTACGCCCCTTAAGCATGCGTCATCTTTCCATCACAGAGCAGGGGAGGTCCTACTGCGTTACATCCTGAGCCCCGTTAACGTCTGCTACAGAGGATGGTGTTTTTTTCCAAGGCTTTGAAATAAAACATCCCTTCACTACTACTTATGTAGTAGCACAGCAAAACTGAAATCTAACTAGCTATCTGTGTGCTTCTGTTAATTTAAGTTTTCCAAATAGGAAAGAGATTCATCCAGTACTGTAGATTAGAATCCATTACTGTGGATTAGAAGTAGCTATTAGTTCACTTTATTCTGAAGATTGCTAATGAGCAATCAAGCACTATCATTCAAGAAGTATTCTGGCACATGAAATTTTATCTACTCCAGTAGGGACTTGTAGCCTTGCTGTTTGTTATTTGGTTTTGTTTGTTTGTTTTACATTTAAAGTATTGAATGCCATGTGAGCAAAGGACACAATATAAGTATTTGCAGAAAAGTTTTTCATTGTTTGTTGTGTTTTTCTTGTTGTTTTGATGATGTTTTTCGTTATCTTTGAAGTTTCCCAATATTAGCTAAGTTATAGTTGATGTTTTGATAAACCCACTTTAGTAACTTGAACATTCTAGTCCTTCACTGACTTTGCGTACTGGGTAAATTTTAGAAACTTCTTTTAAATTTTTATTTAATTCTACAGTGTCTCTTACTAGTTTTTTTATTATTATTATTATTATTGTGTTAATGTAAAAAATGAAATGCAGTGTTTTACAGCAAAGTGTGTGAAGTACACTTTTTAAGATTTCGTTGTATTTTGTAAATTATCGGAAATGTGGGCAAGTTTATGCAAAATTTATTCCCATGAAGGTGTATTAGTCAGTCTATCCATCTCTGTACATACAGCTGTTCACTGAATCATTCTGCAAAAACAGGAATCAGAGTACTAATGTACTCTTCACAGGTGTGCTTGGTATAATTCGTGATAGTGTTACTGTTTTCTATCATTTAAGTCAAGGAAAAACTTGTTTTAGTGGAAGAACTGAAATACGGAAAGGCCAGCAGAGGGCAGACACGGCAGTATGTTTTTCTGACTCTGGCTCTCTTAAGGTCTCTGAATGTAATCACTGAACTATTTTAGCATGTACGTATTATGCTTGAATTTAAGCAATGGCTTGATGGCTCAGTGTTTGGTTTTGAAGTATTTTGAAAAGCACCTGACATGAATAAAGAAGGAATGGTAAATAGTATCTTGTCTTGGTCTGATGGAAATAAGATCAGACAGAAGCCGTGCCCGCTGGTGTTTTCTCCAGAACTGACATTAAGCATAAATTTATAACTTCCAAGCTCTTTGATTTTTTGCTTTGTAATCCTGCTGAAGTAAAGCAGGAAGATGATAACAGTTGCATGCTGGTGATTCGTAGAAATGTGCTAACTGGTAAATGTTCCAGGAAACACAAAAACTTCAGAGAAGGCCTATATGTTAGTTAAGCTGTGATACAAAACATTTACTAGAGATTTGGATGGCAACTTCAGGTGATTACAGAATCTGCTTAAGTCCTATCATAGAGTTCAAGCAAACTGATGGCTTTTCAATTTATGCTCTTTCTGTTTTTACATCAGATTTGCTTTGACTTGAAGGTATAATGAGGAATAATTATTCAAATAATGTAAGTATATTGTTCTTCACTCTCTGCGTAATAATTGTCCTGGCAAGCTAACCATTTATGTCACTGCTAGAAAGTATTAGCTGGAAAATGACAAACTTTTCTGTTTGTTCGTTACCGGTACTAAAGGAAAATGATTCATACTATGTCAATAAGTACTGTTGTTCATCTCCTTAAAGATTAGAGATCAAGATTCTCTTACATACTTTAAAAAGTTCCTCTCCTGTGGCCTAGAGCTAGATAGGAAGAAAGGGAGCTGTGATCATTTTTACTTTGTTAACTATTGTATGAAAAGTATACTGAATTGTTAATGCTGTAGGTATCGCCTGTAGTTTCACGATTTTTGCATTGTCTGTGTAACATCCATCACAAGAGTGCTTTTCACTTCACTTTGGAGAGATGCAAGCAATTGAACCTCTCAACCTAGTTATAAACCGATTCCTATTTCACCTGTTTATCTTAAGAAAACGTGTAAATACATTTCATTCTGCAGCTTTGGCACGCTTAGGATTTCTTCCCTGCCCAATAAATTATAAGCTTAAATACCTGTGAAGTCTGTGTGGATACTCATAGTTGCTGTGTCACATCCCAGCTGTCATTAGCAGCATACTTTGAAATTCTCTGCGTCAGTAGACGGTATCGCTCTGTTTCCTGTTCTTTATGGAAAATATAAACTATAATGGATCTCCTGGCTAATCAAGAAACTTGCATCCTCTTCTGAAACTCTTTTTAGTCTTCTGAAATATAACGCTTATTGCTCAAATTTTACATTTCAGCCATGTGATGATTGTAGTACTTTGCTTATTTTGGAGTCAATTCACAAAAGAATTGATCTCACAGGACTTTATTGGATGTTGTAACAAATTGCATTTTCCTGTTGATGAATACGGAAGTTACAGTACGGCTTTTTCAGGCAGATTAGGAGTCCTTCCTCTGTCCATTCCTATTCTGAGCCTTACCTTGTTTTCATAGTCTTCAAATCAGGTGATGTCTTACTTAAGCTTATGAGAAGTGCTAATGATTCTGGGGGACTCCCAGCTGGAGCAGAAGTCATGTTTTGGAATGTGCCAAATTATCCGAAGTGGTGCTCAGAGACACCTCCTTGGCTACTTTCCCTGTGTATTTTTATGCTGACATGCTTCAACTGTTCTCACGGCTGCAGAGGAATCCAACAGAGGGCCTAGGTGCTCTTATTGAAGTAAGCAATACTTATAAAGGAAAAGAAATGTGATTATCTCATTTTTGTAAGATTTTTGTTAATAGCCACAAGGTAGCTGATTTCATTGACTATAAGCTAATGGACAGGCTTGTAGTTTTACCACCACTGAACTACTGCTGTGTTAATAGTTCTGTTACAAAAGGAGAGAGCTTTGCCCAGCTGCCTCTTACTGTGACAACCGCATTTATCCGTACTTGGTGACACACTTGGCTGTGTTAAAGGGAAAAATGATGCATATGAAGGTCAATACTGTTGACCTGGAAGTCATTAATTTCAGTTTTAACAGACTCTGCTTTGAATTTACAAAACTAGATTGACCTCTCAGGAGTGTCTTAAATTGTATTTACATGACTTAAATCTCAGGTGAGTTCTAGAGCCTAGAGAGAGAGAGAGGTTTTTGCCCAAGAATGCACTTTGGCCATTGCAGGAAGACACTGGAAGATAATTGCTATTGCATAGGGTAGAACAGAACAGAAAGTCAGTCTTCTTTCTCACTTGAGTTTAGTCAGCTTTCTTTATGTAACATAGTACTTCTGTTTTGTTAATTATCAAGGAATACTTGGATTTTTTTAAAGCCATAAAGCATAAGCAGATGGTCTCTGCCCATGTAATTATCTTTAGTAAATTCTTAGGGAAATACATCTTCAAAATTTTAATTCTGTAACACGTTTCTGAATTTGACTTTTACTCTTGCTTCCTTTTAAAGCATTTGAAGTGTGTATGCATTGTATGTACTGAGATGGATTAGCAGGGAGGACCAGCCACAGTACTGTTTAGCAAGTGTTGGAAAACTTTTGGACTTGGGCTGCGGATGAACTGGGGAACAGGCTCATGAATTCTTCTGCCGAATCTTCGACATTTCTACTGTATACATTTTGAGATACTGCATGCATTACAGTATATGCGTGTGAATGTATGTGTATTGGTACATTGGGCAGGCCTATGAGAAACCTGCCCTGATTACGTTTAAGAAAACTATTGCAATGTTGCATACATTGCTCAAACAAAAATGATGAGTGAGTTGATAGTGAGAATCAGGTACTCTTGGCAGAGAGATATCCTAAAGAATCTGTGAAGCAATCTGCATGTGAGAAGGTGACTTTCCCTTATACATATCTCCTCACAGTGTTTTGGACTGACGTAAAATTGGCAGGGAGAGCCTTTTATTCTTGTGTGAACTTAGTGTCTAATGCTCTTGGAGATGGATTAAATACTTGATTTTGTTAGAATTGGATACCAAAAGACAACAAACTAAGCAGAAATTGTAACTGTTACAGAGGACTTTATTAAGTTTGTTGATAAGTCTATGAACCCAGAAAGGGTAGTCTAGAATTCTCATGAGATTGGGACTGATTTGGGCATAGTCTTAGCTATTATTTTCTCCACACTTTTTTAAACCTGAATCCTACTTAATTTTTAGGCTGTTTAATATAGCGATTGCCTGCTTGTGGATGTGTTCTATATGTGATTATAAACTTACTTGTAATTTCAGAATTGAGTAGATGGACATTAGTATTTCACGTAATACCAGCTTTAAAAAATTCCTGAATTGCCAGAATAATGGATAATACTTAATCTAGTGATGTAAATTTTGCCTGTCTAATGACAGAAAGCAAGAGAGATTAGGGCAGGAAAACAGTGACTTAACTTGGAATTTAGCTTCACAAGAACTCTGGACACTTGCATACCTAGACAATATTTTTCTTGGTTTGTTGTTGTTCATTTTTCAGGTTAACTAAACATGGGAAATTTTAACTCTTCCTTGTTAAGGGACAAGCAGAAAAAGTCTTAATGAGAGGAAATTACCCTACCAACCACAAGTTCTAATTATAAACTCTGGAATACGTTTTTCTGACTGGAGTTTTTAAGGTTTCTTCTGAAGTTATTGTGATACTGAAAAGAAATGTTTGCATGTGTTTAGCTATTATTCTTTTTGTTAGCTCAAATACTTGGCTGACTTTTGTATGTGAACAGCAGATTAAGTAATTATAGATTGTAATTGTAAATAGTGTTTCCTTAAGGTATGCAACTGTTTTTGCGCACCTGATGTTTTCTAGGGTAGATTCCCCATCCCACCCATGATAAGAAATGTGAAGAAGACTTTTTTTCTAGGCTTTCAACAAGGTAAGAACATCTAATTTTCTTTAACCAAAGACATTTTTAAGTAGTTGAACATTTTCACAGAACTGTGGAGTTATATCTGTGGTTAAAAATGCTTTTTCTAGAATTGCTATGAATATTTTAAAGATGTTAATTTGCATTAAATTAAAATAGAACTTTATTTATTTAAGATTTCTGAATATTCTTTCTTCAAGAATTATTTTCCTGCTTATATGTGAATGGAATCCAGTATCATAAAATGAAAATGCTGCTAGAACTGTCCACAAAAGTGCCACGAGACTGAAAAGATTAGGATAGTGGCTCCAATGTCATCTTAAAAAAGCTGCCATCTGCTTCCAATGATACTGAAATGGTAATGAGGGAAGCACATGGTGCTTTGTGTTCATGTATTTCACTTCTCTTGGCATTGTCTCATCTTTTTCAAGCTATAGTACTATGAGAAGACAGAAAACAACCCATACAGCAGAAGTCAGAAGCACCTGGTTGAGCTACTGGGGATTATTATAAAGATTCCAGAGATTAGAGGTGAGAAATACTACAAGAATGTTAGATTTTCATTTTTTCTTGTGATTTCAACAGTTTAAGATAAGTTGCCCCACTAACATAAATATGAAGACAGGAACCTTTTTCCAACTGTGGAAGAGGTGTTCTATGGGGTCCCCTTGCTCTTGTTTGTTAGAGAGAAGTCTCAACATCTGAAACAGTTTGTGAATCATATGCTTATGCCAAGATCAGCCAACCGATAAAACCCCGTATAACACCACAGCTCTATTGCCTCGTTCTCTGTAAGCCTTGGTTTCCGTCCTTTCTCAGCTGTTAGCTCATCTTTCCTCTTTTCCATCTTCCTATTGGCTTTGAATAATCCCTGCTAGTGATGCTTCTTCATGACCTGTCTTCTGGGCTGATGTCAAGAAAGGGGTGATAGTATCCACAAATATAAATGTAAATCTATTATCATTTGCCTAACTCCGAAAATTCCTTGAATGGTTTATTTTGAGCTAACTAGTGTAAGTCTGTGAGGCAAGAGGGAATATTATAATAAAGATATACTTCTATTTGCTCATTTGGAAGTTGTAACTACTCATTGTAATTCAGCAAGTTTTGCCACTCTTTCAAAAGAATTCCTTTGTCCACCTGTAAAGTGTTCTAGTTCTTCCACATCCGATGAAGCAGGCCTCATTAATTTAAGTCGCACTCTGTGTTTTAGAGTTTAGAGTAGGGTTCTCATTGCCAAATCACTGTTAGAAGCTGTTTACGGAGGGATATGTAAAATACAGCATTGCTAAAGCTAGTGTTTTAAAATTTGCTTTTAAGGTCTTAGTTATTTTTCTCCCTCAAGTTACATGTTGGTACTACAGTGGCTTTTAAGAAGTGGTTAAAAAAAAAAGGAAGCAAGGGAAAACAATAGGGGACAATAGCTGCTCTTTTGGAGTAGAAGCTAGAGGGCAGGTGGGATAGCCAAAGTGACTAAAATAACAGAGGCTTGCATGTAAATGACTGACTCTCATCAATGAGTAAGCATGGAGAGAAACTGCTCTTCATTTTTGGCTTGCTGTTTCTTGTTTCCCTAGAGAAACAGCATGAATGATTACTTTTAATGAATGTTTGTTTTTGTTTTTTGAAAGGACCTTTTGTGCCCACACTGCAATGTATGATATAAAGAGAATCATTTTTTCCATAGGCTTGGAGACTTGTTTCTAACAACACCACCAGCTGTGCATGTCCCAGAGATAAAGGTACGTATGGTACACACAGCCCTTAGAACTGCCACATTCCTGGCAGAGACTTGCTTCATGCACAGGTCAGGAGTCAGTTTGCAAAGCACTCACTTGTAAAGAGAAGCAAAGGATATAGTTGCTTCTTCTGTACATGTGTATTTGTATCCTTTAAATCAAAAAACCTTCAACCTAGACAAAAAAAAAATTCTTCTTCCTATTGTAAGGATATGAACTTTATGGAGCATGCATGACTTTCCAAAGCAACCTAAGAGCAATTTGGTAGGAATCTCTTAAATCGTTTGCATGTACAAAATGAAACAAGAATGTTCAGAAGAAGAGCGTTTCCTTAATGGATAGGCTTACACTAAAGCAGGAAAAATGTGGGAGAGAAGATGAGATGCTGGTACATGTTGGTGCTGGTTACAACACAATAGGTTTGTCATCTTAAAACAAGAGCATGACATTGTCAAACCAATGCCTTTGATCTCAAACACTGAGGAGAATTAACTGCTATAAAAAACTATATGGTAGATCTTTCCCAGCACTGTTCCAGCCGGTTATTTGGAATAAGAATTAATAGTTAGTTAATATGACTGTAATTCATACAAGCAGTCAAGTAATTAAGTCTGTAATTAGACGTGTCTTTGAGACCAGATGAGCACTTTCTAAGGAAGATAGATTGGCTTGAGAGGGAATATATACCAGCAGGTGAGACCACAGTCCATGCTGAAGAGGGGCATGCAGTTTCCCAGCAGAGGAACGTATGCCAGAGATTAGAGATGGGTATTGAAAGTAGAGCTGCAGGCCAAGCAGGCAGCATGGTAGGAAGCAGAACAGGTCTGGTGAATGGAGGGAGGAGGGACTTGTCTGGTGACTCTCAGCCAATCTGTTTTAGGACTGTCGCCCTTTTTCAGTAACTGTCCACTGATCTCCAGAACAGAGCACTTACCTCCCGTGCCTCTTCTGCACCCTGGGTTTTCATCCACATTAAGGCTATAATGTGTATGATCACCTTCACTCCAACCTTTACAAGTATTTAGTACAATACATTTTTGAGATTTCTTATGTGGACTATAACAGCATCTGTGACCAGCTGGATAGAGAGGGGGTTATTCAGTGGCTTGTGTACCCTAATTCTAGTATCCAACCAGGACAATTTGTGCCTGGGATGCTAGCGAGGTGCTTCTTCAGTTCGTTTTGGTGGAAAACAATGACCCATTGACTATGATTACTTAATAAAAAATAAAGCCATTTACATTCCAAAGGAAATAGCTCTGATTCTGCATCCCTTCTCTCCCATTAATTGGTGTTACTGTGTGAGTGTTGTAGCCCTCTGTTGTCACATTACAGAGCATTATGGGAGGTTAGTTTGTGGTTAAAGGAAAATGGCAATCTATTAAGTACATATGCCCAATCTAGACTGATTAATTTGTTATTTTGCAGCTTTTTTCTTTTCTTTTCTTTTTTTTTTTTTTTTTGCAGGCTGATGTGCTTCAGCTCTTTTGGTGCCTTGTGCGTAATGCGTTAGGCATAAGTGTTGTACTAGGGAGTAGGTAACCTTCTCCAGGAATCAGTGGGTGATTTTTTGAGATGCTTTGTCTTCTGGACATTGCTGTGAATGTGTGGTATTCATTGCAGGCATTGTGGGACTGTTTCTGCAGGGAAATGAATAGGAAAATGTTTCCAAGGCATTTTAATTAAAATCCCAGAAGGAACAAGTCACAGCTTTATGCCTCAGAGATATTCAAGAGCCACAAACAGTTGCCTTTGCCTATATCATATGGGTGAAAGGCTTTAGAAATGTGTGAACAATAGAGGCATATGAAATCTTTGTACATGTGTGACATGGTGAAGGATAAAGAAGCTTATTTGGTTTCTTGTGTTCTAAAGGACTTTTATCTTTTTCCCTCTGCTCCACTCTGAGCAGTCAGCAGTATGGGACATCAGCCCACTGCAAGTGGAGGACAAATCTGCACAGGCAGATGTAATTATTTCTCTGATATACCATTGTGCATGGACTAAGTAGCAAGGCTTTTCCCAAGTGAGCAATTCTGACACTCCTTTTAGCAACCTGTAGTTAACAAAGCCACGGGTTAGCTTCATTGTTCCCTCGCTATTTTAACAGCAACTGGACCTGGCTGAGTTTCTGCTTACATTATCACGTGTTGATGCCCATGTTATGAGCCCATCTAACCTGTCTTCCTTTAACAGAAGAGCAGAAAGGATACTTGCCCCAGTGGTCTTGATCAAAAGTTGCTTGCTACAGCGCAGCTTGCTGTGCACTTACACACTGTTTTCAAAATGAATACACTTCAGCAAGTCAGTGCCTTTGCATTCTCCAGCTACTTTATTCAGTTCTGACGTTTCAGAGTCAAATCTGTTATTCAGATGTCTGTCCTCTTTATGGCAGATTATGTTACAAAATTTGTCTTTTTGGTTGGAGAAAAAAGTCTGGATCTTACATAGATGACAATCTTCTAGGATTATTATTAGCAGGGTGGGTACTTGAGAAAGAAAGATCTTATCCTTAATAGGATATCCTAAGCTAAATGCATGATATTGTACGTCATCCCTAAAGTAATATGATTAAACTCCAGTGAGGTATCAGTTACTCTTTTTGGAGCTTTGGAAACTGTTGTAACTGTTCCCAACATTTCCACTGTGTATTGTTTAGCATGAATCTGCCAGAATTTTAAACAGGCTTACCCTCACGTTCCGATGTTAAAATATTCTATAGCACCTACTTCACCAAGAAATGCACTAAGTGGAAATGTTTCAGTTTGTCTGCTCTAGGGACAGAAGGCCGAATGATGTAGAAGGATGAGAATTGCTGATACCAAAGACTAACTGAAAAAAAAAATAAAAAAATCCAGATATTAATATGGTGTGTGACTTAGTAACAGCCATAGTGATGCAGAAAATGATGGTTGGAAAATAAGAACTATTTGCAGCTAAGTCACGCATCCATTGCTCGTATGTACTGAAGTGCCAGTACTGGGAGAAGACAACAAGGATCAAAGCCTGGAATAAAACTGTCCATTGAATTTGGAAGAAACTTACTTCTTATTTTGATATGAGTTTTCCACAAGCTTTTTTTTTCCTTCCCTTTCCACTACTTATTAGGATAAATCATTCACTATTCTCAAACTTGAATATAGGGTGGATTTCCATCCTTGCCATTTAGATCCACTACCCAATCACAATAGTAAGTATTATCCTCAAATCAGCACTATCATTTCTATGGCAATAAATAACCTAAAGAAAAGGCAGCAAGGTATTAGACATAGAGTTAGCGTACTCTTTATTCTTGAGGAAAAAATCAAGTGGATTTAATAAGCAATAGCCTCATCTCTGGTTATAGTGTTATTGTACCTCACTGAGTCATTAATTACAGGATTATTATTGTGTTGTTTGTTGTTTTTTAAAGGAAAGTGTATACCTTGTCTCTGCAGCAGAATTATTATCTCTGTGACATGCCAGCATGTTTGGCAGCATGCAAGCAGTTTCTGATTCCTGAGAGCATGAGTCCAACACAAATTGTAAACACCCAGCCCCTTCTCTATGATTCTCATAGACTACAGATAAAACAGAAGCACAGTTTGCTGTGCCTGCTGGGTAAATGC
The DNA here is from genome assembly GCA_016647715.1 of Pavo muticus. Lineage (NCBI taxonomy): Eukaryota > Metazoa > Chordata > Aves > Galliformes > Phasianidae > Pavo > Pavo muticus. The sequence goes on along the minus strand of JACDJE010000284.1, from coordinate 379,787 downwards.
AAGGCAGTCGACCACAGCATGTTTGCTGTCTGCTCCAACTGAAAAGAGGTAAGAACTGGCAGATTATGTGCTTTGTATCCTGAGTCTCTGAGAGGCTATCCAATCTCTTACAGTCTCTAAACAAGCAGTAAATGTGATTTCTCAACAAATTAAGAACTGTTTGATCTAATTAAAAAGATCTTGAATGAAAGCATTCATTATAAAGGTTAAAATTAAGCTTGATGTAGGTTAGTGACTTCAGAAAATTCTCTTTCACAAAACATCTTGCAGCTGAATTTCCAAAATTGTATTCTTATTGAATCCCTTGATATTTGAAATGGCACGCTTTGACTGTCCAGTTCCTGATTTTCCTGTGGAACACAAATGACACAGCAGTCTGTCTGAAATCGCTTGAAGTCATTCTTGAGGAAAAAACCTGGTGTTGTAATCAGACCTTCATTTTCTTCTAGCCAGAAGAAAAGGAAGTACCCAGAATGAAGTTACTGCAAACATAGGCTTTAGAGTCTCAGATTCTGAGTGTTCTTGAGGTCATAAAGGAGCAGAAAAAAATTAAAGTGAATCATAAATCATGATGTTATAAGTATTTTTAAGGTTATACAAATCAGATTTATGCTGCCTCAAATGTTAGTGTTAACATAGCTGGAAAAGAACAGATGGTTAATGTCAATATAATACTAAAATCATAAATGAACACCTGCAAAATGCATTGTTTCAATTAAAAAAAACCAAAAACCTATTGGATTTTTTCCAAACACCATTTAGTGCTAACTGAGTCTCCAGAGCACCTGCTCTACCTGCAGAGAATGCTTTGGCCTCTTCATTGTGAAACAGCCACAGAAATGTGCAGTATTCTCCCTCCTTCCTTTTCTCTTGTCTTAAAGCTCTGCAGCCATGTTGTGTGTCCCATGTTTATACCATATCCCACAGCTATGAACATATTCGGCTTCTTGTACTTGACATCTCCCCACTGTTAGTGCTGTGCACTGGGCTAGTGTATGCATGCCATTCTGCATCACTGAAGACTGTATATGAATAAAGACTGAGCTGACATCACTGGAGGAAGATAATGAGCATCAGAGCTCTCTGAGGGTACTAATAGGCCTTAAGAGCCCCCAACCAGCCTCACTTGGGGTACATATACACAATCACACATACCCCTGCCCGTGGGCCTGGGGCCCACTTAAACTCAGGGGTGAGGAGGCTTCACTACTCACCTGGATTACAGTGCCCCTGTTTCTAGCTTTGTTTCAGCTCCTACTTCTTCTGTTTTGCGTGCAAAGTTAGTGGACCAGTAGTTAGCTGGAAATCAGGACTTGATTACTTTGTTTTGGTACAACTTAGTGAAATGCTGAAAGATAAAAGTGTCCTAATAAATCAGGTTCCCATCACTGACTAATGAGATCTCAATGCCTAAAAATGTATCCTGCAAGAGCTTAAGTATTGTTGTGAGTCAGTGGAATATAAATTCCAAAGTACCTAAGTCACTGCAAGAGAACGCACTTGTACTCCAGCTCATTTGGGTAGTGGTGCTTTTTTTCACGTGAGTTCAAACTGGAGCACCAGCACTAAAGAATAATCTAGAAGCTTTAGTTCCAATGTTTCTCTTGCCTGATGGTCTGTACCAAAGTGATTAAATTTGCCTAGCATGGTTTGCCCTTGAATGAACCATGCTTTGTATAGGAAATAGGTAGATTTTTTGGAAGCTCTCTTTTTTTCTTTTTAAAGTCCAGTTTTGGAGTATTTCAAGACATTAATATAAATGCAACTAGATCTGCTTACCCATTTTTTTCACTTAACAAATGAGTTTTCATTTTAACCCTAATTGAATGCTGTATATTTTTGTACTAGAACAGTTACATTGTACCTCAGCATTATACTTCTGCTATAGAACCCACAGGCTAGCAAACTCAGATGCTGTTACTTTCTGTCTTGCTAATTTTTTTATCAGGCTCAACAGCCTCGTTGGATGAATATTAACCACAGGAATGGCCTAAGCAAGAAACACGTTGAATTGCTGGGTGTACTATGTCTAGGAAAAAAAACCAAAACATCAACATGTGTTGTAAGGGATCACAGTAGATCATTTCTTTTCCTTGGACAGCTATTCCTTCTTCAAAAACAATCATGGTCAGATGTTTGACTTGGAGGAGATTTAAAATTAGCGCTTGGGTATGAAAGGCACAAGTGTGAGATGGGTATGATGCAACAGGATCTTCCTCAAGTTGTATTGCTAACTGCTGAGTATCAGGCTTTAATGTCACGCTTGCAAGCTGTTTTAGAGACTTAGTAATGAGTACAACAGTGCTCTCAAAAATCAGTAGCCCTCACTCTCAGTAGCCTAGTGGATGATGAGTAGCCTGGAAATCTTTAGTGGTTAAGGAAAAAGAACCCCTTCAGAGCAAAATGAAAATATATGTTTTGACATTATTAGGGCAGCCTCTGGAAATCTAACCCATGGTCTTGTCTTATTCTCCTGATCTCTCTCTTTTTTTAATTTCCTCTTTGTCTTAATGTGACTCATTTCTCTCTTTCTTTCCTCCAGCTTTATCCCTGGCACTCACACTCGCGTTAGTTTTCACATCATTCTGTTTTGTTTGCCTCTCAATTTTCAATTCTCATTTTTTTTTTTCTGTTCTCATTTCTAAGTCTCTTTTCCCACTCTTATTTTAGGTCTCAGCTATATTATTAGACCAGCACTGCCTATTCAGATTTATATTTTGTATGAAAGACAAAAGGATTTGAATGGAAGTGTGTGGTCTTTCATTCATGGCAACAGTAAGTATAGTTATCCTTGGCACTTAGGCCATTTTAATAATGGTATTTTTTCTGATTGTTTCCATGGGTTATTAGGTTCTTTCATGCTCAAGTGTTAATTTTAAATCTCCTCCAAGTCAAACATCTGGCCAAGATTGCAACTACTCTGTCCTGCCTGAGAAGAGAGGCAAAGTTCCCTTTCTCTGCACAGTGCAATTACTAGCATGAGTAGCTTAAGGCTGTGTAATATACTACAGTGGTTGGCTTTTAAGACTGCACTGGAAAGTTAGCCAAGATTGTCACACTGGAACAGTAGAATGAGCAGTGAATTGGGAAGGGGCTGTGTAGTGACTTGTGCTCTGGGAAGTGTTCCAGGCAGATTGTCTTCCACCTCTCCAGAAAGTTCTATAGAATCATAGAATGGTTTGAGTTGAAAGGGACCTTTAAAGGCCACCTGGTCCAACTCCCCTGCACCGAATAGGGACACCTACACTAGATCAGTTGCTCAGGTGCTGCCTGACCTTGACTTTAAATTTTTTGTTCTTATGCATTCAACAATATGTAGTAAAATATCCATAAAACAATCTCTGTCATCACTATTCTTATTAGCTAGCAGGATCACAGGAGTTCTGCTAAAACAATGTTTTCTAGAATGTTCTAAGTAGGAAATGCGTAAGGACTTCTGTTTTACATGACATACAAAAGCAGTCTTATAAAAAGAAGGGAAGTCTTTTCAACTATTTTGTGTTTTGTTTTTTTTTAAGCAGCAGCTGATCTATCACAAGTCTGGCTCATATGTCACCCCTAGATACAGTTTCTAGCTACATTATTATTATTTCTTTTAATAATACTGTCTGGGCTTTGTGGTTAACTTTTAAAAGGAAGCAGTCTGTTATCTACGTGGTCGCTGAATCACTGATGTTCAAGACATTGGGAAATAGGTTCTACTTCATCACTTGTGCTTGATGACTCAGTGGCAGCTGCCAATAGAAAAAGTACTGTTTCCCCATCAGGACATCCCCTTAGTGGAATGCTTGAAAGTGTGAGTGAATGGCTTCTCAAGGAGCCATCGGAGTCTGAACTGACCTTCCCGCAGGTCATTTAGTCTGTTCGTGCTGGGGACTATGTTGCTTGAGTGGAGAGGCATAAGGAATGTATTTATTGCAATATATAAGCAATTATGATTGTAGGGCTTATCAGAAATTTAGCGTAATATTGATTTAAAGAATACAAACAAGACCATTGTGTCTAGGATGCTTATTTTTGCCATGAGAATTTTCTTAGAAAGAAAATGAAATATCTTTGGCTGAGCTATCAAGCTGCACAGTTTCTGTCATGGTGTTCATCATTTTCTCAGTTTTAACAAAATCACTTTTGCAAAGTTATTAATGCTGAGAGATGATTTGTTTATGTATTTATTAATTTTGCCATGTCTTGGCTAAGGAACAGATGAGAGTTGCTCACATCATTCTTGTCTTCCTTTCTAACTGTAGTTGACTTTTTTTTCCCCAGAAATGTGATAGCAGTGATCTAATATTATCTGATATTTAATATTATGAACATGCTTTGGAAAAAATATTTTTAGTAGTGTGAATACTGTACAATTCTTACTGGTTTTATAGCCATGTTCACTTGTCAGGACGGATATTTTCTCAATAATAAGGCTGAAGTTTCTTTTTTTTTTTCGATCTTGAAGTTAGCTACAGTTATCCTACATCATTTTCAGGTCCTTCCCTATATAGTTAATCATGATGTGGGTCTGTCGTTATTACTGTAAACTCTATCCAGTATCTTCTTTTATGATGCTTGTCTTTAGTTCCTGACAACCGGGTCTGTTTCCAGAACTGCAAAGCTGTTGCCCCTTTCCGGTTCAAAGAGCTCTTTTACTGATGCTGATCCACAAGAAAAAGTTGGCAGCCTTATACAGTGGTACAGCTCATCCACGGTCTAAGGAAAAGCCTGATGCAAAATCTGCCCTCTGTTCTGTGGCAGCTCTGCAGGCTGATCAAAAACTGTGGATGATCCTCATCCGCATGGGGCCGGAACAATTTGTTGTCCAGGTTCTTCTGTGGCTCTCAGCCTCTGAGCATAAAGCTAATTTATGTAATATACGCAGTGTTTTCAGAGTGCAAAGGTGCTCAGGCACAGAGAATTTACACCAGGCCAGAAGCTCTTGCCTCTTATTTACCGTCCGTTTAACCTGGAAGATAACAATTCACCTCTACATCCTGTTTTCAGTAGTGTTGTATGATTGACGAGCTTACAGTAAAACAGGAATAAGACACATGAGAAATATATTCAAAGTCATACACAGAGGTGGGGAGAGGGTGGGAATTTTCCAGTGATTACACCCTGGCCCATGAGACTTAATTATCCAAAACAGTCTGATAAGTAATGTAATTTGTTTGCATAGTTAACTCCCCTGATTAGTTCTGGGGAGGTACGTGGCTTTCTTTCCACTTTAGGGAGTTTCTCTAATAATTTTCTTCCAAAGGTGAATAACGTCATATTTCCCTAAATGCAGCTGGCTCTGAGAATCAAACTCTGTATTCAAAAAGTGAACTTTCAATCTCAAATGCCTTGATAGATGCTTCTGCCACGGGAGTTTCTTTCTCCTTTCCAGTACATGTCTTCTGCGTATTGCTAGCTTGCTCTTCAACTTAGGTTATAGTATCCTTAAAGTACAGCTTTTTCAAAGTAAACTCATTTAGACGTAACAACTCATTCCATACTTTATCTGGGTAAATTTCTAGTTTATAGGAGAAGAGAAAAATATCACAACCATTAATTTAAAGAGAGAAAACTCATTTCAGCATTGTGTCCATTTTGTCCAGAAATTATTTGGATTGTGATTTAATATTTTTGTTGTTCTTTTTTTATTGTTCCATCAAACTGTAGTGTTCATGGGTAGTGGTGTAGACTATCAGCTGTTCTGTATACAAGAATTTATCATCAGTTGACAACTGCCAAGTCTACAGGTTACTTAATGTGATCTCTCTTTGGTAGGGTAATTTTAAGGACCTTCTTTTTTGTTTTGTTCTCCCAGACATATGTTTCAAAGACCTTAATGGAAGAATTTTGTTTTTGAAAGTAAAGGCCTCAGTCTTGAATGACAGAAAACTTAGGTAGGAGGGGAAACTGAGTGATACCAATTTGTTTTGCCAAAATCAAAGAAAGAACATGAATAGTTTCTCTTTATGCATGTATCACATCTCCTTTGCACAAAGTAACTACTCTGAAATGCTGACTATTGCAACAGCCTATTTTACAGATTTTGAGAGTCCGTGTGATTCCTAACGAGGCAATTCCATTCACTTTCAGAAGGAAGAAACTGAGAGACTTTGGTGCATGTTTTTAATGGACCATCTCCCATATATCTTTTGTACACCAGTGCCAGTATTTATGCTTATAATTAATTCCCTGGAATTTCTGAATCATTTAGACCGTCAAAGTTACTGAAAATCCTGGAAGTTAATGGAATTCTGCAATGTAAAAGGGAACCTGTGGATATTAAGCATCTTGCAATGCATGGAGAGTTGGACTGGAAGCCAACCTGGTCATTCAAGGCAGACTGACACAGGCCAGTAGAACAGTAATTCTGAAATCTGACCTTTCTCCTGGCCTTAGAATTCTACTTTAGTCATGACTTGAGGGATAATAAAACTGGAGGTTTTCTTGTATTTTTAGTCGTGGTGGAGTATTTACCATGCATTCTTATGAAAGGAAGCCTTAAGCTTAGTCTTGCTCAAGAAGTAGAAGATGTGAGTTCACTTCTGTATTCTGCCTTGGATTCACACGTCCAGGAAAAACAAAACAAAACACAGGTAGCCCAGAGGGTAAAAAGCACCTAATTATCTTTACCTATACTTAGAAAAGTGAGCCACAATGGAGCAGATGTTACAACATTCAGAGGCAAATACAGCCCATCAGGAGGTGGGTTGTTCTGGAGGAGTAGTTCTCAGGAGCAAGTCTATACCTTATCAATTATTACTTGCTGAAAACAAAGTTCTATTTACTGTTCATTGTTAGATAAACAGCAATCAATATTTCCCATCAACGATGAGAAATCTGACCATACTTTTTAGCTCTTCTGATCTCAGTGAATTTTGTATTTGGACTTTCTGTGCATGTCCAGGAGCAGAAATCAAAGTCATTTTAATGCCCAAACCACAGCTGTACAGGGCATCAAAATATTGAGATAAGATTGTTGAAGATTACTGCCTTGGGCTGGGATCCCTGGAATCCTCTCTGTTTTGCACTTGAGGTACGTCTGAATCTATTTTTGGATCTAGTTCATTGTATGCATCCATTTTTTGTTTTTGTTGCTTCATAGGATATCAGTAATCTATCTGTTTGAGACTTGGAGAAAAGAAGGACCAGCTGTTTGTTAGTGGAAGTGAAGTGTCCTGCAAATAAAAGGTAACAAATATCTGATTTTCTTCCTTTCAGGCATAGTGCTTGGTAAGAAGGTGAAAGTGCTGCCTTCTGGATGATTAATGCTACTCTGTGAAGGCGTTCCCTTTTTCAGTGTGGCATTAGATAAATGACTCTGTGGCTCCTCTGTCTGTTGTCTGCGTGGAATAGTCATGGCCAGAGATATGATATGTGCCAGCAAAGGAATTTGTCATATGTTGTGTGATGGTTCACAGCAGGTGAATCCATCGAAGTCTTGAATTGCATAGAGCTGGTCTGAGACAGTAACAGAGCCTGTATGTGTGAGTTACACTAGTGTGATTTATTCCCTGGTCACAGTTTTCCATGACTATACCTCACAGCCACAATGCATGGAAATGTTGTCCTGCTATAGCAACATGACTCATTTGTTCTTTTAGAGACATCTCGATTACATCAGAGGGATCATTTTTGGAAATCTGATCATTTTCACTGAGTCAGTTAACTGCCTTTTCCACATGTGCCTGATAATTTTCTGAGTAAGCTTAAAGAATGCGAGGCTGATGACTGTTGGCGGGGTCTGCCCATCAAGAGGTGGAGAATACCCCCAAATGAATACGTGGTCTGTATGTCATGCAGTATTATTCATATGCATGCTATCCGAGCAAGGCAGCAATTTGGCGTACTAGTAATTAATTTTTTTTCTCATAGTATAGCAAGTTGAAGAATGTGCTCTAAAGAAAAGGTAATTCCACTTTCTCAGAGTACTTTCCCAGTAGCTTATTTGCAATAATAACCATGGAATCAATACAGATAACTTCATAAACAAACTCCAAGCAATTATCCGGAATATACAGACTATATGAAAAAGAAACCAAATTTTTTATCACAAGTAATAAATCATAGGCCGTAAGATTTTAGAGGAATTTAAATGTAGAGGTAAAAATTGTCTTTGAAAAAATATAACATGATATCACGTTGTCTATTTCGAAAGTATTTTTGTTTAGACTTGAGTGGTCCAAGATATTTTCAGTGAATTTCTGAATACTTACATAGAGTGGGGTTTTTTTACCCAGAGTGACCAGAAGAGATCAGAAGCCCCTCTTAGTTCTATTTATGTGTAGTTTTACTGGAAACGTTTAAAATAGAAAAATATTTCTGTGTGAGAGGGCGTATTCATGTGTGTGCCACTAAAGAGAAGAGGTGGGATTTCTTCTCTATGAAATGTTGGGTCTGAAGAGGTCACTTGATACAAACTGGAAGGAAAAAAAGCCCTCAGGGTAAGTTGAACTAAGTCCTGCCCGCATGCTGTCCTGTGATTTAACTGTCAATGAATGATGATATATCCCCGTCACTTGAAAACATGAAAATCAGGGCCAAGCAGAAGTAGGTTTGCCAAAATTAAAGCTTTTATTAAAACGTCTGTAAGGAGAACTTAGATGTTAGATGCTAGTTTGTAAATATCATTGTGGCTCTGTTCTTTCACTGAATTATCTATTTTGCCAAAAAACAAACAAACAACAACAACAAAACACTCCATTTGCTACAGTCACTGTGTGCTTTAGAGGAACTTGTAAGAGTGGTGTGACCAAGAGTCAGTGCTTGTTCTGGCTGTCTGCTCTCGGTAAATCTCAGACTAGGGAATTGTGAAATGGTTTGTAACTTGAAGCTAGTGAGAGTTACTGGATGGGAACTGAACAGCAAGGATTTCCCAGATTTTACAGGCTTGGGGCTTTCTGATTAGAAATACTGAATTATTTCACTTAAGTTGCCAAAAGTATCTCCACTGTTTCTGGAATACTGAGTTACACAATACCAGTGCTGTCACTGCGTGTAGCCCGCTCTGTTGCAGCCCTGCTAACGTTCCTGGGGCATGAGTGGATGGCCACCAAGCAGGAGGCATGCTCAGCATCACAGCGGGCAGAGGCAGCTGATTTAATAGCATCTCAGTTATTAAATCTACTCCTACAGTGTCACCAAAACCAACCTGTAGGAAATAACAAGTCTCAGCTCGCTACGTGCGAAGGCAGCTCTTGCCTACTGCAGCCAACAGAAGCATTCGGGGCTTTGGATTATTATAAAGCATTGTTATTAAACTTCTAATGAAATGATTCAGGAGAGATTGACATAGGAACTGTTGGTCTTTAAAGCTCTTACTCTATTTCAGAACACAGTCAACATCTTTATTAACACAGTCCTGTGTTTGCTCTCAGGCAAAATGAGATGAACTGAGCACCTGTGCAAACCAGAGCAGTGATTGCAACAGTACACAGTTATACGATGTGTACCTGGCACTGTACTGCACGGATGTCAGGCTTAAAATACCAACACTGAGGTCCTAATTAAAACATGCACATTGTTTGGCAACCAGTAGCTTTTGAAATCAAGGATTCACGGATCAGGCTTTTCTCTCGGATCTTGTCTCTTCTGCATTCCAAGTGTACGTTAAAGGCGTGCGTGCTATTTGATTTCTGAACGTATTCACTTTTTTTTTTAATATGCATTATGCCTAATATCTCCATAGGACTTTGTATTCAAATCATCATCAGAAATTCTGTTTTTCTAGGAGCTGATTGATTCCTTTTTGGTGAGATTTGGACATTGATTGAAAGTGTGGAAGAAGAGTAATATCACCTTGGGTTTACTTCTGAGGAATGCACTAAATAGATACTCCATGCTTTAACCCCAGTGACACCAACCAAAAATTGATGTACAGATCTACAAAGAACAGCCTGGAAAAGAATAGCACAGGGAACACAGGTACCAAAACATCTGTGCATGTATCTGTTTGCAGGTTGGTTGTGTATTTCCATAAAGCAAAACTTACTTTAAAATATTCTGCAGCAGGAAGAAACCATTTTGGATCTTTATCACTTAAGGACATCATCGCTTTTTTCCTATATCCTTTCTCTGTTTTTACCCTCAGTGTTTGTTTTGGAATCATTTTTTTCTTCTCTTCCTCTTCTCCTGGAAAATTATTAAAGAAATAACCAGAAACAAGCAATAATTATAGTAACACATTACAAAATAAGGTACTCTTAGAACCAGTAGTACAACAAAGCAACCTGTTTGTGGCTAATTTCCTGGGTGGGAGAAAGAGCTCAGGGTGTGACTGGAAAGAGAGGTTTATGCCATAGAAACATACTCATCCCCACCCATGAATAAGGGTCTGTTACCTAATGAGCAGTAAGGTTCTGTGGGGACCTCATGTCATTCTCTGCGCTCTGTTCTCAGAGAATTCATCTCAGTTTTTTTTTTGGACCTTCTGGCCAGGCAGCTGGCTTTAGTTAGGATGAAACCAACTATATACAGAAAGCTGATGACTACCTTGCTGTAACTATGCCTATGAATGTTCCTTTGCATTTAAGAGCACGATCCACAGCTCTGGTCAGATTCCAAGTAACAGCATTCTTCCACCTTACATTCTTACATACATTCGTCTGGAATAAACAATTGTCAAAACAATATACTTTCAATTGATTGCTGTATTGCAGTGACAGACAAATTAGTCCTTAAATGTAGTATGTAGTTAGTCAATTGATGGTGATGGACTGCTATATAAATAGCAATTTTTGTCCCTTACAAATATTTTTTTAGATATTGCCATGATAGACAGAAAAACAAAACAAAACTGCTGGACAGAGAAATTGGTCTATTTTGCATTTTACCTGGGAAGTTTAAAGTTGAGATGGAAACTTCAGTAGATCTGATTTGAAAGCTAAACATCATAAGATAATGTTTCACGCCAGACAAAAAGTAACAGCAAAATCATGAGAAACATTATCTATCAGATATTTTATAACAAAATTAAACTTCCTGTTCCTTAAGAAGCAAAATTTGTGGTGCTTGGAACATAGTGATCAGAAAATGAAAAAGAAAATGTAGCTACAATGGAAACTAAATAGTAACTTACTCAAGTGATGTTCACTTTTCTATGCTAATTAAGTTTCATGTGAATAATGCTAGATTGGCAGCTTGAAATATGGAGGCCTTTAATTAAGAAAAATAAAATCACACTCACTTGGAGAGAATGTTAGAAATGGCATTAGATTAGCTTCCTTGGGTTGTTTGGGTGGGATAGATAAATAGTTTCCTGGTATTTGGGAGACCATAGATGGCCAGGTTTTCTTTTGTCCTCTGTTAGTGTATCACATTTTGCTAACTCAAGGACAAGATATTGCACAGGATGGTTCTCTACTCCACTATTATAGTTCCTTGATTATTTGAAAACTTCCAATCTTTAAATCCCCTTCAAGATTTCACTTGAACGCATGTGTATGTCTGAATCATTTCATGTCTGAATTAACTTCATTAGTAACTATTTTGTGGGGGTTATTAACAGCATGTCACGTGACTGCTCTGCCTTCATATAGCGGGTGCCAGCCAAGGGGAAAAACACTTAAAACACCTACAGAAGCTAAAATTTTCACGTATTGGTGTAATTTCCCATTCTCGGTTTAAGAGATGCTGGCTGCAATCAAATGCGCATTGCAGTGACTAATGGCTGAATCTGCTCTCGGATGCAGTTGTGTTATTAATAGTCTGCAGAGCCTGCCCTAGCCGATCTCTCTCATTCTCTCTTAGTTCATGTGATCTGCTGTTTCAGTCTCCTTGTGACTCCCTGAGACTAAGCTGCCCACTAATTTTATCAGGGCACTCCCCATTTGAGATGGGAAACTAGAACTGGGAAATTTCCTCTGTGGGACAGGAGTGGGAATTCTCTCAGAGTGAGCTCCAGGAGTTTCAGAGAACTATTTAAAGGATTTCCTGATATAGGGCGTCATTGCAGTAATACAAGAGGAATGTTTTTACTGAGTTTACGTTTTAAAGAGCCCAGAAATTGTCTAAAGAAAGTTGTTGCTAAGATATTAAAGTTGCATTTTAATTTCAAAGGTTATCTTCTGCTGCGTCCAACAGTAGTGCCCCAGAGTGAACTTAGTCTTTAGGGGAGAAAATCACAGCAGAATTTGTTCTGCTTACTTGGAGACAGCTGGGTGCAGGCAGAACTTGCTGGTGTCAGCCCTTTGAGAGAAGGCTGTACTATACATGAGAGAGTGGCAACAAGAGGTTTGTTGCTGATGAAACACTAAAATGCTCCGAAGAATGAAAGTGTCCATTCAGTGTGAGGTTGCCAGCACTGAGGCTGTAGAAAACATGGCCAGTATGGCTAATATAGGTTCTTCTGCTCAAATGTGAACTCGGTAAATAACCAGGAAGTTGTAGGGAGAATGATTTTTTTTCTCACCTTATGTCATCTGTGAGTATTCCCAACTCTTACCCCTCAGTGCTCTCTTCCTCTACCTGTTCCTAATTTGTTGGCTTCCTCCCAAGGCCATTTTCTTTGTATTCCTGAACACCTCACTGAGCATAGTAAGAAATAATTAGATCAAGCCATTTAAAATTAATTGGGAAAGGAGATATAATTATAGAGGCATGCAGTTTGATTACAGTGATTACAGTGCTTTCTTCAGTTCACGATCACATGCTGCTGCTTCTCTTCACCTTCCCAGGACCCCAGACTCACGCAGTGCTTGACATTGACAGTGCTCACTTAATAAGAGTCTTTTTGGTATTTTGTTTATGACACGTTATTCTATGTGTGGCACTTAAGGGCTGTCTCTAATGACCAGGAATCCCTCGTGCTTCTCTGTGATTTGTCACTGCAATGCCAGAATGTTTCAAAAGTGATAATTTGTCTTTACAATTCTCCCCAAGACAAACAAATCACAGTACCTCCAGGAGAGATAGATGGGGCTTATGAGGAAAAAAAACAATTAACTTTGTGAGCTTGAGACTGTACAGTTCTATTCATTAACATCGTGTGCAGTCCTGACAAAAACGGGACATGCAGGAAATCATGTTGTAGAATATGTAGGAGTAAACAGAACTTCATGCACTCAAAGAGCAGCTCTCTCTCCAGTTGCAGCTGTGAACCAATGAGATTTTTGTAACTAGAGCTGAAGGTTCAGTTCAGAAATCCAGAAGCTAACATGTAGCCTATAATTATTATTATTATTTTAATTGATTTAAGTTCTCCAGATCCAGATAGAAAATATGTGGCAGAGACAGGATTCATTTTCACTTGGCCCATGGATGTCCAACCTTTTGGCTTGCCTGGGCCACACTGAGAGAAGAGAAATAGTCTTGGGCTGCATGTATGTAGGTCACTGTGAAAGTAATGCTTCCTATTTATTTCCATGGAAATTATAACAGATACGATAAGCACAATAATACTGTTTAATAGAGCAAATTCTCAGCTACATAACACTTATTTTTCAACATAGTCACCATTAGCTCTGCATTTTTGTCAGTGATGAACAAGAGCCTCCATACCATGCTCGTAACAACCTGCACCAGTGGAGGTGACCCACTGTCACCCACTGCACCACCCATCACCTCACAGTGCTCAGATCCATTGTGTGGTCTCTGTAAACATTCAGCAAGCATCAGTGAATGTCAGTGGGTGCAATTTTTTCTGCATGGAGGAACTCAGTGGCACACCTTTGCTTCATATGCACTTCCGTGTCAGACGCCTTTTTGTCAGGCTGCCCCTCTGCTGCTATTGGTCATACGGCAACAAAATGAAACAGAACATTGGCAGGAAGGTTCAACCTCTACTGTCATACCAGCACTATCCACCTCTGACATTGTGGGCAACATCATAAAATAGGAAATGTGTTTGTTTTTTTTTTTGGAGCTGCCCTCATAAAATATATAATATTGTTAATGTATATAAGTAACAAAAAATAATAATTTTAAATTTTTTTTTATTAAAACATTGAAAAGGAGAGCAATAAAACTAGTGTGATATGTGACCTTGTTTTTGTGAAACTAATTCATCAATCCGTGGTTCGATGCTGAATAATGCATGGCGAAGGAGGAAATTATACTGCTGTGAAATTGTGAGGGCGGCTCCTTATGCACACAGCCGAACAGAATTATGATTATACATCTGTGAGTCCTGATATTTCCTAATTTTGGAACCAGCAACCTGAAAAACAAGAGGTGTTCTATGCAACTCCACTGCGTTTTCAAAACCAAAATTAAAGACTCCAGAAATGCTGCCTCTTAGAAAAATATCTTTATTATTGTCACAGTTATCTGTGGTGGACTCATACTGACATCCAGACCATCACTAAGGGAAAAGGGAAGGAGTGACAGATTATTGTGAGGTTTTAGCATACTGCAGCCACACTTCCAGAATGCATTTATTGTTGTTCACTGTGGAAGTCCTCCTGGCAGGAGGAAAAATATATCTTGAAAACAGTTGTATGAGTGTAGACATAGCTGCCATTTTTATTTCTTACAACACAAAGCTGAACCTTTCTATTGCTTCTGTTGCACGCCACAGTTTCCCTTTTGCTTTCTGGGCTGTTCCCATACTGAGTCAACCTAGGTCTGCTTCTCTCCCAACCGGGTCTTTCCATAGGATCCTTTTTGCAGTCCACTGATATATGGATCAGTTCTTCTCCTTTCCTCAACTCTGCTAGTTTCTTTATTTCTCTGAGTTAGTGTGGCTACATCATATTTGGCAGTTTGAAGGAAAGTTGTGCTTATCTCCATGTTTGGGCATGCCCTGTGGAGGTGGAATACTTGATAATAGCTGCAAAGAGCCACTGGGTGTAGATGAGACGCAGTTATTACCCTTACAGTTTTAGGGATGGAATATGGCATGGTCCTGATGCAACAACCACTCCCATGTAAAAATGTAAAAATGTATGTGGGTGTAAGAAGAACTGAAAGAAAAGTGTCAGAAATATGGAGTTTTGAATAAAACAAATCCTATTTATTTGTTTTGAAGCGATCAAACTATTCTGATTGAATTTTCCCCAAAACTATATTTACATTAACAGAATACTCAGAAAAAAATAAGTTCAAAATTTAGCAGACCTTTAAAATTAGTTTTGTTACATGGCTTTAATAGGTGGACCAAACAATACAGGCTACCAAATCACCAATAAATAGGAAATATAAAGAAATAACTGCACAAGGCTAGCACGGAACCCAAGCAACTATCTAGTTATAGATCTGTGTGCTGGATTTATTTGTTTTCTTTCCAGTCTCAGAGCTTTAAAACTTACTTAAGGATTTTCTTTCCTCCGGAGAAGGGATTTCCTACACAACCAGTGTCTCCCTCCTTTCTTCCCCTCTCCCTGTACGTAATAAAATATTTTTCTCAGTCTGTAGTGCTGACACGTAATTGAGCCCTGTCTGGCATTCTTTCAAGAAGATAGAGATATAGGGAGGATATTTGAGCTATTAGCTAAACCTCATATATAAATTTTTCTTTTTAATTATGGTTTGGCACTTCTTAAAATACAAACTAAAAAATACTTCATGAAAAACTGAGTTAGATTGAATGGAGTAAGAGAAAGGAAAGATTATTGTAGAGCTCTGGAACACGCAGGCAGAGGAACTAATCCAGATTTCACTCCTGTAGGTTTGGTTTCAAAATGGCTGGCAAGGGACAAAAAAAAAGTCTTGGAACTTCTCCACGTTGCTCAGGATTTCTGTGATCAGCCCAAACCTCCTCTGAATTGCCTGAAGTAATTTCAAGGGGGAGCTGTATGCTCTTAAAGAGGAGTTGAATAGACAATAGTACTTTTGCTTTGGTACCTGTAGCTCAGTTATTTGTACGTACACGTACTTCCCAAAGGGAAATCACTGCAGAGTTTTTATTTTACCTTTTCTTCCCTTCCCTTTTCTTTCTCTCTTCCTCTTCTCATACAGTCCTCATTTTGAAATTTTATTTCTCTCTCTTCCACAACTGTTCTTTTCCTCTCTACAACTCATTTTTATTGCTCACTTTGAACCATAGACTAGGTTGGTGAGTGAGTTTCTATGCCATTTATTATTTGCTAGTGAGAAGACTGCCTCTTTGTTTAAAAGAAAAAAAATAAAAATAAAAAGGCACAACAAGTCTCTTCCCACGTAGAGCTCTTGAAGGGTTTAAATGCTCTTCCATCACATTCACAAGGAGGCACATTCCGAATCTGCTTTCATGTCCATAAGGGAAAAATTGGACTTGTTTGTAGGAAAAAAATTAACAATGCTACGTATTTACACAGCTGACGACCACACACTTCTTGGTAAGTATGTTAGGATCTACCTTTCCAGGTCTGGGTGCACAGTAATAAAACTGCAAGGAAATTCATTACATCAAATGCTATGTGAGAAAAGGACAAAGAGACCCTTTCTAAAATTCTCCTTCTTCCAACATCCTTGCAAAGAAAAATTAATTGCAATCTGTAGTCTGCTTTCTGAGAGCAAGAAACTTGGAATGTTTCCTCTGTAAATCGGCACTGCCAATGGAACTTAATGCAGCCTCACAGACCCTCTTTTTCTAATCCCAGTGGTTTGTCAAGTGTTGCTGAAGTCATTTTTCTTGCAATGTTGGTGATACGCTTTTCATTAAGGTACTTAGCATTTGCATTTGAACCTTCATGAAAATAATTATTAGAATTTCATATAAGAACAAGTTTAGGGCCCAAATTTATTTCTTCTGAATGCATATCTTTGCAATCATATTACATCTGAGTTTTGAAGGGCAAATTTAGAACCCTTGGATAGTTGCACAGTAACAAGCTGTTCAAGATTCACTATACTTTCACAGTTCCTGCCGATACCAAATTACTTCTGCTGCATTTTTCCAGCCATGTAGAAGTGTTGGGAAAAAAAAAAATATGAAAAACTGAACAAAACAGAGTAAGAAAACTGTAATAATATTAGATGTTCTTTTCATTCAAACACAAAGATATTCTGCTGTTTTCGCTGTGTTCTTTTGTGGTTAACAATATTTGTGATCCTACTTGTGGCAAGGCAAGTTTGTGATGTGTTGCACAGAGACATTGCAGAAAAAGATGTTTCCTTATCCCAGAAAGGTGTACTAGGCATGTACAAGGCATGACTGAAGTGGGGAGAAACAATCAAGTAGTGGTTCAGTTAGCTGTCAGCATGAAGATTTGTATAACTCTATAACTTCATTCAGTAATCATTATGTAAATCATAGCTATGGCAGCATAAAGAACTCTCTTTGGTATAGTTGCTTGATAAGGAAAGATTATTATTCTACATGAGCCACATAAAAAGCTATTGATCAATTGCAAAACTTCCAGAGCAAGGCACGGCATAAAATTGATTACTGTATTGAAAATTTGACTTAGGAGGAAATTGTAAAATGGTAACTCGGAGAGAGTCATGTTAATAATCTACAAATGCTGAAGTGAATGCCAAAGAAGGAGAGGAATTTACTGTGGTGCAAAGGAGGTACAACAAACACAAAAGAGATGGAAAAATCAGGGGAAGTATATCCATGATACTACAAAATGTTTTAAAGTAGGCATCAAAAATGAGAACAGGCAAATGTCTGAAAATATATAGTATGTGAATGAGACCAAAAATTGAAACTGAATAATCTACATCCTGAGCCATGTAGCCTTTTCTCCTCCACATTATTTTATTTCCCATTTAGAAACCTCACTACTTGTGTGAAGCAGTTGTCTCACATTTCTGACTGTTATATTACTGATCGTTTAATAAGTTAAAGGCTAATGGGTGACCTACTTTAAACATGTTCTGTCTAATCAACTGGAGAAATCTCTGCAATCATAATGAGACAGAAGAATTTTAAAATAAGGAACAAGGGAAGAAGGTGGAGAAAGACCTGTATATTTTCCTGACTTCGTTTTTTGCTCACCAAAGGGATGAAAAGTAAGATAAAGGAGGATAGAAAAAAAACACAAAGGAGTCTCATCCCTGGGTAGCAGGATGACAAGAGGAGTCATGAATGTAGATGAAAATAGGGAACAGTATAGGTACAGAAGGAACTGCACCTCATCTGAGAGACTGGGTGCGGTCAGTGAGAAATCAAATATTTATATACTAATATTGCAGCCTGGCAACACAACGGAGGAACTTGTGATGGTAGAGGAAATGAAACTAGACGGCATGGGAACAACAGAAACATGATGAATTAACACTCAGGACTGGATTGGAAGTACTGAGAGGTATGCCGTATGCAAAAATGCTACTTATGCCCTTAACTGGTGGTGTTAAAGCAGATGAATAATGCAACACATTCAGGTTATGATGAGGTGTAAACAAAACAAATGAAAAAGAGGTTGCATGACTAAGGAGAAAAGGAAATCTAGTTAAGAACGGTCAAGTTATAGTAGGACAATACTGAACCATATTGGTGTTCTCAGACTTCTAGCCTTTCTAATACTTTGGGGAATTGTATGACTTTTAGATTTTTGCTTTCTTGATAAGAGACTTCCTTTCTTGATAAAGGTTATGTCACTTGAAAAAGTCAGTCTTAGACATTCCAAGAGTTGATAGTTAACACTTTATTTCATGGATTGTTCCCTGAATCAGAAAGGAATTATGTTATTTATCTTTATTTGTGTAATAAAACTTCCTACAAAGATGATACAGGAGAGCTGGCCACAGAAACCAATCACACGTTGACTGATGGGGGCTTGATCCACTGTAGACCGAAGGAAAGATAAACGAAAGCATATCTCTAAATAAGTCCTTCAGTTTCAAGACAGAAAACAAAACAAAACAATTTTCTTGTATAAAGTAGAATTACTTGAGCAAGAGAGCTGAGAAGCTTGAGTGTAGGCAGACCCAAAGTTTAATTAGAGTGTTGTGAAACTATAAGGAATTCCTGTTTTATGCAAGGGAATACTTATTCCAGGGCCTTTGTACCTAAATGGATAATATTGCCTCCAGAATTATATTACAATAAATAGTGAACTGGGAATGGCCTGCTAACCGGGGGGAAAAAAATGTCAGACTTAACTAGGTCCTTCAGCCATATAAACTGAAAAGGAACAAGGAAAGATGTTCAGTGCAGTGAGAATATACATGATCTAGAGTAAGCTTATTTGTTTGTTAAGATTCAGAATTTAAATCAGTATAAGCCTCTTTCCCATATTTCTAAGTCAAGCAGCAAATTTGTGATGGTGGAGGAAATGAAACTAGATGGCATGGGAACAACAGAAACATGATGAATTAACACTCAGGACTGGATTGGAAGTACTGACAGGTATGCCGTATGCAAAAATCCTATTTGCTGGTTGACCTTCTTTATTTGAGTTTAAATGCATCACAAATAATGCTACATTAGAAATAGTGAATTAAGAAGGGAATGAGTGCAACGGCTATAAAATAGGAATAGAATTTGTCAAGGAGAGAGGTAAAGCAGCAGCTTGGTAATGGTGGGTTGGACTGACCATGACGAGGTGATGTTACATTGTGATGAAATAGTAGAACTAGATCATAGAACAATAAAAAATCCTGAATTGGAAGAGACCCATAAGGATCATTGAGTCCCAACTTCTGGCTCCAGTTCTCTTAATCTACATTGCAGGAAAAAATGTGAAGTCACTGAGCTAAATTACAAGAAAAATATGCCTGTTGTTAAAGATGTACTTAATTTTATAGTACTTTAATGTTAAAGTGCCTCCTCCAGCTGTAAATGTTGCTTTCCTCCTATAGGAAGTCACAGTGCAATACCTAAGCCTAATTGCACAGATGGCCAACTTTTTCATTCCAAAATAGATGCTCTGATTGCCTGGAGTCTGCAGAAACTGTACACTAAACACGTCCTTCCACAGACTATACTATCTATCACCTCTTTGATGTCCTTATCTTGCTTAGTGTAGGCATGTGCATTATCATCTGGAAATGGTTCCACAGTCTTACTGTCTGAGCTAGTGGCCTATCTGGGCTGGCTAAGTCTGCCTGGAATTTTGATGTGCCAATAGTGTATAGTAAGATGTATTATTTTTAAAAAGTACAGTATTTACCCTGTTGCTCTGAGAAAGTATCTTCCCTTCATTACTGTCTTCCAGTCCACTTAAGAAAATCGTTCAGAAGATTCCAGGTTACAAGTTATTATCATCAGAGCAGGGATGTGCATTATTAGCCATGGTTGAGTTATGCCGTGGTTGATGCTGAATATGAGACAGTATGTGAGTGACATAAAATATGAAAGTGGTAGAATGGCATTTCACTATCTAATCCCTTCAGTGCAGGAAAATATGCCCCAGGTATGCAAAAGGAGGTCATCTAAGATTTTTGTGAGGAGGTTTGAAGTAAGCAGGAGAGGTATCTAGGAAGGAATATAAAACACTGTACTCAGAGTCATCTGCTCTGATACTTCGCTGAAAGTACCCTGGTACAGAGATTGTTCCAAATCAGTGCTGACGTCTTCAGCTCAGTGTTTAAACTACATGTTAGCAAGAAAAGAGAGGAAGCAGCTCCACTACCACGAGGCCTTGTACTTCTGCAAAACTGACAATAGAATACATTTTGCAAAGCATTTTGCAGTTTTGCTTTATGGTCATTACCTAAAGCTTGTCAATTCACACACACACACACACTCACACACAAAAACAACCTTGCCACAAAACTTTTTTTCTCAGTGAAAATAAAAAATCTGAGATTCCTTAGTTTTCCATGTAATTAATTTCATATAGAAGGAATAATTACATTTACCTGAATGAAAAAAGAAAAGCTGTGTTGAAGATTCCATCTTCTGTTCATGTAGCTAATTAACATTTTCTGGAAAGCACTGGAGAGTGTTCAGAAAATGTGAATATTTTAGGGGTTTTAAATGATAAATCTTAGGCATCACATTTCTGCATGTGGGAAACATTTTTATAGGAAGCATGCACATAACCTAAAACACTAGTTCTTGTCTGGAAGGAACATTTCCATGTCCACATGAAAGCCTGGAAAGTACTTATTTATGTGTTACTTTCCATTGATAGATACAAAGACACGTGTGAAGCTATTTCTCGGGGACCAGTGATATGCACTTGAAAGAAAAAAGTAACAGTTCAGACAGTGACAAAAGTTAGTGCTTCCATGTTTTGGCTTGTTGGCCATCCTAGTTAGTGACCCAGCAGTAGGACAGGCTGGTAATTTCACAGAGGTGTGGCGGCAGTGAGGAATGGAAAATAAAATGCTTGCAGATGTGTGCATCTGACCCTCTTAGACTTTTCTAATTGAAGATTTGAAGCAGTTAAGGTTTTTTTTCGGTCTGTTCATTTTATATTGCTCTTTAGTAAAAAATTTCTGTTCCTCTTCTGGGGAAACCTCCTCAATTCAGTTGCTTTTAATGAAACTAACTTGTTTAACTATTGAGAGCAGGCAGTTGAACCATACTGAGTGAGAGGAGAACAAAAATAAATCAAGCGTTCTTGTGAACATGAGTTGCTACAATGGGAATTTCAGTGGTTTTATATTTATAAATAGTGCCTAAATTCTTTTCATGAATCTGCATAGCAGGAGGATTTGATCATACTTACAGCTGCTGCAGCCAGACAAGACAATGTTTGTTGGTTTTGTTTTAAAAGTGTTTGATTTAGTTTTCTGTAGTCTGAGTAAAAGTTTTGAAGTGATCCTTAGTCACTTTCTTAGGCCTAGGAGAAGATTTGATAGAATTTTTTATTATACTTATTGATAGAATTTACTTTTGTCTCTATTCTGGCATATTTACATCACATGAACCTGTTCCAAAATCCGGGTTTAAACTTGTTTTGGTTAAATGCTGTTTATCACTGGTTGTCTGTATACCTTTAGACTGCTCCATGCACAGTGCCTGTTCTTCTAATGAGTCGACCTAGAACAGTCTGGCACTCTTGGGCTCATCTCTGAGTTCATATCCTACAAGCCGTTGCACATTCAGTCCTTTATAGAAAGTTGTACATTCTATACTCAGTACTTACCCCATGCTTACCACGTTACAGGATTGGTTATCACCATTTAGTCCTTAAAGTAGTCCTAAGTTCCAGTTTAAGATTGAAATGCAATAAAAAGTTCTGTGCTCTGTCAGTGTAAGCAGCCAGAGAGACTGTAAAGTCCATCTTACACCAACACAATGCCTTGAGAGCCCAGATCACAAAACTGTTGAGGCTGGAATGGACCTCTTGATGTCATCCAGTCCAGTTCTTCTGCTCAAGCATGGTAACCCAGGATGGTGTCCAGAGGGATTTTGACGATCTTTGGCTCTTTCTGGCCTATATTTGATTCTGAGACATTTTAACATTTGTAAACATTCCTCAAGTAACCATTCATATTTCTTTACATGAAACAAAAGGTAACTAAAAGGTGAATTTTCTACCCACCTTATCTGTGCTTTCTTAATGCAATGGTGTGTATTTCTGCATGGAGAGATATGGCAAAAAGAGATAATCACAAGGTATCATGTATGAATAGTTGGGAATGGAACTGGTGAGGTGCAGCAAGTCATACCTTCGCTCCTACTGCCTATTGAATAGAATTCTTTATGGGCATAAACCTAATTGTTGTACTTTGAAGGGCATCCCAGAAGTGAGGGAACAAACAAGTGGAATGTGCAAGGTAAAGGCAAGAATCCGTGGAAGAAGCTGACAGTGTAGATATGCCCATTGTATAGTAGAAGAGACAATAAAACCTATAAGCTCCCACTAGTAGCCAGTCCAAGATCAGCCTGGAATATCTCAAAATTCAGCAATAAATTAGGGCCAGAAGTGAGTGTTTTTCAGTTTCCAGACTTCATAGTTGCTAAATGGGAGCTTTCCCATTAAGACTTCCAGTCTTAATATATACCTAGTTTATAATATTGTTTATTTTAAAGTCTTTGGTATGGAGACTTTGTATACTGGCATGCCTAGGCTGTTGCTTTTTGGTAGCTCTAGTAGTTTTTATAAAATCTTCTTGGAATACCGTTAGATACTACTGAATAATATTTGGAATACTATTAACTGGATTGTAAAGCATATCTGGATTTTGTACATTTTCTCACTAGTTTTACAGACTCAGTAAACACTAATTACATGTCAACGTTTCTCAACTTGACTTAGTGGTTTCTGTGTAGAGTTTTGTAAAAATGTAATAATTGTGGAATTTTTTTTTTTAATATTACTGGAGCAAAGAAGTTCTGATCTATTGTCAAAACTTTACAGTGTGTTCCTCTCTGGGATGATAATTCTTTAGGTTGTATATTTTTAGACAAGCAGTTCATTGTTGCAAAAGTGCAAAAATCAATAGAATCTGGCTAATACTGGGCAATTTAAACATGAAGACAAAGCAATTTGTGGTTACGGAAGGTAACATAGATTGTACCACACAAATGAAAGTTCAGCAAGAAGTTTGTTTTTTCTTTGTCAGCTCCTTAGTCATCTAATCCCATTTAATCAGTCCTGACAGAGCCAGTGACACTTTTCACTGGTTATTTCTATCTAGGAATCACTTCAGCAGTAGTTTTCTGTTAAAGAGATATAACATCTCTTTTCTGTTTGTTTTCCCCAAACAAACAGGAAAATACAATTAGAAGATACAGTGCTTTCAAGGTAGTGTGTGGGAGGAAAGAGGTGTGGTGAAGGTCAGGTGTAGTACAATTAGCATGGTCCCAGACTACTGAAGGTCAGAAACCTGTATTGCTTTCTTCTTTTGCACCTAAGATAACAAACAGCTCTTTCATATATAAACACAATAAGACAAGAATGATTACTGAGTTTTCGATCTTCCTTTGATAGAACTAGAGGGAACAGCCTCAAGCTGCACCAGGGGAGGTTCAGGTTAGATTTTAGGAAATGTTTCTTCTTTGAAAGAGTGATCAGGCACTGGAATGGGTTGCCCAGGGAGGTGGTTGAGTCACCGTTCTCCCTCCNAAGGTACTTGTTTGTTCTCAGGATTGGAAAGATTACAGTTATATATTTCTGACCACCACATATCTCCTGCATGTCTATGTGGAAACTGTAGAGAAAGTCATTGCCTCCCAGGTGTGTCAATGTTGTTCTGTCTGTTGTAAATATTTATAAGCTTCTGCTAAGCATTTGAATCAAACAAAACCATAAGTTCTAGGGCTGCTTAGGTGTGGTGGCATGAGAGGGTTGACTGGAACTAAGTGCCAGATTTTCAAGAGTAGAAGATTATTGATCTTTTCATCTGTTAGATCTAAAATGCCTTTGGTTGTTGCAGCAAGGTAGACTCTTCACAGGAAACCTCGTGGTTTTTTCTTTGTAGCTTGGATTCCTTTACAGTGGAAGCAAACTTTTCTTGCATAATTTAACTTCCTTCTGCTTGGTTGTTTCCGTCCAGCTTTTCAAACCACAGAAATCTTCAGTTGAACAAATGGGAAGTCCGAAATCTGAGAGCTCTTTGTGCAAGATAAGAGAGTTCTTTGTGAGGTCATATTAAACATGAACACACAGTGTAAAACAAACCATCTGATTTATCTCCTCAAATACATAATATATTAAGTTTGACATTTCTTGTATGAAATTTTCAGTGAGTGAAACAATTAGAGAACAAATAAGAAAAGAGGAAGGAAAGGGAGGGGATCTGAAACGTAAAAGTCACTCAGAGAGGAAAAGTTTTCATTAAATAATCTCTTACAGTTGAATAGATGAATGATATGAATAAAGTAGTCTTGCTTGAATAGCTGGAAGGAAGAAATTGATCCATATTACTTTCCCACAAATATTAGATAAAGACAATTTAATTGAGAACTTGCTGAAAGCCTGGAAGTGTAAAAGAGCCAAAAAGTGTTTTGAAATTGTTTTCAGTCTACAGTATTGTGATATTTCAGTAAAATGCCAGTGTTGATTTCCCTATTCCTTTGATATAATTCTAATACTCTCTTTGCTAGACTCTTGTTTTGCCAACCATTGGCTTTTAGAGTGAAGAATCTGCCACATCTTCCATAGATATGTGCTGGGTTTGCTGAGGGAGATCACAGTCTGACCACCTGATCTCATATTAGAAGCTGGTAATGACTTTTGGCAATAGCGGGAACAGAATAAAAACATACAAAGTTGAGAACCTGTAGGAATCACTTCAGCAAATATTAGGAGCATGAAGAGAATATGAATAGGAGAGACTGCACTCTTAAATGCAACATATGCATGTTTGTTGTATATTATGGGTATTCCAGCTAAAATGGTACATGCTCTGTTAGTGTTGCACCAGGAAATTAAACAAAATTTGACTAATTGAGAGAGAGAAAAAACTAACAGGAAAGTAGGAATAGTTAGCTAATGGAAATGTGTCTAGAAGAGTCTCTGTTTTCTTGCTCCACTTGCTTTTAAATATCTTTCATTTACTCTCAATAAGAAAGTAAGAAATATTTATGTAAAACATGGTGCAGTGATTAAAACGGCCAGACAGTTCAGTTATATACAGCAGTCTAGTGCACGTCATTGGCCTGTGCCCTGTGTTTTAGTACAGCTGCATGTAATATTTTACAACTCTAAGCAGACAACAGTCTTCTAGGCAGGAAACAGAATCCCACAAAGGGCAACCAGCAGTGCGCATTTCTTTTTTTATCATTGGTAACTAACTGGCAAGAAGATTCTGGTATGCATGTCGCTATATCTGTGCCTTAGACCAAACCTATGTCTGAATTGTTTTCTCTGATTTTCTTTTTTTCAGGGTCTGGGATTTTTTTTTTTTAATAGGAACTGCTAAACCAAAAATTTACACAGTAACATTTATGTTCTGTTTCTTCTTTCCAAATGTAATCTTTTTTCTTGTTTCAACCATTATATTTCAGATCAATTCAGCTATTTCATTCTACTCAATGTCTTGTTCAGTTAAGCATTATCTTTGCTTCCAAGGCCAAATGAGCAGTTTGTCAGGTGTGAGGCTAACTTCTCCTTAGAAGGAATGAGTCATTGAAATCGTTTGCATGGGTTGTTTGTTTATTTTGTTTTCCCCCGGTGGCTTTCATAGAAGCAGCACCAAAATCTTGGTTGATCTTTATAAACTGTCTACTACTAATTATTGCAGATACTCAATGTGCTATTTCACAGTCTAGAAGGAATTAAACTACCTTTTTACCATATAGTATTTTCTCTTGTAATTACAAAAGAAAAGGCGAACTGACTAGGACACGGGGGGGGGGAGGGGTGTTTATCTAAACTACAAAATAGGAAGAATGCTGTTATTTTCAAAGACATACACGAGGCTAAATTCAAGAGTCCTGGCAAACTGCTTAGATTCCCCATTTGAACATCATTTTGTCTGCTAGGAAGCATTGCCAAGTTTACGCTCACCAGCTGCTGTATAGCTGCAGTAGTGAAATATGATCTTGATGAGTACATCAGACAATGAGTTGGACTTTCTGAACCTCCTTGCAAAGAGTCTACATCTCTTCATTTTTGCGAAGTCACCAGGTGTTTTATTCCAGGTGTTTGTGCAATAAATATACAGCATGACAGAAAAGACCAAGATGATGCTATTACACGAAGAATGGCTAAAAAAACCATGTAGGTATTACTAAATCAGGTGTAGAAGATGTAGTTTGAGAACAGATGGTAGTACAGCCAGGACAGTGCAGATTGAAGCAAGTGACTAAAATCTTACCTGAGCCTCCCCACAGCTTTAGATCTGCTGAGCACTGCTGATGTGGCCAAGCTATTTCAACAGCCAAGGGACTGTAGTACCCTGTGGCTTGTGCACATGTGTCCTAGCAAGGATGTGTTTGTGGTTTGAGGGCTCATACAGATGGACCTCTCAGAGAGAATCTGTTATTTCTTTTTTTGCCTTCTCTGTGCTCTTCTTCAGGTCAAGTGGTCTTCAATAAACTTTGGTCTTCAATAAACTTTGCTCTTCACTGCCTTTGACTTTTCTCTTTAGTCACTCAAGCTGATGAAACACAGGTCTTGACATGACTTTTATTTCTTCATGTAACTTGCTGAGAGTAACTAATAATATTGATGTCTGGTTTTTTTCATCCTGTGGTCCTGGAACCAAGGCAGCGATACTGGGTTCGTTAATTAAACTGCTCTTGCAGAAAGGCTCTGTAATATACAATAATCTCCCTGAACTGCTTATTTTCAAAGGTTTTTCTTCCTCAGGCCCATCTGGAAGGCAGTAATGCCTCGCTTTTCCCATCCTTACTGCTGATGCTGGTGATACCATCAGTGTAAATTTCAGGTAAGTACATAATGAGTATCACACATTTATGCATTTCATGCATGAAACATATTGTCACATAATTAATGGTCCCTGTGACTAAAAATACAGGATTGCTGTCCATTTTGTATGTATTTTGTATTTGTGTGAGTTTTGTAGACAGTGTTGTTGGTAGACGGATGGTTGGACTAGATTATTTTAGAGATCTTTTCCAACCTTAATGATTCTGTGATTCAATGGTTCTATGAAACTGAAGAGTCTGCAACTATACAGTAGATATCAAATTTTAAGTACTGGACATCAGAAGGTATACTGGGAGGAAGAACATTCTTGCCTTTTTGCAGTTGCCTCTGCTTATTTACTTTTTCATTTTGCTTAGCATAGGCAATGAAAATAGCCCAGGTTCATTTTGTATTTACTGAATTTTAGCCAATTTAATTCTCAGTCAGTTCTACAATGTTTGATTTGTAAACATCAGAGGAGATTTAATTGCTTTTGCAAAGAAATTTTCTTCCTGTTATGTAGAAAGACAATTAGAGTAACTGCTGTTAGTAGTATTGGATTTATGAAAAATGATTCCCTCGCCTTAATATTTAATTCAGTGGCAATTAAAGCTGAACAAATTTTGCGAGATAACATAATACATTTTTCCCAGATCAGCTGATATAATTAATGATGGGCTGAAAATCAGCATCTACATATCAAGACCAGGAGCAATACATTATGCATCCAGTTCACACCAAGGGATGTTGAAATAATGCCTAAGATACTACAAAGTAGTCTGAAGGAGAAATATAAAGCCTTGAAATCAAACATGTAAATAGAGATTATTGTCATTGATACTGCTTGATATGTTCAAATTGATACAGCCTAGCACTCCTTAGAGCTCTCCTGCTAAAATTACTGAAGAAAATGTTATACATTAGCTCTTGTTTTATTGCTGTTAATATGTTCTTTAAAACCAGTTCACCTTATTGAAAGCAAAGAGAATGTAATTGTTGCAATGACTAAACTTGTAACTTTAATAATTTTCTGGGAAATGAATGTGTAGACATCACTGACAAGGATTATTTAGTCAATGGAATGCTAAATGTACATAATAGAAAAGCAGAAATATGGCTGTGTAGGCTGTGAAAACTACTTTGAGGCAGTAGCTTTGCTGCTTCTGCTCTTCTGGGTAAATTCAGTGTTTCATGATTAAAACCACGTGAAGCTTTGGTTCTGGAATTCAAGAAATAGGATGATTTTATATATTAAAAAGGAGTTGTTCTGTATGGTAACCACTTTATTTCTGAGATCGCCAACGTGTGATGGAATTGGAGCATGCATCAGATTTGCCTGTGAAAGTTGATTAAGTTGGGTTTAAGCTTAAATTTTTCTCAACCTATTTGCTGTTCTTGAAGTGAACATTTGAAAAGCGATCAAGAGCATCAGTAGGCAAATACTGAAGTTTTGAATTGTTACTGAGTATGTTGTTATTTAGAAAAAATAGTAGCAAACTCCAAAGATTTCTTACTGTGAAAGTACCGGCTTCATTCCTGATATATTTATTTTTTTAAAAACAGTGGTTGTGATATTGGTTATTGAAATAATTCAGGTCTTTACTGAATGTAGACCAGCAGTAAACATGCATGGAGATTGTCAAAGTAGTCCTTCATTACTGCTTATTTACATAACGTTGTTTATAAACTCCTGATCTTTACAGTTCCTGTACAAATGATACCATACCATAATTACCATGGAGTTAATCATGCAAAAGCCATGCAAAATTCCTATGGACACTACAGTGCATCCTCAAATCCTCTTAGTAATGTAGTGTATGTTTTTTGGCTCAGTTTTGAAGTGCACGCACCTGTATATGTCCAAAACAATGTGTGTCATAAACATACAAAATAATCTGTTGGTGTTGGAAAAGAAGAATATTTCAATATTCTGTATATTCACTGCTGTATTGATTCTCCTCTTTTTAAAAGTGCAGTCACAATGAGAACTGTAAAGGATTTTTGTGACACTGACCAATTTATTTCTAATTGTAGCAGGATATTGGTGACTTCCTAAGACCAAAATAATAAGAATGAACTGCTGGCTAAATATTTTAATTCCATCTCTTCCAATGACTAAGTCTGTTTCAGTGGGATTGTTTGGTTTGTATTTGGTTTGTATCCAGACTGACTCCCTGAAGGAGAAACCATTAGGCTCAACACAAACATCAGCACTGATTAAAACTGCTTCACTTTCTTGCTTAATCTAATAATTTCTTCCATCAAGATCTGAATATGCATAAATGAGAATGTAAATGTGAGCGCATTTCCTTATAAACACACAAGTCGATACAATTTCTAGGTCAGAATTGCAAAGCTATCTAAAATCCAGTGTTCTGACTTTGCGAGTGGGGAGGGATGATGAACACTTTGCTTAAAGTGCTGTGAGAAGTGGATAATTTATGCTTAGTTTTTGTGTCCTAAGCCTGGAGAATTGAGAAAGAGATCCAATAAAATTAAAGAATGTTATAGGCAACGGAAGAGGAATTTCTTTAATTCTAGTTATGATCTCACTGGTGGTGGAAGATCTGACAGTAACTGTTGCTTTGGAAGCACACATCTTACAATCTGCTAAGTATGTAGAAAAAATATGTCATAGGCAGAAGTAAATCCTCACTATGGTTGTATTCTATACAAGGGCTATAAAATTGTATGCTGTGAAGTGCAGTGCAGTAAGGAAAAGACTGTCATTCTAAAAATTGATGTTGGACGTGGTTCCTACTTCATTAATGGGTGTCTAATCTTATTTCATCCTATGCAATCATGTATACAGGGGCCAGGAAGACATTTATGGATAGTTTAAAAAAAGAAAAAGGAGGGGGGGAGGGCATGAAAAAACATTCTTGGCTTTCTTTTTTAAGCAATGAGATAAAAGGGCAATAGACTGGATAGAAAATTTCTCTGAACGAGCAAGTTAATTCAACTTCTTTTTTGTTCTCTTGATGTAATTCTTATTAGTCCATTAGGTACAGCAGAATAAGAATAAATTATCCCTTTGTCAAATGAGTGGAACAGGCAAACATTTCTTGTACTAGGTGGAATTATGAAAGACAGTAAGAGTTATGTTTCTGAGAGTCTTTAGCAGGGACATAGTTTTCTTTATCTGGGAATTTCTCGTCCTAAGCACTTCTGTCTGAACAAAATGCGCAGTCATCAATAGTTTCTAAGCAGCAGTTAGGAATAATGGAAGCTGCCTGGATTATGAAATAGCTGGTTGATGAGCCAGTATCACGAGCCAATAACTGTACGATGACACAGAAACCTGCATTCAAGAGGGAATGTGATAGAACATGTATCTGTATCCAACACCTTCATCTCTGTGCTTTCAGTCTTTAGAGATACCCTGAGAATTACCACATGGCAAAGTGAGGCTGCTTACTGCATAAAAAGATGAGAAAATATGCTTAGCTCACTTTCAAACACCATTTCAATTTAAAATTCTAAATAATTATTTAAAGAAAATTTGTATGGACTCAATTTTTGACCTAACACCCTGCTAGAGAAAAATAGGTTTAACAAGAATTTTATAAAACCTAATTATGGACTGAAAAAATGTGAAACACCTACTTGTTAAAATTAGGGAAGAACATGGGGTACTTTTTTATGATGGAAGAGGTGATATTACTGGTAGTGCAGGGGAAACGGCTTTTGGGGCACTGTAGAAAGAGGAAGTAGAAACAGTAAAATAATGTGATGTCAGTTTCCCCAGTGGGTTGTGTAGAGGAGGCTCTGCACAAACATACAAGTTTTAGGTCTTAAACACACACACAAAAAAAACCCAACATCAATAATCATGTCTCTGTTACAGTTAGAATCATTACTCTGGCTGTATAGAATCCAGTGTGACAGAGACCTCGAGAGAACTGAATGTCTTTCACAAATTCAGCTCACTCACTTCCACTTCTTTGTAGGCTGGCAAGAAAAACTGCCTTCTGAAATGTTCACCTGGAATCACGTTTTAAGTTGGCTTTCCTTAATTACAATTGCTTTTCCTGCTTCATTTAATTGCCAGTTTATTTCACTCCCTCCTAGCTCAGCTCCCCACCTCTGCATTGCTCCTGTCTATCTGATAATTCCTAGGCAAAACAGGGTGTTTTCCGTGCCTCCCACAGCTCTAAACACTGTTTCTGACTGCAGGAAAATGCAGTAATGCAGTGTTGTAGAGGAAAAAACTTTTTTTTTCTGTATTCTGAGTCACTGGCAGAAGTAAAAAGGCTTAATTTCTTCAGAGCACCTTTGAGCTATACAGATCCGAAAAGAGCTCAAAACATGAACTTTTCATTCCATTTACAAGATATCAGGAATCAAAGAATAATTTAATAATTTGGTCAAATAACACTGTGTTTCAAAATTGTCTCCTAATTGAGGTTTGTATGAAACAAATGCAATGCATATTAAATGTGATAAAGACTTTCATTTTTTCATGCCCCAGACATGCAGGATTGATTTTTTCCTTGCTTATTGCTCCCTGTAATAAACATTCATGTCTTTCCTACATTTGTTTGGGAAAGAACAAGGAAAATGATCCAGCAAAACGTCAACAAATGTTTTAATTCATATTTTCCTAACTTATCGATCAGTCTTTCATATCTTACTTGTGAAAACTTTCTTGGGGGGCAGAATTTAGATTACAGAGCTTTGAAAAACTACAGAGAACTTGTTCTGCCATTGCCTTAAATCCTCAGTGGCCAGTTTGGGAGGATTGAAAAGCAATTTATCATGATGTGCAAATAACATGGCAGCAATCTCCATTAATTTTGCTCAGTTATAAATCGTAGATGTGTAGAATGTCAGTGTATATTAATGTCTCTGTGGCAATCAGTGATCATTTAGCAACAGGAAATCTCTCATTCAGAGATTTAAATATTTTAAATTCAAAATAGCTAATCTTATTCACAAATTTAAGTCCAAGAGTAGTCCCATTGAGACCTTTCAATCACTGACATAATTTTTGAGGAATTTACTTTTCAGACTAGACCCTGTAAAGCACTTGAATGCTTAATAATTAGGTGTGTCAGCCTTCTAGCTGCCCAAGCAGAAGCCAAAACCTCACCCAGATTTCCCTATAGAGTGGACAAAGAGTCAAGCATCTCCAAATGAGATTTATAAAAGGCATTTACTACAGCTGTTTCTGGAAATGTTGAGAGGAAGAGGGCCACTTCTGAAAGCTCACATTCCCTCCAAATTTAGATTTATTTCTCAGCTGTGTAAGAGAATTCTTCCATTCTCACAACATCACATCCCTGAACAGTCACTTGAAAGGAGGCGCCTATTTTTATCACCAGTAGGTACCTACCTGTGTAAAGCAGAATCTGGAAGAATAAATACCTACTCCCTCACACCAGAGAGAGAGCAAACTTGGATGTTCTTTTCTAAAGTGTACTCAGTAGCAGCAGTAGTGATTTTTTTGATGTCTGGAGTTCCCTTTGTCTTCAAAGTGCTGATCAGTTTTATCCCCTTTTTTAGATAAAGTCCATCATGTTTAAGATCTTCAAGAAGACCATGTTCTTCAAATATGCGATGGGTGATTTCATAAAGTTGCTGATTTGACTTGCAATATATAGAGAGATACATAACACAAAAAAATCTATATTTCAAATCATAAAAATCTCAATAGCATACAGGCGTCTTTGCATTGCTATATGCTAGAGTGTAGGCTTCAGCCTTCATTTGCATTTCAGAATGAAAATAGATACAAAGAAACCTGATATCATAACTCTCTTGTTTGCTTGTTGGTTTGTTGTTTTGTTTTTTTTTTTCTTAGGTCTTTTTCTCCCTCCCAGTCTTTCTTTGTTTTTAAAAGCAGGCATTTACATTTATAGACCTGCCACAGGTTTTCTCCTTTAAAAAAATGCCTCCACTGAAGCAAACACCAATAATAGTCGCAAGGGAGTCCAAACAGTAGAGTAACTATGCAGAAATACAGAGAGATATTTAAACCAAGCAATCCTTGAATGCCATTTTGGTACTTTCTATAATCTGTTTGCATTTCTGAGATCTTTATTTCCTTTAAGAGGATGTTGAGGATTTCTGCAAGTTTAAAATAAATCATAACTTAAGAAGAAAGTAACAAACTGTTACTGTGTTTCCTTTTAATTAAGCTCTGCAGCTTCTCATCTGACGTGCAATTTCTTGACAATAATAGAGAGAGTTTGTTGCCAAGCACTTGGAATGATTGTTTACTCCTTTCCTTCACTCATCATGTAGGCACATGCAGAGGAAAGATATGATTGGACTAAGGTGGATGCTGTGAAAAACGTGTTTGTTCACTTGGAAGTTGGAATTTATTTATAAACCCCACAGATGGATCCTGATTCAATTTCAAAAGCTTTTGTAAATAATTAAACAAATGTGTTTGATGGTAAATTAAAAAATAAATTTCAGAAATGAATTTTGTTTATCCAGAACGTGTAAGTAGGCGGTGATTACGTGCAAATGATTACTGATTGAGACAACGCAGCCTTGACTGCTGTGTAGAAATGTGTTCTCTGTCTGTATCAGAATAGCTCACGTTGTTTCTCTGACTTGTTTCTAACTTGAGAATATGTCTTAAAGCAGCGTTCTGAATTCTCCCCAGGTTCATATTTTCTCTACTTTTTGCACCTCTTTCTGCCTCATTACAATCGCCGGAGATGCAAATTCTAGTGCGTCTTTTTTAACAGAGAAAGCAAGCTGAGGTTTGTGAAAATTCTTGAGACTTCGGAGTTTCCTCACCACCCACTAGAATGCATTGGGTTTGGGGATATAAGCAGGGAGAAAAGGTAACATAGTTTTGTGAGGCATATTGGTTTAATGGAGATATTCCTTCCTTTATAGGAATTTCTGGATAGCTTGTGGTTCCTGAAGAAAGCTAAATTTTATAATCAAAAGGAGGAAGTAGAACTCCTTGATTTTAAATTTTGAAGCATGGAACAGACCGCATTTTTAAAACTTTACTTTGTATCCTACTCTCATTTTATTTTAAAGTTAAGTTTGAAGTCTTTGACAGATACAGCTGAATGCCATTTGGTTTGTGCTTTAGTCACTGCTATTTTCTTCACAAAATCTCAGACTGGTTGATAGGTAGTATTCAGATCCTCAAAATAGTGAGAGGGTTCAAGCTGTCAAGAGTTAATGCTGCTCTCTTGTTTGTGTTCATCATTTTCAATAGATTGTGCTATTTGGTGGTGTTCTGTGCTGCTTCCTGCACAGAATTTGTCTTAGGAAAAGGTATTTTTTTTTCCACTGATATCAAAAAACAATCTACTCAAATCGAGAACTTACTTTTCCTCCTCTAGGAGTCTAACTCTTTTACATTCAGGACCCGGGGACAATACCAAAAGATGCACGGGGTCAAACTGTAGCTCATGACCCTTATATGGTTCATTCTGAGACTTCTTAGCACTGGGGAACATGGAAGCCTTAATTGGTACCAAAGTTTCTGGTGAATTTGAGTCTCTGCTTGTATAAAAGAATGCCCAAGGCCAGTGCTGCTGAGTTGCTTATGTGTCCAGTCTAGCTCAGCTTTGCCCCCCAAAAAAACAGAAGGAACCATCACCATGTGAGCCTCTTGTGGAACTCCCCTCTATTTTCCCAGCTTCCTATAATTTGTCTCGTGGCTCTCAAATTCATGAGGGTATTTTATGTGTTACTTGTCTGGTCACTGTTGCATGGCTAAACCTGCACACATGAGTGAACTTTGCAGTCATCTGAAGGACTATAAGTGTGTTTTGCTTGAGATTTCTTTTTTCTCTTTAGAACTGATATTTCAGTGACAAAAGATATATCAGGAGTTATATTCTATACCTCTGTACTCTACTACCACACTTGAAAGAAGATGGCATTATGTATTTCATGGTTCAGAGCATCAGCTGACACAAAATCATTCATCAATGACGTTAAAATAATCTCAACCAAAAAAAAAGCTTGTGTTGAGACCAGTGGTACCCATGTTTCAAATGTTGTGACCCTTTTTTCTATGACTTCTTTCCTACAGTACCACTCCGGTCATAAGAATTTACAACAGAAGTTATAGCTACATAGTTGTTATTTCCAATATTCCTTAGCACTGCATACCACGCAAAAGTGACCATTATTTGCAAAGTAATAGCTCTGTGTAGAAAGCGTTGAAGAATTTATAATAGCAAGCAGTATACAAGGCAGAAGAAATTATCCTAAGATATTGATCCTGCTATGTTCTAATTGAATTACACAGCCCAGAACATGATGCTGTCTGCCCATGACAATGGCACCAAATGGGGTAAAGTATAGATAAATCAATTCTTCTTTTGGAGTACACTGTAAGAGACCATTGAGGACTAGTCTCATAAGTTGATATTCAGAGTATTCCTTATTTTCCACCCAGTAATTGGCCATCTGCTGGGAATCTCTCATCCTTCAGGGATGATGAAATGGATTCTTGGGGTGTGTAAAATCCACTATGTCAGTGAGATGATCAATAACATGAGTACAATACGGGTTAAATGATATATGTCCTTTCACACCAAGTAACGAAGTATACTTGTATTCCAAGAGAGGAAGTTTCTAGCTGGGTTTCATCCTGACAGCTGTGTGACTGAAAGCATTCTTTGTCTGCAGCAAAGCCTCTGAGGAGTGGCATATCCCACCACAATGTGATTAACTCCTATGACTGGTTTCAGAGACTGTTCAGGTGTTACAAGTTTCAGTTGTGCAGCAGAGGAGATGTGGGATGCTCTTCAGTGAATCACTGGTTTATAGTTACAAGGGAATAGTCATCTCATTCATCATTCAGCAAGGGTGAGCATGTTCTCAGAAGATATTCTACTATGTAACTGGTATCATAGCAGACGCTTCCTAATGTTCAGCTTAATTTTTTCTCTCTGAATTTTATCTTTCACACCAATTGGATCTCTGGAAGAGTTTCTCCTTGCTGAATGATGGATGTAAGACTTGTTTCTTTGGCCAATAACTTCTTACATGACAAGGCCAAAATCTGTTAATGAATTGTTTATTGCTAAATAATTGCCTAAATCCATACTAACAAAATAGGAAATCTTGCAGAACCTTGCAAAAGAAAAAAAAAACAAAAAACAAAAAAGAAGGTGGGAGAAGGACATGCTTCCCCAGACTTCTATGGGTGATAAAATCTTTCCTACTTGAAAAATCACAAGCAGCATTACACAAGCAGCATTACTAGTAACAGAGGACTTGCAATGTGCTGTGTTCTTCAGGTTAGTTTATCCCTGGGGACCCAGCAGAAAAGAGCAAAGAGATGTATCCAGCTTGTATATCCAGAGCTATGTAGAGTCATGGGATCCTGAAAGCCATAGATCATTATGAGAATGGATTGGGCCCTAGCTCTATCTGCAAGTCTAATTATCTCGTATGCAATACTCTATAACTATGGCTCCAACATTTTCACCTCTGAAGCAGGCTCAGCTGACAACTGGCTAGGGCTTTCTTTGCTATGCAGACACGCATATACTCGCTACCTCCCCAAGGGAGAAGGGAGAGGACCCAGACTCTCCCACAAGAGAGTCTAACAAGGCCATCCAGCCACAGACTCGATTTCTTTCCCTGGTTCAATATTCTGCTGTCTATCTGGGTAGAATGGAGTAACTTCAATGTGAATGCTTGAGAGAGTCCTGGCTCAAGGGGACCAAGCAGTCCAATGCCTAGTGCACTCTCAGGACAGCACAAAACAGTACAATCAAATACTTTGGTTTACCTGCTCATAGATGCGTATGCAATACTATAGTATTGGCTGCATTCTAATTCAGAAAATCGCTGTATGAATAACTAAGACTATATTTGCTGATAGAGATAACACTTATTTCTATTCTCTGAAATTCTCATAGTAAAAAATGTTGTGCAAAGGAGCTGCTGTGTTCTTTACATAATGCACCCATATTTTGGAAGGAAGTGAGTAATTTCAGGAGAGGTGCAGTCTGGGCCTCCTCAGACATTCAGTAAGAGTTTCTGGCTGCTTGTGACTAGCAGTGTATAGTCTATTTTTGTCTTTCATTTTTCAGTTTTCTATGAGTGCTTCGATTAATTCTCAGATGGGCTAAGCTTGATATAGAGCAACATATTCTCTAGTAGCTTAGTTCAGTAAGGACTGGGCAATGCGAACTGAGTTTCAAATATCTGTCTGTGGAGAAAAGATTAAGAAGAGAGGAAAAACTAGCTAGACTGGGATTGGAGAACTGGATTTGAATATGGGAGGGAGAAGTTAAAAAGGAATCCTTAAATAGTTGAGATAAGCTCTAGTATCCTTATATCTTTATTTGAACCAGACTGTTGAACATTTGTAGCCGTCTATCTCACATCTATGCCCCTTGAGATATGCCTTGTATAATTCATCACTTAGGGAGTAATACATTTGTAAGAGTTGATGTTGATGTAGATCTATCCCTCCTAGGCTAGCTAATACCAAACAGTGATTTCTTCCTGTATAAGGGAAAGAAGCTTTACAGGAGTTCCCTTGATGCATTCCATTTTGTCCCAAGATTTTCAGAAACCTGTTTAGTACAATACTCTTTATGATACTGTCTGGCATTTCCTGCTTCCTAGATAGTGCTGTGCAGACTTTATGCTAGTGCCGGATTTGTCTGGCTTTTTCTCCCTTCTGTTCTCCCTACCCATTCCTTTAGAAAAACTTTTCACTAAACTCCTTGTAACAATTAAAGAAGAGTTCACAACATCATTGTAGAAAGCAAACTGGGTGGAGTGTGAATTCCAGATAAATTCTTATGTATATAAACATCTTTGTCTTAATGTATCTCTCAAAAGATAGGAAGGAGGGGCTTTTTGCAGATAGGACTTCCAGGTACAATGGACAGCAGATAAACTGCAGTCTCCCTTGCTAGTTCTCATATCCATTTGTATGTCACCAAATTTGCTCTCATATCATATCTTTAAAATCTCAGATGACTCAGGCATGGATCACTTCTTGTAAACTTAATGTAAATTGGCTGAAACTTTAACATCTCAAGGAGCCTTAATAGCTTTCCAGATCTGACTTGTTCAACATGCTGTTCAGACATGACCTGCTTAATCTTTCCAACACTTCAATAAAATGTTTAGCATACATAAGTAGTGTTTTAGAGGTGAACAAATAGCTCATAATACTTTATTTATTACCAATTGTACTTTTCTACAAATTAAAAGGTTGTGAAGATAGTGCAAATATTTTAGATGTGCATTAGTCAGAAGAATTTGGTAAATTTTTGAACAAGTGTTTTCTTTACCAATGAATCACAAATGATTGAAAAACAGTATCCGGGAACCAAAAGATGAAATGGGTTTGGTTAATAATGATAATCATGTGATGCTGTGATATTTGATGATTAGTCTATTTATATAAGTCACCAACATGGTGCAAATTTTGTAATTTACAATTGCATTAAACAACAAATTTCATTTTTTTTATGTATTGAATTTCTGTCCAGCAAATTTCTGCTTCTGGAAGACCCTGTCAGCTCTTATGTCTCTCAAAAACCAACTTGAACTGACTGCAACTGAATGCAAGCACATTTCAAAATCATATTCAAGTTAATATTTTTCCCCTCTTTTCTCTGTCTTTTGTAGACTTTGGAGAGAATGGATGCAGTATTACATGACTGTCTCAAGTCTGTAGCATTAACCTCTACTCAGATTGGGAGCAGGAATACATCTCCTGGATTCTTGATCCCTGTTTAAGCCTCTGTGCCAGGATGCCTTGTTATTATGCTTTTAAAGGACAGAGATATGGAGGTCCAAAACAAAGACAAACTATTGTTGTTCAAGAGCCTTTAAGAAAAGACAAAGAAAATAGAGCACTTCAGTAATGCCAGCTTTTGGTCAACAGGAAACGTGCACCCGGATGAAGCTGTATTATGCCAGGTA
Source organism: Pavo muticus (assembly GCA_016647715.1). Lineage (NCBI taxonomy): Eukaryota > Metazoa > Chordata > Aves > Galliformes > Phasianidae > Pavo > Pavo muticus. The sequence continues at coordinate 340,842 of JACDJE010000284.1, read as the reverse complement.
TGTTATGAAAAAAAAAAACCAACTTCATTATATAATTGAACTCTTACCAACTATGTCATAATATTTCAAATGAGATTTTTTTTTTGTATTTGATTCTTTTCATTTCTGTAAGACTAGCTTTCATTGTTACTTAGCCAAGTGATGATGTAGGCAATGGATGTGTGGTCTAGTGTGACAATTCTCAGTTCTATGATTAATTCATTCTGTTGTAATAGCATTCAGCTCTTCTCTTACCTATTTATTTAACAGAAATTCAGGAACATGGAGAAGTAGAGTTCATTAGCAGAGGGGCCCTCAGAGCTGCTAGGTCTCAGGCTCCTTGTTTACCAGCTGGGCCATGGAGACAGCTGTCTAGGCTTAGGCTGTTGTGCCCAGGTGTAAAGGATCAAGTCTGAGTAAACAAGCCACTGCTATTGCACCAGGAAGGGCCAAAGTCCTTTACTGCTGGCTATGTTTAATCTGCAGAGCTAACAGGGCTTACAATATTTTATTTTGGAAGGGAGGGAAGAATATGATAGTTGCAGGTCCAATGAGGCAAGGGAACTGCTCTGTAGGGAATAAGACGCTCTAGTGATGCACTAACCAAGGCTTTGAGAAAGGTCAGACTGCTTGATGAATATTTTACCCAGGAAGTTGAGTAGTGAAATGCTCCCACTGCTGCGCCTGTTGGCCTCTTCATCCTGCTCATCGCATGACGTGCACACACCTGCACCTTTCCTCTGAGAGCCAGACTGGAACCAGCTATTATCTTTGTCTCTGAAAACAAACATGCCTATTATGGTCTAAAATTAGGATACTTTTCCTTCCCTTCCACCTTTCACAGCGGTCATAAACTGACTAACTGGGAGACTGCTGAAATTCAGAAAGTTTCTGTTTACATTCAGGCCAGGTCTGGTTTTAGTGCTCTTTTTGACTGGAAAAGAGAGGCTTAACTACTCATTGCCACGCTGCTAAGTTTAGGGCACAGCCTAAATGTGGCTGTGTTATATGTGGCTGTGGCAAGATGGGCACAAACATACACTGTGCGAATAGGAATTTTTCCATGAATGAATCCAGCTAGGACTCAGTTTCTACTTTCTTTAGATAGGAAAATATTTGACTGTAAGTCTGATGGAACCCCTCTATCCTCTCAGATTATATACATGCATGAAAAAAATGTTATCATAATACAGATACTGGGACTAAACTAAACATTGTTCACAGTTGGCTTGAGTGGTGGAAATTCCTCAAAATCAGCACAGAGCTCGCCTTGACTTTGAAGGGCTCTGGCCAGGCCCATATGAGGTGTAGGAGGCCCCTCAGATTTATCTGCCAGTGCAGTTAGCAGTTTGTTTATGCAAATCCTAAGTGTTTCCTGAGTAATGTGAATCTTTGCATTTTGCACAGCTCACCTGCTCTTCTGAAGCATTAAGTTTTTGACTTTGCTATTCCAACATACGGCATAGAAGGGAGAGCAGATGAGAAAGGATGAGAGGTGAAACAAGTGCAGACGAGAGAGAAGTGGAGGTAGAAGTCAAAACCAGAAGGAGGAGAATGGGGAAGACAAGAAACCACACATCCTGGAGATGGCCTGGTATAAGCTTGGTTTACTCATTGTTAAAGGGCAAATGCAAGAAACGAAAACAGGAAGACAAAAATTAGTGCCAAGATGGCAGCTCGTGCCCTAGTGTGCAAATTTCCATGTTCATGTTTTGCAGTGGGTGCTGGGAGGGCCAAGCAGGAGGAGAGGAGGAAAACCGAAACCACCTGCAGAAAATATGTTCCCCCATCTCTCAGTTCCCCCTGTGCTCCCCCAACCCTCACACAGCTGCTTCTGGCTCTGACTCACCAATACATGCAGTACATTCATTTTTTCTTTGTGCTGGCTTTTTGGTGGCAGCTGATGTGCTCTGTGCAGGATCCTACCCTACCTCCAGCAGTGACCTAGTAACTAATGGGGTATAATGGTGTGGAAGATGTGGGTGGGTACTTGTGCCAGGATGTCCTGCTGGTGCCCTGCTGTGAGCCAGGGGGTTCAGCCAGGGGCTGATCTGTTTGAGACAGAAGGAGCGAGGAAGCTGACAGGGCCATGCGGTCTGCTGAAGAGGAAACCTTGCTGCAAAGCATTTCTTGCAGCGTACTTGAGCAATTCTGACTCTTAGAGATTTTTGACTGCATTGGATTAGCAAATTGTTTAAGGATCTGGGGCAAACCAGTAGAACAGGATAATGAATCTGTGTGGTAGGTGCCAATCTGGGTTGCTGCCTTTTTCAGAAGTAAACAACTAGCAACCATTGTTCATCTTCCTGACTCTCTGCAGGACACAAACTGTAAATTACATCTGGGAACAAAAGGTTGATGGAAGTAGAACCGGGTGCCCAACTTCCCAAGGGAGTGCTTTGCCCTCCAGCCAAAAGAGTAGCTTTTCTGGCTCAGGCTAGCACAGCCTCCTCTTCTGCCTTCCCAAAAGCACTCAGAGCCCAGGAAAAGTGTACAGTACAGGATTTACTACACCGAAGCATTTACAACCATTTCCATTACAAAACCCAGTTTCAGGGTTGATCACGAAAATTAAATCCAGTCTAAAATGCGGCAAATAAGATTGCAGTCTGGGGACACAGGAGGAAATCTTATTAAAAATGCCATATCTTATTGAGATCCTAGTTACGTGGGTATAAAGTCCTCCCTCCACCCCCAAAACTGTCTTACAGCCAGACTCACAGACCAGCTGTAGTCTATGCCGAATGTATGCTGCCCTGAACAGAATCACCTAATGAGAGTTTTTATACTTTTTATTCTCACTGAGATTATGCTCTTCAGGTCCCCGTGATAAGTTTGAAATTGTCATAAAAACAGGTTCAGAAGAAAATTCTTTGTTAAAAATATTCCTTCGGCTGAAAATAGAAAACAAGTTTTCAAATTAAGAACATCCCTTTTTCATGTTTTTGTTTTTGAAAAAAAAAAAAATAAAAGGCAAGTGATTTTGACAGACACAAAATTTCATTCTTCCCCCTGTTTTAGTTGTTCCAATCTAGTAAAGAAACTGTTCTCCACTGATCCCATTTACTTCATAAGTTCAGGTATTTTCATTTGACGATCTGTATATGTGATAAAATCCAAATAAATATACATTACAGGGAGAGGCTTCCCTACTGAATTCAGTGGAATTTTGAAGTTTGACTTCAGCTGGGCCAGAACTTCATCCTCTAAGGGAATTCCAGCAAAAACCATCTTTTTATATTGCTGTAAGCCACATGTTCCTTTTCTAGGGCTCCAAACCATGTACTCCCTCATAGGATTTTTATCAAAATTAATTGGTGCTGGCTACAGTTCACATGTGTGATAAAATCATAAATGAGCTGTTTTGGTGCTCTTGTACTGTTAGATAGCACCGCCATGGACACAGTATCTGCTGTGTCAAAGGCTTCTCGACAAGACAATTTTTTAAACATTGTGGTTTTCTAATTTTAGTTGTTGGACTTGTTGATGGATTCTCTTTTGAAAATCCAGTTCATTTGGTGCCACTTAATATTTTATAAATTTTTGGTGTCAATAATTTAAGTCTTGGTGGCCAAAGGTCTCTTGTGTTGTTAACAATACTGTCAGGGGAACAAATCCTCAGTGGAAATGAACTGATGGGCCTCAACTTGAAGCAATGCTCTGCTACATTTCCCCAGCTGAAGAGCTGCTTCAAGATTTTCATGTTTCCTAGGATTATCTCAAGCTAAACCAGAAATTATCTATTTCTCTACGAAAAATTGTATGTCCTATACATTTCCCGGAGATGAACATCTCCTTCAACTGAATTTTTTGGGTAGCATGAGGCCCTGCACCCAGGCCAAATATGGATTACTGCCTACTTCAGGCCAACATGTTTTAAGGGAGAAATTCCATGTTTGGGTGGGAAATAAGGAAATATTTTCATGTCAGGCTTTTTATTTATTTGTCAGTGGCAGCACTTTGAAGTGCTCAGGGATCTGGAATGCAGGTCTGTGTCCTAGACTGGTGTGTATGCAGGCAGATGGCATGTGAAATGGTCAGACTGACTTGGGATATACTCATTATTCTTTCTGTGGTTTATCACATGAAATGACATACTGTGATGAATTATTCTTCTCGTATACATCTGTCTTTTCCGCTTGTGTTAGGCACTAGAACATCTATGCACCTGGTCTAAACATGCCTAATCTTAGCCCAATTTCAGCAAACGAGACAGGTTTTCTGAAGTGGAATACCACTAGCCCCCAGCAAACACATGCAGAAGTACTGAGATGTCTAAAATAAGTATCAAATAATATTCAGTACTGAGAAAACAACCTGCTGATAACCTGATGTCAGAAGAGAGAGAATGAGAAGCTTCAGTCCATGGAGAGACTAGGAATTTCCACTGCTGGTAAAATAAGAGTGTTGTTTCTGTAACACTTGCCGTATCCCTGAAATGAACATTATTTTCCTCTTACCAATGGTAAAGAAAGCATGTTTTGTTGTTAAACTGTTCCATTTAAATGGGAATACAGGACATTAACAGAGCGGTATTTTATGTTTATCCAAAAAGAAACCAAAACAAACAAACAAACAGCAGTCAAAAATATCCAAATTTTATTTAAATATTCCATTCCTTTGTTTCATGAATGGCGTGAATTTCAAAAGACATTTATCAATTGAAGAAAAATAGATCCTTAGTAAAATACAGCAGGCCATAACTGTGTACCACCATTTTAAATCCCACTAGGCTTCATTCATTCATAAAGTTAGATGTCTGCACATAGGTATAAATGTACAGGGATTCACAGAACTATTTCCACTCCTATAAACAGTAAGTTACATAGGAGATCATTTTTGCTCTGCTCTTAAAAACGTTAGTTTCAAAAGAAAAAGCATCATATTCACAAAATAAAAAATGTTTAATCTGTAACTTCAAAGTTGCAAGTTTCTTAATAAAAAGATCCCCTGGGTTTAAGGAAAATTTTTCACTTTAACTTTGTCCCATCAGATATCCCAGACCTGTAGGAAAGCCTGTTGGAACCTGTTGCTCAGGAGCCGGCTGATGGAGGAAGGGATGCCAGCCATCTTTAAGTCAAAAGTCAAAGGAAAGACAAAGTATAACGTTCCTGTGCCCGTGGCCGGAAAGACCTGTCTGTATTTTTCCACTGTTCATGTTAGCTGAGATTAAAAATTAATGAGAAAATTCTTTACAGCGGGAGTATCAACACCATGGTAATCCGATACAGAACTTTTCTCTTTGAATTTGCTGAGTAAAACTGAAACTGGGGGAGTACCATCTGCCTGCCGTGTCGGCTGCTATAGGTGGGATGTGCCAGGCTGGGTGAGCCCTTGCAGCCCCTTGTGCCTCCACACAAAGCACCTCGTGACTGCCGAGGAGAGACACTGTGTGAGATCACCAGGGTGTGCAATAGACATACCTCTCTCTTATCTGCAAGAGCTTTGAGGTTTTCGCCAAGGATTTCATGTGGCGTCTTTTGCTAACTGTGGAGTCCCAAAGCGCCCCACATGCTCTCTGTGTCCCTTGGGAAGCAGGACTTCCACTGCATGCCAAAGACTGCCACGTGCTCTCGTCCTGTTCCTCTGCTTTGTGAATTGGAAATAGGAGGAATGACTGCTTCCCTATGTTGTATCATCAGTACAATAAAGCATTGACCTTGGTCCTCAGTCCTGGTGCTGGGTAGTTACGTACCTGCTGTTGGAGCACGGGTGGAACGGGCTGCAGGCAACGGAGCCACCTCGACTTACCTGCTGCGTGGGGATATCCTCCGGGTGTGAGCAGGAGCATCTCAGGAGAGCTTGTGGCAGAGCAGGTATTTTTGCTTGCCTTAAATTTTACTGCAGAGTGACAGTATGATGAGATGGGACAAAATTAGCAAAATATTTTGGAGAAACATCCAGGCAGCTGTAGGTGTTTAGCTGGGTTCTCAAAGCTGTATTGCTTTATGTTTGCCTAGTTTACATTAATAAGATTGTAAAAGGCAGGAGGGGGAGCTTACAACAATCAGTGCCTTCCTGAGCTACCTCATGAGAGATTACACACATTTTTCTGCAAGCACAACGGCTGCAAACACAACTTTTGCCTGTACTTGTGTAAGAAGAGAAGGCTTAGCACCTCTTTAAAGCTCGTGTGGCTGCTTAGTCAGAACTCACGGCCCCCCGCGGCCCCCCCTGCCCTGCTCCGTAACTTTTGTTGCAATATGGGTGTGACTTTTGATGGAGCTCCCCCTCCCAGTTATGTCATTACTTCAGTTCCTTTGAATCAGAATAAAAAGTGCAGCAAACTTCAGACTCATTGACTGCAGGCTTAACAGGCGCCCGGGCTTTTCTTCCTTCTGCAGCTTGTGAGGATCTCTGGTTTTTTGCAAAGCAGTTCTGAGGAAACAATGGCCAACTTCTACTTATGGGCAACTTTTGGATTATGCTTGCTGAAGCTCTGTCTAACAGAGACACGTAAGTTTTTTATGAATGAAGCTTTTTATGATTGCTGATAAGTTCATGCTTCAGACAGCAATGGTTCTGCTGCTGTATAGCTAACAGCTTTCTTGCATCTGTCTTTGTATTAAACTGTTACTTGCAGGAGTTATCGGAGATGCTTTGGAACTGTAACCTGGGCTGTGCTGCTCTGTGCAAGCAGGGAAAGCTGTGTACTGCTTGTAAATGACAATTCCAAATCTATAAAAAGGGAGTTGTAGAGCATTAAAGTTTAAATTAAGAGCAGACGTACACTTGAATATCTAGAATAGCTCTGGTAAATCTGCGTTCAACAACGTGACTGCTGTTACACACTTGGTTTGCTCTCCCAGCACTCTTGGAGGCTGGGGCGAGGGAACCCCCCCCCCCCCCCCAGCATACAGCAGCTGTATTCCTGAGCTCAGGGGGCTGAACTAACAGCTAATGCAGTCTGCGTTTGGACACAGCCTGTTGAACAGAAGCACAACTGCAGTGATCTGTGCGATTGAAATTTGTGGAGCTTTTCTGCCAAGCATGCCTGTTTCTGACTTAAAGTTTCTTTGGGGCTGACTGATGAGTGTTTGGAACAAAGGGCGTCAGAAGTGCCCACAAAATTGATTGTGTATCAGTCAGCTTTCTGTGGCTTGGTTGTCTGCTTCACATATTTTATTTAAAAATGAAATATTCATATAGAGAAAAAAATAATAGCTGTGATCCAAAACAGCAAAATGCTCTAGATGTGGTGCAGGCTCAGCAGCGTCCGAGGGAAATGGCCATGCTTTTAACAGACTCTCGCTGTGACAGCAACTGCCTTGAGGCACTTTGTGGTCAGGGCAACAATTATCCTTCTACATTATTTTTTCCACTCATCAGTTCCAGAAATCTAACAAAGTACATTTTTCATTGCCATTGTCACCCAAGGGCTGTGTTTGTGCATATGGTACATACATATATCATTTGTTTGAGCAGCAGTGAATACTTCTGTAATGGTGGCAGTACTGCCGGGCTGTGAATGGGTGTGTCGGAGTGAACAGTTCCCAGCGCATCTGGGATAGCTGGAGAACCTTCCCTGCTTTCCTTCCTATAAATTGTCTTCCCACTGTTCCAAACTGTGCTTGCTAAAATCAGGTATATAGATAAGAGTCTGTAGAGAAAGGGCAGGAGTACTGCACGAGAGGAATATCCAAGATAGACTTTGGCTTACTCCAAGTCCATATGCTGTATGAGAATTACAATGTTTTTGTTACTGCCTGCTCAACTGATTTCTCCTTTTATGAGCTGCCAAGAGTGCCCTAAAGAAGTGGGGTCTCTACTGGCTCGGGGAGTCATGCAATTTTGCAGTGAGGCATAGAAGAAAGCCTCACCATCTACCCTTCAGCATAGTTGCAAAAAGTATGTCAGACTTCACGTATGCCCCACGGGGAAGTTTCTTTAATGGCTTAGCGAGGTATTAGATTATAGCTACAATATATTTTAGTTGGTATGCAGTGCATTCCAGCATGACTTTGTAGTCAGTAATGACTTCAAAACGGCAGTTAATGGTGGTTTTATTTTCTTTTTTTAAACCCGTGACTTCACTGCATCACAGGATGCTGGTCATAGCTGCTGATTACAGTGTTAGTACTGAATGTGGCAAAAATGGAAACATCCTGGGCTTACTGTTAATGTGACTGCTAAAGAAAAGATGAGATACAGAAAACCCGATTCATCCTGAGTTCAGTGTTGTTGTGACCATTCTGTTACTGCTATGTGAGGGAGGTGTACTTGTGGTATTGATATGAATTCTGTTGTCTGATGAGTTTGAGCCACATTTCACAGGCCAGGAGAGTTTAGCTGCAGACAGATCGGTTAATGACAGCTCTGGGGGGAGATTTTCCCCTGCGGGCATGATTTATTTGTAAAAGCATTTCTCTCATGGTTTTCCTTGATTAACAAGAAGTGAATTGTAGAATTTTGACCCCTACACTGGAAGAAGCTGAAACAGAAGTGGGAGCAAAGATGAAGTACAAAGGGAGAGAATGAGTCTACCAGTGGAGGGAGGGGTTCTCTGTTGGCACCCGAGAGGTGCCAGAGTCACAGAACCGAGCTCTGAGAAAGGGCTCCTCAAGTTATCAGTCAATCACAGGGGAAGGGACTGTCTGCCTTTTAGCTTATATATGTCGTGTTAATCTGCAAATAAAGTAGATTAAAGAAGTTCTTTGTACTTCTTTATGCTTTTTATTCACTTATGTGTGTGTCTTGGCTATTCTCCCAAAGCTGCAAAGAAACTTAAATGAAGTTCACTTTGACTTCCATCCTTGTTTAATGGAAAGGTTATATATCTGCCCTTGAACTGCTCTCACACAAAGAGCCAACAAACCATGGCAGAAGATTGTCTTGCAATCTTTGGAGAAATATTTGTTGCTTCTGTAGTTCCAGGTGTTCACCACAACGCAGAACCATTACCTTGAAAACAGGAAGAGAAAGGCTTAATGAGAGAAGATAGCATCATACAAGTGAGGGAGAACTTCTTTAACTAAATGCTTTTAAAACCACTGGTAGCTCAAGCCAAGATGAAATGAAACGTTCCCCCATACCTGGCGTGTCTTTCTTTCCAGAACTGTTCCCATGACTTTCATAGGCCAGGACTTGGAGGCTGTACAAATACTATGGTTATTTATCTAGTACCTAAACATGCATGAGGTTCTACTGCAGCAAGAATGTGCTAGCAGGATGAGATGTCCTCAGATGCTGATAGACAAGTATAAGCAGGAGAGTAAAGCATGAGCTCATTGCTGCTAAAATACTTTATATTGTAGAAAAGAATCTCATGCAGGAGTAAAAAAATTGTTTTTATTAATGGACAGCAGCAAAAGCATTTCAAATGAAAGAATGTGGAAAAAAGCAGAAAAATACAGTGAGGAAAAATGAGGATCTCAAAGTGATATTTGGTTGCATGGAAAGGAGCACAGTGGATTCGTGAAACAACCAGAATTGGTTATCATGAAGTCTTGAAGACTTTTAACTTAGAGGAGAAATCTGAAAAGTATCCAGGCAGGAAACTAGTGTAAACCTCTGCAAAGATTTCCACTAATTTAGAAACTAACTGTAAGGAACGGGGAAAAATAAGAAATTAGTAATAACGCAAGATTGCAGCAGCCATCAAGTTAATGTATAATAGGAATGGAGTATGTAGATATGTGAAAAGTTAGAAAAAGTAAAATCTGTACTTTTCATAATGCGGAGGAAAATATAGAGGTGAAATCTGTGAGATATGTGTTAATTAAAAAGAAAAGGACAATAAAATACGGCAATGCTCTTGCCAAAGAAAAGGTGGTATTCAGAGGGAGCAGACAGTATCGCCAGACAGTAGCAATAATTAGGTTTGAAAATAGGTTGCTAAGAGATATTGTTTTTAAGAAGCGATTAGATAAAGAGATTGGATAAATGCCTTAAAAGGACTGTTTGGATGTTGATGATCATGCTCCTGGGTAAGAAGATGGAGTAGAAGTCCTGCAGTAACTGTGTTTTTGCTTTGATAAAAGGGTAATTTTAGTTCTGAGTGCAGTTGACTGGTAGCGGAATATGTCATAGAGAAGCAGGGGAAAAAATGATGAAGTGTTCCTTAAATGAAGAAAGGAAAACTGTGCCCAAGAACTTAGACGTTTGGGGAAATTCCAGAGACGATGTAACAAGGTTTCCACACTAGCTTTCTCATCTTCTTGTCCTGTATTTCTGTTCTGACATTAATGAGCATGTGTTAGGATAAAGTAAGGCAATTTTCAATCTCACATAACATATATTACATTATTTACAAAAAACATTGATGTTTCTTTGAAAGAGAATCCCATGCAAGAGAACTGTTCTCTGAAATTGTTTTCCCAGGACTAAGTCTGAATGTATATGGCTAGCTCACAGAGAGGATAATGGTGAAATGACCATGACCAATTGCTGTAGCCTTGCCTTCTCTGAAAAGAATACAATAGTGTACTGGAATAAGTCATGCTGCTTAAAATATGATATAAAAGCATCAAATGATAACCAAGAGCATGTATTCATCAAATTTGGGGTTTTGTCCCTGAATTGAATTTTTAGGCTACAGAATTTCAAACTTCAAGTGGAAAGTGAGCAAAGTGAGAGAAGCAAGACCAAGGTTGGGATCGTCACCTGTACCTCTCTGCTAAACATGTTGTGGTTGGTACCGAGTAAAACCCACACCTACAGCCTACTTTTAGTGGTGTATCTAGTGGCTTGGACCATTCTCTGTGGTCAATTGGCAGCTGGCAGGGAGAGCCAGTTTGGAGTGGCCTCTGCCATTTTCCAGACAGTGCCAGAAATTCATGAGCACTGTCGTCTGTCACCTCCAAGGGAGGTAATAATCATTTCAAAGCCAGGCTTAGGGCCATCAGACACTGTAATTATCAGTGACCATTATGGCTGCTGCTAATAGGGGTGGCAGAGAAAATTGTTTCAGCCCTGCGTGTTTATCACCTTCCTTCCCGTGAAATCACAGGGCTCTCGATGGCGGCATTAGCAGTAGTATCAGCAGCAGCTGGCGGTGATTTTCATCCCTCGCTGGGGCCCACTCCGCCCAAGGCACAGTGCAGAAGCCCAGTGCATGAATGAATCTGCAGGCAGCGATGCGCAACAGCAGCCAGCAGAGGGGAGAGGGGTTTTCCTCGGAGAATCCTCTCAGTCAGACAGAAAGTTCAGCTAATTGCAACTTAAAGTTCAAGCCTCTGCAACTGTTTGCTGCCTAAAGAAGCCTGCTGTCAGTTTTGGAGTCTGTGCATACAATTAAACATGTAATTGAATTCCCTTTTGTATGCACTGGATTTGGGACTTTCCAGTTCCTGTATAAGACAACACTGGCTGTGTTTTATAGTGCAGCAATCTTACTTCAGTACAATAACCTTCAATTCTCATTGGGAAAAAAAGGAAGAAAAAAAAAAAAAAAAAAGCAAGCAGAAATAAATGGAATAATCAAACTTTAGCAATTACCAGCAGGTAGACTCGAGAAACAACACCAATTCAAAGTAAAAATCACAGAGACCTGCATTTTAGCAATGTTTGCAGTTTGAAAAATACATTGCTTTGCTTTTTTTCTTTCTTTCCTTCTACTGGTGACTGAACACGATTCAGTGGCTGGAAGCTCTAACAGACTGTGCTATGTGTTGGCACAAAGGGAAAAAAAACGAAGCAACCTCAGACATGCAGCAGCTGTGGTAAAACTTCCGTTGCTGCCTCTGCTAATGATCCTGTCCCAACAGCAACGTGAGATGGCTGCAAAAGAGAGTGCCAGGCACAGACGGGCAGCTGGCAAGGGAGAGGGCATGAGCCAGCGATCATCAGCTAGGCAGATAATGCCTACTTTAGCAGACACTTGCTTTTGTAAATAAGAAGCTGTCCTTGACATAACATATAATACTGAAAAATCTGTTGTTGCGTAGCTTTGGTTGATTATAGTAGTCTCACAGGGACAGTGAGTTAGCAATACTCATGGTGAAATGGGTTCTCAGAAGTGTATTTCCCTAGGGGGCTTTCTTATTGTTATTTTTGCTAATGGATAGGTGTCTGTAAAGCAGCAGGGTGTGGTGTGTGTGGGCAGAGGTGATGAATAGCTCCCCACCACATTCCCATGCAGAAGCGAGAGGTGAACAGGCGCTGAGCATGTGGTCGGTGGCCAGCCAGCACCCCTGGGCAGAGTGAGCGAGCTGGGTCAGGCAGCACACAGGCCTCCAGCCAGCTCGGGGGCTGCACCGCCAGCAAACTGGCAGCTGCTCTGAGAGAATGCATCTTGCTGCTGGGCGGGTGCAGCAGCCTGTTACTGTATCACACCTACCACTGCTGCGCACCTTGAGTCTTTTCAAAGAACAGGCAGAGCACATGTGCCCACTCAAAGAGGGCCAAGGAAGCTGGCAGCTTCCTCCTGCAGCATGTGAGCACAGTAGTTCAACTTAGGAACTGTTGTGATGGCAGTCTCTCACCAGCCCTTTGCCATCCCACAGGCAGGCAGGCCCCCTGTGGAGGAACGTGGAGGTGAAGGTGGTGGTGCGGTTTGGCTGTGCAGGGCACAGGAATGGTTAACTGCAGAGCTTCAAGGGAAAGTAGTTTGCCCATTATAAAGAAACATGATTCATTAATAATGAAGAAACTGAGGGTGAGGCCTGAGCTCATTTCACGGTTTGCTTTCACTCGCTTCCCTGTTCTTCCTTCTCCTGCCTGATTAGGTGTCCTCCATTCATACCCTTTCTCTTTTCCATTGTTTTCAGCCATGAAAGTGTAGAGAAAATGCCTCTTTTGTTAATGAGCCTCCAGATTTATAAATGTACTCTTTTGTTCTCTGTTCCTTATTGCTTATGCAAAAGTTTGACATATAGGAATATTTAAAACATAGAAATTAAATAATATTTATTCCATGTTCAAATCAGTTTCTTCAGAAGCAGTCTCAGTAAAATCAGATAAAACTTTCTCCATCACTCTGATGGTTCTGTCTTTACTCATGTGTACGTTATCCATACACACACTGGAGACTGGCAGTTATTTTCACTGCAATAACATTTGTTTCCTGTTAGACCACAGCTTTGGCAATATATCATTTCTTTGAAAGTTTCTATTCGGGACTGATACTTTTCTGATAAGGGATGTTTGAAGCCACTTGGCAATTGAGAACTTATCTAAATCTTTTGTCCTGCTGTCAAACTGAACACTTATTTAGATTCAAGAACTTTAAAATTGATTTAATAATTAACAGAAGGATGATGTATTAAATCTATTCATGTTTCTTTCCTGTTTGAGGCAAAAACTTTGTAATGATAACTACCGTTTCTTTTCTTGAGTTCGTAGGGGTGTTTATGCACAAAGGCTTGTGTGTCCAGAGACACTAAATGACTCAGCAAGACAGGGAGGACCCAAAGAAACGGACCCAGTGCCCTTCACCTGAAGGTGGGCCATCTGGCCGCCATGCCAGAATGCCACATAGCCAAAAGGCTACAGATTTGGAGAATTGGAGTGCCCCTGTGCAGCAACTGTGTGGATCCAGTTGGTAGCCAGGTGTATCTTTTAGATTTACACACCATCTTTTGAACAACAGCTTATACCTATTTCCCATTTTCCCCATTAATCCACCTCTCTGTGGCATTTGGCTGAAGCAGTCCAATAAACTTGGACTCTTATCAGCCTGTGTCTGTGATATAGGAATAAATCTGTTTAATTCAGTAAAACTGTTGCTCAGCAGCAAAGTTGTTCTCAGACAAAAGGGAATGTGGAGACCAAGCTCTTCCAGGAGGCAAGCCTCAGTGAAGGCTCAAGGAATATGAAAATTCTTATTCACCCTTTTTTTTTTTTTACTTCATTTCAGCCTTCTATGCTGGCAAGTCTGACTTGCTATCCTCGAGTTTAATATGAGGCTAACAAGGCAGAGCATCCACTGATTTCCAAAGAGAGATGTTAATAAAATGTCACTCTTATTTTGCAATGGCAAAAATCATTACCTTCTTGAGAGAGGAAAAAGAATAGAGCTCTTCTAGAACAGAAAATAAAAATGCTTTGCTCGGAGTGTCGTATTGAGCACTAAATTCTTAAACTCCTCTTTTCCAGAGTGTAACAAATTCTTTTTATATCTACAGAGAAAATAGGTGCTTGGTTTTCATTGATATCTGAATGGACACAGCTAAAGTTATAGACAGGCAGCTGTCAAATTCACAGTCCTTGTATGTACAGCTGTAACAGGCAGGCACTGTGAGCATGTGAGGCACCTTCCCACGGTGACTAACTAGAGAGAAGTTTCTTTCCTGCTTTTGTGGCTTGCCTCAGAAAAGCATGAATCCATTTACTCACTGCTCTGGTGTAAAAGGTTGCAGAGCTTTTCTCAGGATGTATATGACTTTTGTGTCTCCTGATATTTCCGTTAGATCAGTCCTATTCATTCTTTTTCTTATGGCTGTATTTCCTGGCTGCTTGTTGGATGGGAAGTGGTCTGGGTAGTTCAGCTTTATGTTCTACACCTCTCCTTGGCCTGCCAAGTCTCACACATTATCTAGTAATGATGCAGCTGGTGTTCATCCTGAACATAGCACAGCATTAACTGGCTTTTAAGACAGAGAAACAGAGGAAAGTAGAAGGCTAAGACCAGCACTGTTATGTTTAGGCATAAGGATTAGATAGCATTTTCTGTCTGTGTGGGTTTCTGAGGATTGGAGAAAAGCTTTATCATCCAGTTCTCCATGAGGAGGCACATCCTGGGACTTAGATGCTATTGAGATCAATGACTGCATCCAAATGTATTTTCTATTAACCCTTTGCTGAGAGTATATTTTTGTCTAAGCAGTTCATATGACAAGTAGTTCATGATTCTGGAGTTGGAGATTTTTTTTTCTTAAGTTGTTTTACATTTCCTAAGAAAACCTGTTATGTGTATATATGCCAGTGCAGTCCAGTGCTATGATAAATTAGAAAAGAGTAAAAAATATATTGTCTGCAGAGCAATGCAAGACTGGTACAATAGTGCCCTTAAAGATCAGTGGCATTTTTATCTTAAATTTCACATTTGCAAATGAATGAATTTCTTAGTGACCTTCCTTTGCTGAGCAAAAGAGGAAAAGTTCAAAAAACTCTCTACTTGACTTGGTTACCCTCCAAAACAAAATACGGGCAATCTTATTTCTGTTGTTTCTGTGTTGTCACTATCCTATTAAGAAATACAGAATAGCCACAGCATTGAAAGTCTTGAGCTCAACAAGTGCTATATACATTAATAACGTATAAAAGTGCTGATAAAATCTATTGTTACAGATCTGCATCCTCAAAATGCAGTGCTCTCTTCTGAACATACGCTATATTACCTTAAACATTTGAATTGGACATGAACATGTGTCTGAAATGTTCTCCTTCCATTTGTCCCTTGCTGGATTCTCTCTGATATTGCAAAAGAAGAACTTGGGTTTTCTTGAAAGAGAACTCAAATGTTTACACTTTCTCAATATATCACTTTAGAAAGAGGAGGTGTCTCTGATGAAATTTAGTTCTGTAGTCATTCTCTTTCCTGCATTACGTGGAGTTCATGTAAATGTTACAACATTTGGTCTGGAGGGGTCAGCTGTTTCATCTGATGCATTTTGTCAATGTGAACAGCACAGTTGGAATCGGGCTGAATGTGTTTAAGTCACCACAGAAATTGATATCTGAGTATATTGTCATTTAACAGACACTTAGCTAGTGAGTGACGAGTGAATTGACAAATATGCTGATTGCGGATGAGAAAAAATAACCTTTTTTGTAGTGCTTTGGAAGTTAGCGATGTTGCCCCCACCTTGTGTGTGGGGAAATGGAGAGAAAGCAAAATAAGTTACCCAGCAATGTACCTGGAAACAGAAAATTTTCTCCTAAGTCTCAGCATGGTGCTCCATCCACAAGATAAGTGTTTTTTGGGGTATTTTTTGCTTGGATTTCAGAAAGCAGCCATGATTTCATACACGAGATTATTTCAGCTGAAATAAGCATTTTTTATTATTCAGAAGAGAAAAGTTCTCGTGTAAAATTCTTCCACTTGCAGAAGTTTACAAGAGTAGAGAGGACTGGAGCATTTCTGAAAAGCTGGCATCTTAAAATAGGAAACTCCTCAGTTACTGACCGCTTGGTAGTCTGCACCTGGCTACACAATCCTTA
Organism: Pavo muticus; assembly: GCA_016647715.1. NCBI lineage: Eukaryota > Metazoa > Chordata > Aves > Galliformes > Phasianidae > Pavo > Pavo muticus. Next base: position 324,762 of record JACDJE010000284.1, on the reverse strand, counting down.
CCACAGTTGGATAATCCATGTGAGAAAATATTCCTGCATGTGTTTCTTTATGAGTAAGAGATAAGTATTTTCCTAATTTATGAAGCACTTTATAAGCCATTGTTTGCAGACCTGCACCGAGTTTATCGACCCTATCAGTCAGACGCTTTACCAACTTTGTTGCTCATATTCAGTGCTCTGGCCATATCACTTTATCAGTGCAAGTCACAATCTTATTGCTGTTGACTCACAGGAAGTTCAGGTGCAGCAATTGCAAGACAACATATTAACACCTTTTATTAACACCTGACAAACCCTGATTTCATACAAATATATCCACAGTCATAGCTATAGCAACATGTTCATGTCCCATGTAAGTCTATCTTTTGCTTTTTAATTTACTGAATTGGTATCTCAAGTGGATTGCTGAGCACCCAGTATCTCCCATTCTTTCAGAACAAATTGTTTTAAGAGTCAGATGACTGAGCAGAATTTCAGAAGTTTGTTTATATGGTGTGCCTAAGATACTTACAGACTGTTCAAGATTCTTAGAGACTCTATATACAATGACTGATAGTAGATCATCCTAAAAAGTGTTTCCACTCTGCATCAACTACTTCTGCTGTTTCTAAGAGATATTTCTGCTTTGTGTAAAGAACTTTTTGCTTCTACTTGTTGCTAGTATGTGATGACACCTTCACACTTTTGTTCTCAGGATCCTTTACTGGTTTCCTTTCTTCTTCATGTCTGGTGTAAACTTTTTGATCTCAGTTCACCTTGTACTTTTGTACCTACTCATCATGAGGGGAATCACAGAAGAACAGTTGTTTCCTTTGTCTAATGTATTTGACTTTTTTTTCTTCTAGAATGTAATCATTTTCCTTCCAAAAATACCTATTTAGGCTTTTCTACTGATGAAGAAGACTTATGCCTGGTTTGCTATTTGAATTGACGTTTGCTCAAAGTGAATCTGACTTCTTAATACTTTCCAGTCTCAGGAAACTTACAGCACATGAACTGAAGTCTGTCACTTCATCATTTGCTATTGAAATGTTGGTATAATTTTGAATCTTTTCATAAAATCCAGATATATTTCATTAAAATAGAAGGTTATTAGGATCTGTGAGCACGACAGCAAAATCACTGGCTTCACTTCAGGAAGACAACAGTGACCCACTATTTGAGGATTATTGTTTTCAAACAGTAGTGTACATACCTAAACGCATGTAGGATTTAATGTAGTATTGGAATTCACGAAATACCGGGTCCACGTTTCCAGTACTTCTTTCCCATTCTTCCCTCATGCACAGGAATCCTTACTGCCTCCCATCAAAAATATCTGGGGAAAATAATAAAGTAGGACAGATACATGAGGCATTTTGCAGTTTTCCCTATATTTGCAATAACAACAAATTTGTAATTGCAAACAATAGAAATAACTTTTTCCTAAAATATTTATTAAAAGATTCAAGACTAGAACCTTCAAGTATTATTTAAGAAATTGAGCTGAGCGTCTAACTTGAGATACAAACAACCTGTATGTATCTTATGAAAATTTCTTGCTAGTTGATGTTTTTGGTATAAATCTCAAGCTTCTTAAAACTGCTATACAGATGGGTAGAGTTGCCTGGCATCCAGCAAATGGAAACATTATGCCACCAAAAGTTCCAGTAGAAGCTGCCTGCTGGCCTGGGCATTTTTGTTACAGGCTTTGTGATCCCAGCCCTTCAGGCATTGGAAAAAAAGAGGGAGTAGTGGGTGTGACACTGTTCTCTTCCATTGCAAGGAGTTTGTACTGATTTAAGTGCCTTTAACTTTTCCATTGGCTTGCATAGACTCCAGATGAGATTTGATCAAGATGATTGTGTTAATCAATGCACGTACTTTTAGAAAGTGATCATTTTCAAAGCTGACTTTTTGTTTGAATATGTACTGCAGATCACAAACCAAATCTTTCTGCCAGTGAAAATCTTTTTCACTGTCTGCCCTAATACTTCCGGAGTTAAATTCCACAGTTTTCAGGAAATGCATATGAAATATGCATTTCACGAGTCTGATTATTTTTCAGTACTTTGTAGTATACTTTGCAGTGATCCTAAAAGCGCTGTGGCTGCCATCCCCCTAGTGAAAATGTGTCCTGGTTCCTCTTGTGTTTTTACAGAGAGACTCACACTGGGATCAATGTACTCACGAAGTTAGATGTTTTTGCCAATCTTTGATTCATCCAATAGTTTGTTAAGACTGTGGTTATTCCAAAAAAACACAAGTATCAGTGCTTTTAACTCTTGCATATTCTGCAGGTCTTGGGAATGCAGATGATACCATATCTCATTAGCCTTTTTTTTTGTGTGTGTGTGAAAATCACAAGTATTCAATAGTAGTGTTTTACTCAAGTTTCTAACTTCAAAGCTGTGTATATATTTTTAATCAGAGAAATCTGAATCTACTATGAGTTATTTTAATATCTGTTACACTGGAGATTTCAGTGCTCCAGTTTGAGTCACCAGTGAGGTCTTGGTCAAGTTGAATGGATTACTGGACAGTATTTCAATCGATAGGCAGTTAAGAACTGGGCACCCTCAGTAATTGTTTAAAATTGTGCTATTATTTTGTAAGGTACTTCCTTGCAAAGTCATACAAGAAACTTGTTTAAAAAAAAAAATGGGTTTTTTTCAAGCTTTTCCCAGACATTTGAGTGGGCATGTGAAAGAAGCTGCATATGAGTTTGTCTGCATTGTGAGGAAGCTGAATGCTGAATGAGGACTGATGAGGACTCCTGCTTGTCCTTGGACATCTTACTTTGTAAGGCATATTCTAAGAAGCCTTGTTCCTTTCAGTGTGTCTACCAGGCTAATATTATCTTTACATTAGCTGGCTAGCTTTCAGAGCTTTTAAAAAGATTCTTGAGGTTCCGTTAGCTGTTGTTTTCTTATGAAGGGGCCTTGTTCAAGGCAGTGATATTCTACTTTTTATTCAGTATCTTTTTTTTCTTCTTTTCAGTTTTGATCATTGATTGCTTTTCTGTAGTGAACTTGTTGTAAAAATGCTGTGAATATTTATTAGAGGTTTTCATGGGGGATTTTTTTTTTCTAAGTTCAGAAAATACTTACCAAGAAATCAGAGTTTTTAAATGCTAGGTGACTAATAGACTCAATTCCCACCTGCTATTTTTATTAACTAGCGTGCTGCAAGTTGGTAGAGTTTAAAATCTATCACTTAATTGGAGTTGTTGATCTCATGTCTGATTTTGTATGAATCCTTTATCTAAGTAACCACAAAACTTTAATCAGGCTTCCTGTGACTTCTCAAAGCTTAGATGGAGGCTGACTGCAAAACTTGTAAGAACACAATAAAATAACAGTGTAATAGTTCTTTGCACTTACAGTGTTCTTTATCAGTCAATCTCAAATTGCTTTGTTAAGGAGATTAGTTGCAAACTGAGGTAAAGAGAGATGAATTGGTGCATCTGCATTATACCAGCAGGTAAATGACAGAGCAGGGAATAGACATAAGGCACTTTGAACTCCAAGCTTGGGATCTGTCTGCTGAGCAACATAGCTTTTCCCCTGCTTTTATCCCAAATGACATAACAATTTGCTTTCAGTCAAAAAAATGAAGATCAGACTCCAACTATTAATCACCAGCTTTCATTTCCTGCACATTTCTTCACCTGGATTGTGTGGAACCAGTCCCAACTGATTCACTTTGCAGTCCTTGTTATTCAGCCTTTGGGGTTAGACTGCTTATTGTACAGCCTGAAGCACTGCTGGTATGACAACGATGATCATGTTTTCATCATATCCAGGGGGGCATATCTGATAACTGTCTAATTCCAAGACTATGATTTCACTGCCTGCAATTTTTCCAAAGAGGTGCTGCACAGCTGTGCCATGTTCTAATGGAGTCTGAAGGCTTTCAACCCACTGCTGGGTAAAGCTGTTGCAAAAAGAGTAATATTAATGTCAGCAGAGAGGAAGTTTATCGTAAGTGATGACACAGTATAGGCTCACTCAGGATGTTTATCAGAGCAACTGTTGCCAAGGAGATGAAGCAAGTTTGGAAGATGCATTAGCAAACTTTCTTTCTGCAGAAAATGCTGAGGAACTATTTCTTGTACTTACTTGTATTCTGAATGCTTTATTTAATAATAGTGCCACTCTCCCCCNCCCCCCCCTTTTTTACGAAGGTTAATTGGTAGTCAGGGAAACTATCATATTAAGATACTGATGATCTCTATATATCAGCAAACAAACAGACAATGATTTTGGTGGCCTGTAGGTATGTACAGGGAGAAGAACAACTTAGAGGGAAGCCAAGAACTTGAGCTCTGTTCTACATGCTTTTGAGTGGGCACTGACTGAAGTAGCACAGAAACATGAGGGAACTTATTAATATTTGGTAGAGAAAGAAGATCATACTACTGCAGCTCACCCTTTTCATACTGTTGTCCGTATCCCTGCAACGTCTCTCCTTAGTACTTTCTTTTCATTTCAGAGGCTAACCTGAGTCCACTTGGCTCACAGAGTAAGCATGGCTAAGTCATGGCTTTTTACATAGTTAACAATAAACAGGGACGTTAGGAAGCTACAATCTTATTTGCCTTTTCAGCCAAAATTACTACGTTCCCAAATATAACTGCATGGTAGGAACAGCTTTGGCATAACTTCAAAGAAAGGTCTGATTTTATAGCTCTGAATCTATGGAGACATCTTCACTTTCTTGTCACCACACCCAGCTATTAAGAAAATGCTGTTTCTATTTACAGCAGGCCCTCACAGCATGCAGGTAATTCCTTTTCAAGTGTGTTCCTGGACTTTGCTGCCTTTAAAAAGCCAGCTGTGCAGAGATTTTCTTTCTGAATATTAGCAATCTGTTAGAGATGCAGCTGTGATTTTTTTTCTCTCATGAAAATTTTCAGGATTCAGAAATGTCTGTTAGATCTCACTGATTGAAGTCTGAATAAGTTATGGCATGCAAAGGAGGGCTATGAAGATGAGGAATGGTCTGGAGGGCAAGGTGTATGAGGAGCAGCTGAGCCAGGAGTTGGACTTGATGATCCTCATGGGTCCCTTCCAACTGGGGATATTCTATGAATTTCCTATGCCAAACTGAAATAAAAATAAGAAACTAAAATTAATTCTACAAGGAAAAGTTGGACTGGGTTCCTTAAACTGTCAACTTATATTGAAACCCAGTTAGCAATTAAATTAATTATTTTTTGAAATTGTTTTGCTTTCCTCTTAGTTTATGCAAACTAATTGTTTCAAAACAAGAGAGTTTTAAACTGAAGAACAAAACTTTTCACAGCTTCACAGAATATCTCAAGTTGGAAGGGACCCACAAGGATCATTGAACTTTAAGTATCCACAAGGAATACTTAGAAAACAGAAGATATGGTTTATTACCACTGTATCTGGAAATATATTTCTTATAAATCACTTTTAAGTTTCACAACTTGGCAGGACACCAAGGAAAGTGTTTCATCTGCCAACTCCCAAGAATCTGTAAATTACTTTCACCTTGTGCCAGCCATTATTTGGAGAGGCCTTGCATATGATATAGATGGCTTATTTCCAGGTTTTTTTGCTCTACTTTCTGTAGAGAATGGGGACTAGAATAGCAAGAATCACAACTGGGAGAAAATAAAAACATCACCCATCCATACTACATGACAAACAAGTTGCTTGATCCTTGGCACTTTTTTTTTGTGATGGTAAAGCTCTACAACCTCACACAAACACGCTTGCTTAACTCACGTGGATTCTGCAGAATTTGACTTCTAAATTTTCGTCAGTGTGTAGTCATGCCAGTTTAGAGTCAGATTTTCCCGGTACAACTTTCCTTTCCCCATCAAGCCCTGAGGGATTCAGGTGTAGGTGTGTTTTAACGATGTCGACACGTGTCTATTAGTGAATGGGGCTGGGACTAATGAATCATTTTACATAACCAAATGAACAGCTATCCAGTGGTTTCCAGCAGTACTGACCTGGGCTTTAGTCCAACTTCTGACATCAAGGTGGAAGTTTCTGCATGCTCTTACAGTTGCCTGGGCTGTGAATTGGTTTAGCGAATGGATTTACTAATAGGCTCTAAAGAAATGGTGGAATAATCAGAAAATAATCAAGTCATTCAGGCCAGCATGTATGGTGACGTATTAGGTGATCACCGAACAATATTTTTGTATGTTCAAGTTCTCACAGATGTCAAAATTACGGTAATTGTGCTTTCTTAGCATTTCTGCAGACAGAATGTCTTGGCTTCTGAAATGTTTCATGAACTCATCCCACATGAGTTTTGTATTCAGCATTATGATATAGCCATGAAGTAGTTTTCCCAATAAGCATTTAAAAAGCAAACACTAACTGGAGATAGATCTGAACCGAAAACCGAGATCTGACTCATTAACACCTATACAGATCTTAGGACTTCTATCATCCATTTTCTAGATTTGCTTTGAGAGGAAGATTAATTACCAGGAGCTCGTTTTAAAAGGATTCTGATGTTTATAAAATGCCACTTTTTTTCTTATTCATTATCAGCATTAAAACAGGCAGTAACATTAACAGTGTAGTTAACAGTAGTAAGCAAGTTGATCCTTCTCAGAAGTGTCAGTACAAGATTAAATAATCTATACAGTTAAATAATCTATGATTATAAGGAAACATTTACCCATTTATATCTGCCTAGAGCCTGAAATCTGCTTAAGAAACTTAGAACAAATCTCTTGTAAGCTGAGCAGAAGCTACATAAGCAAACAGAGAATGAAACTGTCTGCAACTTTAAGAGCCTAGTTCTGTCCCTGTTTTCAGACCCAGTTTATCACATTGTGGTGGCCAGTCAATCATCTTGAACCACAAACCAAAGAGGAAAATCCCCCTGAGAACAGTGTACTAACATTTCCTTGTTGTTGCCATGCAATGAAGCACACAGTGGTTTTACCAAGAAATCTATTAACAACCTGATGTTCTTCTACAGGTTTTCTGTAAAGTGGAGCAAGGTTTTCACAAGTCTTCCACTTCATTTGCTTTGATGAATCTCTGCTGTGGTTAAAAAAAACTTATATATACATATAAATACATACATACATACATATATATATATATATATATATATATATATATATATGTGGGACATCATCCACCTTGAGAATGAAACTACTAGGTTTCCTCCTGAAAGCAATGAAGAGTAGAAAGCAGTGCATGAACCATCCATACAGTGCATAAAAAATCTTTCTGGAAAAGTTACTACAGTGGGAATAGTTTACATGTGTCAGACTACTCACTGTGAGTAAGGGTTGCAGAACCAGCATGGAAATGGGATTGCACCTGGCTTCTTATGGTGACAGCTTCTAACAAGTCTCTGGTATTAACAAATGGGGTGTAACTCAAAATTTTATGAAGGGACAATGCTCTTTAGTCTATCTCAACTAGTTATATCACAACAGTGGGGTCTAGCTAGCAAATTCTCAGGAGAACAAGGATAGTAATCTGGGCTGAAAATCAGTAATTAAGCTTGGTTTAGATGCAGGATTGGTAGTAGCTTTGAAGGGTTTACTGAAGAACTTGCAGCTGTTTACTGAGTATCTACTCATGACCAAAAAAAAGGAAAAAAAAAAAAAGGAAGAGCTGGAGAGAGAGGCAGAGCACCAGAAGTCGCAGGAAAGGAAGGGAGAAATGACTTGTGTTAATGTTTGCCATGCTTATAAAATTCAGTGCAAGCTTAAGGGCATTCCATGGCTTTGAGTTGAGTCAGCCAAGTCTCATAGTCTGGATGAGATTAACAGTCATGACAATTCAGGCATGTTTAGTCCTTTTTCCTTTTTTAAGAGCTGTTATTAAACAGTGCTGTCTTTCAGCAGCAGCAAATCATGTGGGTGTCATGGACAGATCATGGCCTGTCAGCCCTCGAAGACTGCCAAGCTATAGGAGGAGGCAGCATAGAAGGTTTGGGTGCCGGCTGTCATTCTGCTCTGAGTCCACTCTGAATCAGCTCCTTTGAAACTTCATATGTGGTGAGAGGATCGGTAACAGTCTGGCATACAATGTGGAGCCATAATGTAAGAACTCTGGAGTTTGATTTCCAGGTTCACTGGCTGACTGTATAGTTCTGGTTAGCGTGCTCTGCATCTGTATTTTGCCATATTTAAAATGTGGAAATTACTGCCTTCACAGAGGAGATGCTGGGTTTATGCAATATGTTGAGACTATAAAACATTATGTGAGTTTTAGGCATCACTGTTATCCTTTTTTCACACTCACCACTTCAAAAACAGAAGTGCCTGTACTGCAAAAGTGTTGCAGGCACTTTTAATAGCAGGTTTAGAAGATATAGTCAAAATAAGAACAAGCAAAGCTCTCTGTCTCGACATTATTTTAGGGCAAAGTGCCAGCTAAGACAATGGCCTCAAAACCAGTTTTGCAAATGAGATTGCCACATGTGTCCCCAGTGTTTCCTGGCCAGCCACGTGATCTCACACATTGCATGGATACGGCTTCCTGGGAGCCTCAGTCCTTCTGCAGTGCAGATGTTCAGCACACGTGCACTGCGCCTGGTGCTTCCCAGAGGCATCCTGGTGTGCAGGATGTACGCTGTTGGGCCAAGCTCAGCATTTCCATGGAAAACATGCATGTGCAGAGCTGTACCCTACAAGCAGTTCTATTAAGCTTATTTGTGTAAGTAAACATATTTATCCTCAGCAGTTGGAGGCTAGGGAACTGACTGCCTTAAAATGCAATTCCAGTAGTGACTGGATCTCTGGGTGGTAACAGCACCTATATTATAATGTTCAAAAGCCATTAATAGACTGAAGTTTGATGACATCTGAATCAAATTCCCTTTAAACAAAAGTGAACTTCACTTAATGTTTCAGCAAATCTATTATAAGCTGCAGAATTCAAATGCAGTCCAAAACAAGGGGATGTAGAAATCTGCCTTCATAGCAGAAGTTCTTCAGATATGAAACTGAAGTTGTTGGAAGAAATGTTGATGTTCCAAAAAGAACCTAGTTTCAAAATCACTGAATTTGTTACTTTTAATTAACTAATAAATCTTTGTGATATGACCTCCGAATATAATATTATCTAGGGCTTCACGGAGTATGCTTATTTATTAGGAAACATCGACCTGTCTTGTTCTACAGGGGAAAGAGAAGCGTGAAGGGAAAAGTAAAGACCCATCTGAGTCATTTATGCTTAATGTAGCTGCTCACTGGACAACTTCCCATATAATGTCAGGTTTCAAATCAGGAACATTTGGAGCCAAAGTAAAAGTCACTCAGGTGGCAGCTGTGAGAGCAGCTCCACATAGTTGAAGCCATGGGCCACAACCTTCTGCACAGAGTAGCTCTTACTTGCGCTGTCATGAGAAAACATCTGTTGGAATCTACAACATGAATGCCTGTTGAGTACATTTGTGACTTATGGGCACATTGTGTTGATGGCTTTTGAGCACATTGTGCTGAGGCTTCTATTGCTGAGACCATCATTTTATGTCAATCTACTAGCTTCTCCTCAGACTGGGAAACTCAGGCTTGTTGCGAAATATTGTCTTCCAGAGAAAAAAAGTACATTTGTTAGTGTTCTCTTCCTTCTGTACTAGCTCCTCATTCTTGCCTTAAAAACCTCTCAAGGCACGGCTGTCATCAGAGAAAGTTTAATAAAGTTATTTTTCTCTGGAAGAAAACATGTGCCAAAAAAGACATTTTGAGAAAACTTCTTAGACTTGCAGAAATTTTATAAAACTAAAGTTTGTGCCTCCTTGGTATTTTTGGATAACAAATTATTAAAACTATTAATAACTATAATGAAGAAGATGTTATGTAACCCGTATCAATTTTGTATGCATGAAGTGCTTTTCTCAATCTATATAATTGTGTGGGAATGGAGTGGGAGAGAGATTTCTGACATCCTTTTTGTGGAAATGCAATCCAGGTAATGATAAGGATTAATTCTATTACCTACAGTAAAAGCGTTTAAGATTAGATGCACAGCTATTGTGCTCCTATCATGGTATGAGTTGCCACCAATACTATGAGTTGCCACCAATACTACTGGATACCTACTTACCTTGTGAATGGTAGTTGTCTTCTGATATGCTGAACAGTCTGGGTCTAATCTGCTGTTTTATCTCCTTGATTGTTTCCTGTGATTGTTTCCTGTGGACAGGAGCAATCCTTGCAGTGAATATACAGGAGTGGTGAGTAGATGCACTGTAGATACAATAATGTCAGTTTGCCCGTGAACAAAAGCGAGGGAAGGAAGTGTGTACATCTTGTTTACTATCATTTGCTTTCACATCTTACCTTTAGACAAAGATAAACCATCAAGCAAAAATGGTGTTAGGAAAGTTGCTAGTTTTCACATAGAATGTGTCAATGAAAAAGTGCATGAATTGCATTTGAGATATTTTGGGAAATCATCTTCTATTTCAAATAGATGGGGCAGACACCTTTTTAATAACTGGGGGAGACTGGCCCATTTTTCTTTTTCTTGCACATGGAACTCCCATTGTGATTAAGATAAAGATGATTCATACTCCTCTCTTTGCTAGGAATATCAGGCTACTCCTATTAAGCATGCTCTGCAGTTGTCATTCTAGTCTGGAATTGCTACCACGCTTTTCTCTTGAGGGAAAGGTGGGGCGGGTTGCTTTGAAGCATCCTGATCTTTCCATGTTTTCTATATCCAAGTTATTATTATTTTTAACTCTTTCTTCACAGTTTTTGCTAAAATAAAAAAAAAAGTACAGTGAGCAGATGTTCATATTTCCTCTCATTTTACTCAGGCACAGACTTTGCTCTGATTATACAGTCTTCACTCTTCAGCTGTTGCTCTGTGTAGGCAGCATCTTTCCAACAGAGAGGAGCAGATGGCGATCTCCTCAGAGTGTCCAGCCTCTTTGCCTTTCATTCAGTGTCTGTAGTGGCTTGAATGAGGCACTCCCCTCTCATTGACTTTGCATGTATTGCTTACTCAGGGTGAAGGCCGGGAAATGAATTGCACAGTAGAGCTATGGCACCCATGATACTTTTTTGTATTTATTCATTATTTTTATTCTCATACTGCTTGCCTTTTAAAGATACTTCCATGTGCAAACTTGCACAGTATTATTTAAAATCCACCTAATACACTTTTTACTACTAAAGAAACTTACTGCAGTATATATTGAACTTCTAACATGGGTTGACAATAACACGTTTGTATGCAAGAGTGAGTTCAGAGTGCAGCAAGAAGTCTTTCAAAATGAAGGGAAATGCTGTCAAAACTGAGGAACAAGGAGTAAGAAGTTGGTTCATGTGTCCTCATACATTATGTATGGCCAAGGTTTCTCTTATCTGCTGGTAGAATAAGAGGAGCCTAAAGCTTGCCTTTCAGGGAGTATTTAACAGTGTTATGTTATTCTAGTTCAGAATGTCTGTGCAGCTCTCTTTGGTTTCATATCAGGTAGATCCCAGTGCAGTCTCTTGGCTTTAATAGGGTCACAATGAGATAAATAAGAAACCTTATGATCATAAAGATTTTGATTATACCATAATTTCATCTTTAAACGATTCTGCTTTGAAAAAATATTTTCAAATACACTTGAATATTAGTTGTTTTTTTTGCAGTAATGCGGTCTCAAAGATTTTCACAACGTATTTGTATCTTCTGCATTGTTATTGTTGATGATAAAACATGCTATATTGGTGGACTAGCATTTCTGCTTTTTTTGAAAGGTTGCCATGTGTCTGAGCCCAAAGAAGAAAAATATGGAGAAGGTGATTTAATTTAAAGTGCCAAATCTCTTTCTAAGTTAATTGATAGCTGCTATTTGCTGCTGGCTTGCATTGGAAGCGCTATACTTGAAAATAAATCAATTTCAGGTTTTTAATGAAGCATCGAGTCCAATAATTTGCAATTTTCTTTTCTTTCAATCACAGAATTCAATGTAAGTTGCAGATATGGAGGAGTGTTTCATGTGGAGAAAAATAGTCGCTACAGTCTCACACGAAATGAAGCAATTGAGCTCTGTAAAGCTCTCAATAGTACCTTGGCAACACTGGAGCAATTTGAAAGAGCTCATGAACTTGGATTTGAAACGTGCAGGTAAAGAATTTTTGGGGAAAAATTATATATTATGACAAGGCCATCCATAGTGTAATAATTACTGTTGTTTTCATATAGTTACTAATTAGATGGCCATGTCATTCCTGAAGTAAGTCATATTATGTGATGAGCAAACCATCTTTTGACATGTGTACATTTGCACTGGGTCCTATAATAAATAAGTGTTTGACTGCATATTCTTTTTACCAACTATCTTGAAGAAATCATGAACTCCTACAGATAAAATGTAAAGATAATAGAAGATTGAGAACATAACAAACTATTAAGGATGATGTTCAGATCATACTGTGTCACCGGCTAATTGGTAAAACAATTACATACAAAATACTTGTGATATTTAACGACCTAATGTAGAGTCAATGGTACATATAGTATAAGGTACTCTTTCCTGTCAGTCAACACAAAGAACATCAAATAGCATTGTTGGGGATAAATTACTGACTTCCCGTGAAGAACTGGTGACAGTGTTGGTACATTCTTAAAATACATCAATAGAGATGTTTCAGAAAAGAACCATAACATATTTAAAAAAAAAAAAAAATCAGAAATATATTGTTAAGTAATTCAATTACCCTTTATAATTAATGTTTTATAGGGAAACAAATGTGAATAATAGGAATTCCTCAGTTCAGCAAAATAACATTTCAAGAACACTGAAAGCTGATGATAATTTTGGCTTAAAAGACTTACAGGTGTGGGAACAGATTCTTTGTCTCACCTAACCTTTATCAGAATTGAATATTTTCCACAAAGATGACATCTAGCTCAGGGCAGTCCGGTGGTCAGTAAACAGGTCAGACTAGAAAATACTGTTTTAAAAAACACACATTATTGCACAAGTCAACCTGAACATTCAAATTCAAAAGAGACTGATGTGGGGAGTTGTGAATTTGAAGTAGTTTTCTATTTTTTTTGTCAATCACATAATAGCTTCACACTGAGTAGCTTTCAACTGTATAAAAATTTAAAATAAACAGCAAATATAGAAGAACTGAATTTATTACTCACTGCCACAGAAAAGTTCAGTGTACATTTCCCAAAAATTTTAACTTTACATTCTTGAATTTATCATTGAATTTGTTCATATCTTAGCAGAGGACAAATTTGGATATGTAAGGCATGTAGATAGGGTTCTTCCCTCCCTCCCTGCCTGCCAGCCCTCCCACCCTCTTATTAGCTGATCCTATGTCAGAAATCCTTGTCAGTAGAGCTAGGCTCTTGTCAAGCTTGAGTAGGAGAGAAAAAATAATAGCATATAATAGCTAAAATACGTGTGGAATGGTGAGTAAGCTGAACCAACAGACCATAAGTAAAGAAGGTGATTAACAGATTAAACACTGTCAACATCATAGGATCAGTTGGAAGAGGAGGTGAAGTAGTTTATAATTCTACCTACAACAGAATTTTAGAATTGCAATTAGCTTTGTACATTATACATGCACCTGGAATGGGGCTCACAGATTAAAAAACTGCTAAGCTATGAAATTTATTCCTCCTGATGACTGTACATATTAAGAAGTAAAGCAAAAACCAAAACATAACCACAGTTTCATTACCATTCTTTCACCCCTTCAAGCTAAATACGTTGGAATTCATCAGGTGTTACAGGATTGCAAAATAGTACCAATGCATTGTGCATTATGAAGCTCTGTTAACCACAGTCTTCACTGAAATGTGCAAGCTCTGTACACAATTGCCACATTTTTCCACTGTAAGAAACAGTAGGAATGTGTGGATGAATGACTGGTGTATCTGAGTATTTTGCTACGGTATCTGCATAGTAGAAACTTGTGTGTGTCTTGCAGTCACTCTCTAAATTTGATAGAGTACTGTAACACTGAGACCCAAACATTTCTGTGTGAAATGGCACTGGGTAGAACGTTATGCTTAAGGTAACGTATAAAGTAAGGAAAAAGAAGCCAGACTGTGATGTCAGGTGATACATCCTCTCACTGAATAAAAAGCACACTTAGCTTTCTAGCCCCTCTTTTTCACTGCCTTGCTGTGGAACCAAGCATCTTAGCTAATGAAATCCTCAATTAAAATAGGTTTAGCTGTAGACATTGCATGGGCTGGAGACTGATGTAGCTACATGTGAGAGAGAAACATTCCCTGTATACAAAAAAATTATGCACAAATGCATGCACTGTTTTTATAAGATGAAAATAATGGCTTATTTGTATCTTCTTCACGTTTGAGATATCTTGAGCATTTATGTTATCTGCTGTTGCATATTATATGATGTGCTTTCCTCTGTACTTCACAGGTATGGTTTTATAGTGGGGCATATTGTTATCCCACGAATCAATCCATATCATCTTTGTGCAGCGAATCATACAGGCATTTACAAACTTTCAGCAAATACAACTGGCCGGTATGATGCATATTGTTACAATGCATCAGGTATGTAAGTGTACTTATGATGTTTTATATACAAATTAAATAACCACGATGTGTAATTCTTGTTTAAGGCACTAGAATGAGGTCTTCTATATTAAATAGAACCTATTTCTCAACTGAGAAATACATTTTGTCAGCCTCCAGAAGCGCATCTATAGTATCAGCACACTTAATGATCTATCTTTGTGATTAGGTACAATTTTAGAAATTTTCTGGGAAGTTTTCTGGATTGTCAGATAAGGTATAAAATCAATCACCATCTTCAACTCTATCTAAAAGCACAATGATTAGAAGAGGATCAAGTGATTTTTAGGAGTAGAAGGGAAGCTTTCCAATCAGTTCATTTTGATAAGTCTTTCAATCTAATAGTGGTATATGCAAGACTTTCTAAATTTTCTTAAATTAATATTTTCTGTTTTCCTTCTTTTTCAGAATCGAGGAGGAAAGCATGCGAGCCAGTTGAAAGAATAGATATTTCTTTCCTCAGTAATCAGAGTGAAATAGGTATTGTACTTATCAGAAAGCCTTGCCTTTTTTTTTTTTTTTTTTTTTTTTCCATTTTTTAGGATCTGGTTATCTTTTTTCCACATAAACAATTGTTGTTTTTAAAAATCAAGCCAAGAAAGAAAAAGAAGTATAGGTACACTGTGGGTAGTTAAAACGATCAATCACTCATCTTCCTATAAATCATATGGGGCTTAATTTGTCTCAAGGTGTTAGGAGGCATGTTTCATTTGACATTTTTGAACAACAGAGCTGCTAATGTTTCTTTGACCTATAGGACTTTGTTTAAGACAACAACCCTTCAATACCTCATTTAAATATCTGGTTAGAAGAGCAGGCAGAAGTGGAAGAAAATAGTCATAATAAATTACATATCCTAATTCTAAAATTCTTATTGACTTAACAGAAGCCAAGATCGTATGTTCAAACACAAACTGATCTGATCAAAATATCAAAATATTTGAATCAGAGTAGCCCCTATATGTTTGACAATTATGTATATTAAAACAGTAAGACATTGCATGTCGTTAAGCAATGATCTAGATAGATTGTGAGATGAAAAAAAACCAGATAAACTGTTTATTTTTACTTTTTTGTTGTTCTAAGACATAGCTGTCTATCATAATTGTAATACAGCTATGTACCTCCTGGCTATCAACAGCTGCACTGTTTACTCTTTCCAACAGTTATTGACAATGAGGATGGCTCACGTTATAATGCAGATGGCATACGTCATAGTGGAGACCCCTCAACCTCAGGTGTGGATGATGAAAATTTAGGTAGTGGATCAACACATGACACAACTCCAGGGGATACCTCTATCAGGAGATCAAGTCCTTCATATTATGGAAGTGTTACTCCTATCTCACATATGCCAGATCATTCTTCTGGAGGAGGTGAAAAAGACTTTACTGTGAAACAATATGGTAAGGACAATAGGATGCAATTATATCCCTTTTATAAAAACTGTGTGAAGAATTACATTGCAAGGTAAATGATATCATGAGTGAAAGGGAAGCACTGTCTCTAATTTATATCGCTGGGAAGTAAAAGGAAAAAGTGTGTTTCTGGCTAGAAAAAAAGCAAAAAAACAAACAAAAAACATCCAGAAACTTACTGAATTTCTAAAGATTTTTTTTTCTGTTTGTGTGGGAGTACAAAGCAGCCATGCATATGCATAGTTTCCCACATGGAAACATCAACAGAATAGATGGTCCTAGGAATTTGCTAATGTCCTTGGTAAAATATTGATTTCAGTTGAAGAATCAAAAATGTGACTAGCAGTGAAAACAGATAGGTTAGTGAGCCAATGCTTATGAATATCTAGAGATAGGATAACATATATTTATCTGTTCTCTAATAGAGTGGATTGATATTAAGTAATAAAAGGAGTGGTATACAGTACAAGTGATTTGTCTTTGCACAAATACAGGTATTTTTTAGAACATCATCTTACTACAGCATATTCACAACACATAGAGTGATAAAAGTGTCAAATTAAAATAGAATACATTCTTCCTTTAGGTGGTAGAACCAAATTCTAATTTCCTGAAGTGTTACCAAATACAAACACCATACTTGTTTCTAGGGCATTCAGCAGAGTGGAAAATCAGTGAATTAAGGCACCTTGCCTGCATTTTGCTTTCTTGTGAAGGTGCTGTGTACTTGATTTTATTTTTTATGTTGCTTGTGTACTGGAAATGATCAGAGGTCTAAAATACCAGCTCCCATTGAGCCTAAGGGAAACAAATATACCCTAAGTACAGTGATGTTTACTGTGTGACCTCTGGCCACAGGCTTTCTATCAATTCGCCAATAACTTACCAGTGAAGGATACCAGTAGTCTGCATCATTATCCTCCATTAATCCTGATGTTTTTAAAAAATATAAAATAAAAATTGGGCAGAAGAATTATAAAATAGCTTTTCATTGGTAGTATATTAATGGAATCTTCTACTTGTTTTTCCATGTGATTCACATCATAAATGGTAAATCCTGACATTTTCTTCCTGAGAAATTAGGACCAGAGCCATTCTCCCAGGTGTATGCCATGTAGTTCAATTGCTTGCCGTGACAATTCTCATCAGCTCTGCTTGCTTGCAGTTTAGTTCTTTAGGCTTAAGCTCAGAGTATTTCTCAATAAATAGGGGAGTACAAATAACTTGTTGCTCTATATTTCCTGTGCAGATGCCACACATGTACAATTAGGGCTTGAATCACACAAGAAAATCACTGATAGATTGGTCATTATCACTGTAATATATGCACCTTTTGGGATTATTTATTTTGGTATTATCTTTGCTATGTTACTAAATTAAGAATATTTAAGTTTGAATTGTGTGAAGAACCTATTCTGTATCTTTCTTCTATTCAGTAAATGAAGAAATGAAGCTTTCAATATAGAATAATTGAAGTAGTTGTGAGTAATGAGTTACACCTCAGCTAATGAAATAGTAATGATTCATCCGTTTCATGCAGATGCTGGAAGTTCCCCTACATCAACTGTTATCTTGTCAACAGCTACTGATTTCCCCAAAGAAGATGATGTACAGCATCCTGCAAGTACTAGTAAGATTTATGCATTACAGTAACTACATCAATTAATTATTGCATTAAAACTGCTTTCTTTTTTTCAGCAATGCATTCTGGTAAGTGGTGAAATACACATTTTGTCCAACTTCAGGAAGACCCCAAATGACACTACTTTCTGGACTGTTTACATCAGAAATAGACAGTGAAATTATTTTTTCACTTATTTAAAGAGACAAGGAGAACCAAAACACTTGCTTTTTCTTTCCTTCTGGGAGGAAAAAAAAAAAAAGAGAGAAAACAGAAGAAGAAAAAAAAAAGATATACTTCCCTAACTTACCAGAACAACTTACTCAAACAATAACTGTGACTGATTTTTTTCATCCATATATATTAGACACTCTTGTGCTCTGATGAATTTTCCTTATGTTTGGTATGGAGCATACTCTGAAAAATCTCATTACTTAAAAAGTAATTACTTTTGTCCATTCTTTGGCTGATTAGATAGGAAAGCATCTGCATTGATATTTTATATATGGAAGGAAGCTATAAATCCACATTCATCACTCAAGTAAATATGTTCCTAACATTTGCTGTGGAGAGAAGGTAGGCGTGACTATGGCAAGTCAGATGACCATTCAAGGAACAGTTGAATAAATGTGGACATGAACAATAGTTATGCTTCTACTGAATGTTTGCTACAAAATGCACTGTACTTTAGTTCACCGTAGAAATTGGTGAAGTCAAGAACCAAAAATGATTCCATCATGCCGGAACAAGAAGAAGAACAACAACAAAACAAACAACAACTAGCCCCTCTAGTTCAAGAAAGTGAATTCAGATATTTCCAGAAATAATAACACTTAGGTAGGAATCAGATGATGGCTAATCAATGTATTAGTCATTTGACATCTCCCATATTATCTCCCATGACCCAGTATATTGTCTCCCATGACACAAATTCTACTAGCAGATTTCCTTTCTTAAATAACATACAGGATACTCATCTCTTGAGGGATGCTAGAGACAGGAGCTTAATCTATCTTGTTCAGCAGTACGCAGTGTAAGTGATCTTAAAGGATGGCGTCAGAAAAACCTTTCCTCTATTAAATCATGTGTTAATTCCTCAGTATAATTTGAAGCTCGATATGTACCAAGGCTCTGCAGCTCTATACTTCAGTTATTTTCTTGTTGATCATTTTGATCATAATTCCATCTCAAAGCCCCAGATAACTAATTTTTTGTTGCTCAATTGCTCAGAGACCAGATTTTATAATGTCCAGATTTCCTGATCTTAAAAAAGGCCAGCCATCCTCTCCTCTTGCCCTGAAATGCCTGAAACTCAATTTGCACCTATTTTCAGTTTACTGAGTTTGAATTTTGTATCTAAAAATTGCCTCTCAATTCTGTGGGGAAACCTTTCTTATTAAATGAGTTTTTATGGCTTGGAGTAGAAGAGAAATCTTAAGTTGTTGGTTTTTTTATGTCAGGAAGCTAAAGTCATAATGACTGAATTTTAGAAGGACTGGCATTTCCAAAAGCCAGTATTTAATTTTTTCTTCACTAATATTGCATTCACATTTATCTTACACTCTTCCGTATTCAAGCTACTTCTGTCAAATTATTTCTTCCTATGAATTTGTGGCAGTAAACAGATACGGAAAACAAAAAAGTAGATTCATAGCATTTACGCTGCTATGAGTATATCACTATTTGTGAATTTTTGTGTAGTATTTCTTAATTCTTCGTGGATTAAGAGAAGCTTTCTCCTGAATATAATTACATGCTTTTGAAGCATTTTTCTCAACATCACAACAAAATTCTATCATACTACAGTGATCTGTTTCTGCATTTAGAGAGTGATGGTATCAGGTAAGCACAAATACTAGTACTCTAGAAAATCCATCAGATTTGACTTCAGTGTTCATTATGTCTTAATCTAGTCTTCTTCATGACAGCTATACAGAAAACAACATAAAGGGAGTTATTCAACTTTAGATTGTTGGAAATGCTATGAGCTTTTAGACCATTTGTAATCTGTTTCTGTGTATGTATGTGCATACAACAATAAACCTTCTCATTAGTTAAATTCTAGGGCATTAGTGATAACTTTGCACAGGTTTCTTACAGAGGAGTTATATCTTACTTGAAGCATGAGTGGAATTTTCCATGTGATCATGTGTAGTTCTGTATGCATAAAATTGAAACATGACTACGAATGAAGTTAAAGAATGTATTAACTCTCTTCTAACCAAAATATCCATACTCATTCAGAGTATACCTGTTGAAAATTAGTAACAATTGTAATTTTAAGTGCTGAGGATTTTTATGCATCACAGATCTACCTATTTTTATTTTGGAGATTGAGCGTTATAATCCTTTATTTCTGATATCAGAGTCAGAGTAGTATTAAATACAAGGAGTAATAAGTAAGCACAAGAAGAGAAATTAATTATTCAGTCAGGGACAGCTTATCAGAAAGGCACAGTTTGTTAAGTTTTGCTGCCATAATGGCTACTCTTTGTAAAACTGCAGTTTTAAGTCCATACACTTTGTAGTTAACAGAAAAGAGGACATAAATACTGTAAACTGAAGAATATCAGTCTATCCTATTTGATTAGAACTTTGACTTCTAGGTCTTGCAATTTCCAATTCTTTTATTTAATGCACAAAAATAGATCTAAACTAATGTCTGAAAGGTCAGTCCTCTTGGTACCTCTCTGAAATAATTTTTCTTTCTGTTAAGAGTACACAATACCGCTTTTTCTAGACGATATAGAAGATGGTTTAAATGTGATAAAAATCTTACTTATGAGATATTGGTCAGAATAAAAACAATATCCAGGGAGATATTTTGAAGCAGATTTTGCTTTCCTTTCTTCAGTGTGCACAAACTGAAGCATAGTTCTTCTAAGCTGTTGTTCAGTTTATTGCTGAATAGTGTTATTAGGATGGAGAAAGGCTAAAATGATAAGCTGGATTTCTTGAGGGATTTCATTCTTGGTGTGCACATTTTTATTAGCTTTGCATGCTTTTTGTCAGAAAGGAGTGTATTTCACACACAGTACATATTTCAGAGCTGGTAATATAATCTTATACTTCACCAAAATGATTCAAACTTTACTTACTCTAAAATGGTAGCATATTTTTGCTATTGGAGGAATGTAATGATACCCCAGGTTCATACATTCCCTTTGTGCTCTCATCTATCTCAATGGCTTGAGCATGCTCAGGGTGCTGGTGCTGGTGGACTTGGCTTTGCTGGAGAAAGTAAGCCTCTCAAGAAATAACAAGTTCTTGGTTCAATGAACCATGTCCTAACAGCTCCAGAGCCTCATCGTGACAACCTGGAGAAAACCACCACCCAGTCTTGGTGGAATCTGTTTTCAGAGCAGTGGTGGTGGTCATATCCCAGAGAGAAGACCCAAGAACCCACGCAGGCAACAAGGGGTAAAGAATGTCGTGCTAAATGGTGCTTTTTTCAAGGGCTAAATAACCAGTGTGCCAAGGTAGCAAGCTTCAGAAATTAATTGGAGGGTGTTTACAGTGGGCAGTATGTGTTGCTGCTTTTCTCTGTAATGTTTCTGAAGAGGAAAAATAAAAGAACCCTAGAATCATTAAGGCTGGAAAAGACCTCAAAAATCATCTAGTCCAACCTTCAACCCATCATCACCGTGCCCAGTGAACCATGTCCCAAAGTGCCACATCTACATGTTTCTTGAACACCTCCAAGGAATGGGACTCCATCACTTCCGTGGGCAGCCTGTTCCATTGCATAACCACTCTATTGGAAAAGATTTTTTTTTTTATTCCTAACATCCGAACTGAATCTCCACTGGTTCACATTGAGGCCATTACTTTTCTTCTATGAAAGTACCACATTTTTCCTCTGTGGTAGTATGTATGTAGCAAAAGAGCATTTGTTCACATTACTCATGAACTACATATCTGAGAGGGTTGAATATTTGAGATATTCTGTAAAGGATGTATTACAGTCTTTAATTTTCTATCTTGAAGGAACTTTAGAAGGCGATTATTTTAATGAGAAAGAATTGTAGAAGAAATGAAAGTGTGTTTTCATGGCAGTACACTATACTCACTCTGATGGAATAAGACAGGTGCCCATTTGTGCTGTGACCTATAATTGAATGCAGAAACATAGCTAACAACAACATTGGGGTAGCTTCAGTAGGGCCATGGTAAGATAATGAATGTCTTGTGGGAGGAAGGGCCAGTAGGAGATACGGACCAAGGCAAGCATGGTGTGGATCGGTCTTGTCTGTGACAGTGGGGTGCATGCTGGGGAGGCAGCAAAGATTAAGTGCTGTCCGCGGGAGACCTTGTGGGTTCAGGCTTCATGGCACGTTTAACATCACCACAGCAGATGTGACCTCGAGCGGCAATGGTTCAGATGACGAAGACTCTTCGGAGGAGATGATTTACTCAACGGTGTTTCCAGGATGGGAAATAAGCGTAGCCAAGAATGACTATGCTCCCAGTACTAGTAAGGAACTTCCTCTCTCTTTGGATACGTTACACTTGTTGTAGTTTTAAGTTTGCTTGCTCATCGTTCCATTTTCTGTGCAGTCTTCCCTTCCTTCACCATAGGAGTATTTGTTAAAGGAGTAGCTGCTGTTCTAGTCAGCTCTTGCTTCAGGTAACCCTCGAATACCAAAGAAAAAGTTTATTTAGATCCTGTGAGGTCCTGATCCCTAGAAGAGCCTTCTTCCGGTGCTGCTAAAATTTATATCTCATTTCTATATGCATTGGATTTCCAGGATTCCTTTGTTTGACACTGTGTCCTGGGGAATAATTCTTTTCTGGAGGGAACTTCCAGCCGCTATAAATATAGCTCCATTAATTACGTTTGCATACATGCATATATTTGTCTTGTATGGCACAATGAAGAAAAATGGGGTAAAGTCCTGTAATTTCTCTAAGTGGAAATCTATTTCCACCCTTAAATGTCTGTCACAATCAATGGTTTAGTAGTATTTGAAATGCCACGTTCCGAGAAAATGCTGTGCAGTGGTAGTGTAATAGAGGTGAAGTTGCGTTTCCCAGATTTGTTGATGCCTAACTTGAAGGTGTTTCTGGTGTGGAGCTGGCTGTCAGCAGCTGACCAATGGGAGTGCATGTGTTTTTGTGCAGAATGGCCATAGTTCTGAGCCCAGGTCTTTGGTGGTGCTGGCTTCAGTGGGCTGTCAGTGGTAGAGAATGCAAACTAATGGGTGTGCTTTTTTCTGGTTACTCTTTCCAGCTGTTGCGGATACTTTTTTCTCTCTGTGTTGTTTTTCTTCCAAGTCCTGGTGGATGTTCCCCATTCTGGAGGTTATCTGAGACTGTCTGCTTTTTCTGCTGCTGGCACAGTCTGTAAGGAACTCATTAACGTCGCTAAATGGCAAGGAAAGGCACAGAGGGTTTTGTGATGCCTCCTCTCAAGCAACCGTGTTCTTTCTTGGGATTGCCACTAGTCTGTCTTACAGCTATCTAAGAGGTTCAGGAATGTACTAATTCCCCAAGTTCATACATTCCCTTTGTGCTCACATCCATCTCAGTGGCATGAGCATGCTCAGGGCACTGGTGCTGGTGGATTTGGCTTTGCTGGAGAAAATAAGTGTCTTGAGAAATAACAAGTTCTTGGTTCAATGAACCATATCCTAGCAGCTCCAGATTCTCATCGTGACAACCTGGAGAAAACCACCACCCAAGCCCAGTGGAATCCGTTTTTATACCAGTGGTGGTTGTCGAATCCCAGAGAAAAGACCCAAGAATCCACACAGGCAACAAGGGGTAAAGCATGTCATGCTAAGATGGTGCTTTAACTTCTGAGACAAGGCAGCTAGCTTCAGAAGCATTAATTGGAGGGTGTTTATAGTGGGCAGTGTGTGTTATTTCTTTTTTGTACAGTGTATTTAAAGCGGAAAGAAAAATGTATTTGGCTCTTTCAGGGAGACTGTGTATTTGATAGTGACAGGCCACATCATGTAGCCTGTGGTTAACAAAAATTCGGAGTATGTAGTCCACCTCTGAAAAGGAAGAACGATTGAATTTCTAAGATCACTTAATTACATCCCACCAGTGGCCCAGATCGAAAAAATATTTTCTGTGATATAGATGTTAGATGATATTATGGTGATGACTGCAAGTGAAAAATGAATGAATTATCATTCCAGAAACTCCTTATAGTATTATTTACGTAGTGCTTATAACGATGAGGAATATTTGGAAAAAAGGTGGCAATAAGTACACCAAGTCATAACTCTGTCTTATACAGAGAGCATAAAGTAGAAGAGTATATAGTTTTGCTTGTATGGACAACCAGTATTTCTGAAGGAATGAAAGCTGTGAGAGAAAAAAAGATTGAATTATAAATTCATTTTGAAAATTCATTCATATATCTAGATGTCCCTTGGTTAAATTTTGCTGAAATTATATTAATTGTTTGTCCTTAGCTTTGCAAAAATGAATCAGATATCAGTGTTTTGACTCTGTGTACAGCACAGAAACATGGCTAACAACAACACTGGGGTAGCTTCAGTAGGGCCATGGTAAGATAATGAATGTCTTGTGGGAGGAAGGGCCAGTAGGAGATACGGACCGAGGCAAGCATGGTGTGGATCGGTCTTGTCTGTGACAGTGGGGTGCATGCTGGGGAGGCAGCAAAGATTAAGTGCTGTCCGCGGGAGACCTTGGGGGTTCAAGGCTTCATGGCACGTTTAACATCACCACAGTAGATGTGACCTCGAGCGGCAATGGTTCAGATGACGAAGACTCTTCGGAGGAGATGATTTACTCAACGGTGTTTCCAGGATGGGAAATAAGCGTAGCCAAGAATGACTATGCTCCCAGTACTAGTAAGGAACTTCCTCTCTCTTTGGATACGTTACACTTGTTGTAGTTTTAAGTTTGCTTGCTCATCGTTCCATTTTCTGTGCAGTCTTCCCTTCCTTCACCATAGGAGTATTTGTTAAAGGAGTAGCTGCTGTTCTAGTCAGCTCTTGCTTCAGGTAACCCTCGAATACCAAAGAAAAAGTTTATTTAGATCCTGTGAGGTCCTGATCCCTAGAAGAGCCTTCTTCCGGTGCTGCTAAAATTTATATCTCATTTCTATATGCATTGGATTTCCAGGATTCCTTTGTTTGACACTGTGTCCTGGGGAATAATTCTTTTCTGGAGGGAACTTCCAGCCGCTATAAATATAGCTCCATTAATTACGTTTGCATACATGCATATATTTGTCTTGTATGGCACAATGAAGAAAAATGGGGTAAAGTCCTGTAATTTCTCTAAGTGGAAATCTATTTCCACCCTTAAATGTCTGTCACAATCAATGGTTTAGTAGTATTTGAAATGCCACGTTCCGAGAAAATGCTGTGCAGTGGTAGTGTAATAGAGGTGAAGTTGCGTTTCCCAGATTTGTTGATGCCTAACTTGAAGGTGTTTCTGGTGTGGAGCTGGCTGTCAGCAGCTGACCAATGGGAGTGCATGTGTTTTTGTGCAGAATGGCCATAGTTCTGAGCCCAGGTCTTTGGTGGTGCTGGCTTCAGTGGGCTGTCAGTGGTAGAGAATGCAAACTAATGGGTGTGCTTTTTTCTGGTTACTCTTTCCAGCTGTTGCGGATACTTTTTTCTCTCTGTGTTGTTTTTCTTCCAAGTCCTGGTGGATGTTCCCCATTCTGGAGGTTATCTGAGACTGTCTGCTTTTTCTGCTGCTGGCACAGTCTGTAAGGAACTCATTAACGTCGCTAAATGGCAAGGAAAGGCACAGAGGGTTTTGTGATGCCTCCTCTCAAGCAACCGTGTTCTTTCTTGGGATTGCCACTAGTCTGTCTTACAGCTATCTAAGAGGTTCAGGAATGTACTAATTCCCCAAGTTCATACATTCCCTTTGTGCTCACATCCATCTCAGTGGCATGAGCATGCTCAGGGCGCTGGTGCTGGTGGATTTGGCTTTGCTGGAGAAAATAAGTGTCTTGAGAAATAACAAGTTCTTGGTTCAATGAACCATATCCTAGCAGCTCCAGATTCTCATCGTGACAACCTGGAGAAAACCACCACCCAAGCCCAGTGGAATCCGTTTTTATACCAGTGGTGGTTGTCGAATCCCAGAGAAAAGACCCAAGAATCCACACAGGCAACAAGGGGTAAAGCATGTCATGCTAAGATGGTGCTTTGTTTAAAGTGCTTGTAAGGAATTTCCTTTCTCTTTGGGTGTATTGGTTTTTCATGTTTCCTTTTTTTATCTTATGTTTCTCCCCTTTTGCTACAGATATGTTTTGGGAAGAGTGTGCATGCTTCTTATCAATTCTTCTTTCGAAAATTACTTTCTTGCCATTGGAAAAAGGATGTTAGAGAACTTATAGCTCTTCCTTCATTGCTTAATATTGACATGTCACTTTCATCCCTGCTTTAACCCAGTAGTTCAACGCCTGTACTTCCTGGAAGAAATGTTTATAATTTTTTTCCAAGTTTTTCTTTTTTTGGAGAAAAATGGTTTTAAATTATTTCTATCTTGTGTTATTTATAACATTCACCAGTATCTTTGCTGAAATATAACCAAGACCTTCATCGCTATTTGTTGATATGTTTACTTAGTAGATTTCTTGGCTCTGTCATACAGAGTCTAGTTATGATTTGGAAGACCAAAACCAATCTCCATTCCCATTTCATTAGAAATTGTCACTCTATCACTTTAATTTGCTCAAAGATTGTAAGATATCACTATTTTAAAATTTAATTTAATATAATTTAAACACATTGTGTATTTTTCCTGTGCACTTGTGTACTTTGTAGTATCAATAAATCTGTACTTTTAAGCATTTAATATTTTTTTTTCATCTGAATGTCATCAAATTTTGTCTTTTTCTTAGCAGTAGCCTTTGTTTTTACAGGAAGATACAAAATGAATAAGTCAAGTTGTTTAGAGTTTCTTTTTCTTTTGCCTAAGCTTTAGGTGTTTCTGGTTTTCATTCATTTAGCTTTTGTTCTCTGTGTTTTACTCTCTGACTTATTCCATATGGCATATAATATGCCAGCTCTATGGTCTAGTGATATTTGCATACTCTCTGAGTGAAAATGTATGCAGTCTCTGATCGTAGCCTCTTGTGGCAGTTTTATTTTATCAGTTCAATTATATTATAACTTTATTGACTAATACTAGCTTTTCAGGTGGCTACTGTGGTGCTTTCAGATTCAGATTCATTCATGAGTCTGAATACTTGTTGAATACTTAGCAAGAATGTTTTACATGTCCTCCGACACCTCCCATATTCTTTAGGCCCAGGATTATTCTTTAAACTCAAATTTAAATGTCTGTAACTGCTGTAACAGTTTTCCACTACTTCTGCTATACATTATTCTCCTATCTCTTGTTTCTGCCATTATTCCTGCGAGTCTTTGCATTGGTCTGATGCAAAGAAAAGAAATACTAGCTTGGTGTAAAGCTACTTGATAAGAAGAATAGTGTGACTATCATCTAGTTATGCATGCATTTCCATTATCCCTTATCTTTATGGCACACACTAACAGTAGAGTAATAATGGTAGAAGGAGAGCATGATCAGTATTGAATCCTCCATTGTCCTAACAGCTGTGGACTCACAACACGAAACGCTTCTGGAAGTCTCCACACAAGATTATTGGAAACCCTCCTACACAGATGAAGAGGAGAGATATCCTAGCTCTGCTGGCAGGGGTAAAGCAATTAAACATTTCAGATAATACTCAGATTTGTGACATCATACAGTGAAGTATAGCATTCTCACAGTACTGCTAATTGTAATTCCCATATCATTAGCTTTGGTTATAACATTATATTATTTGTGCTATAGACCTCAGAGGTGACATCAATGACATTCATCTGTCACTCCAAATTTATCTTTTGCACCTAATATTCATTACTTGCTCCTTTCTCACATATCTCTGGGGTTTTAAAGCTTGCACTGCCAGTGTTGTAATAAAACTGAGCAGATTGCAACATGTAATTGTAGACCCAGCTTGGTGAAGATAAATCCCCCTTTTTCACTATGAAATTTCTATTGTAAAATCTGAGGACAGACAGAAAATAGCACTGGTGATTCAAAAACATAAAAGTTAGATTAACCATAACTTCTCAGTTAAATCAGGCTTCTTGAAAAAGAAGTTTTTGTCAGTTACAAATGTGACAAAACTAAACGGTAACCACCTACACTTTCCATTGCTTAGTACACGTAAAAGCATAGGAATACTTACAGAAACATCCAGGGCAATATTTGAAAAATATGTGGGTGGAAAACCTACAGATATAAGCTCAGATTCATTTAAGTAGATTCTTTAGTGTCAGACAATATGATAATGATAGTAGTATAAATTTGGCCATGTTAAGTTAAAAAATTATCCAGCTGATACTAAACTGTGGTCTTGAAGACACAAAAGGCTCAGCCTAGGATCTTTTACTCCTGAGGGTCCATTTAAAATGGAACAGTAAACATTACATTCCCAACTGTGGTACAAAAGATAAGATGCTATCTCCAGACCAGTGTGAACATTTTCCTTCTAGTGTTAGTGTCGTTAGCCAACTGAGCTATTGAAAATTCTCAATTATCACATTCTTCAAGCTCAAAAACCTCTGTAGGCAAAGGCTTATGGAGTGCATTCTCCAGCTGCTTTTGCTGTGTACATAAATAGTTTCCAGTTTGTTGCTGTTTGTTTTTTTTTTTAAAGTGTAGCTGAATATGAACTTTGTTTTCTGCAACAGTGCCATTTTATCTTGTTAAAAAGATCAACACTGAATAGCTGAAGATACACCTTTCTACAGCTGGATTAGAGGCCAGTCTTGTAATTGCATAGAATTAGATTGTACTGAAAATAAATGGACTTGTGGAAAGCTTTATTATCCCCCTGTAAAGGCAACCATTTTCTTCCTTCTGTGGTAGTTCTGTGGATCAGCCTTCATTAGACAGGGACATTTCCTTATGGTCCTGCGGTTTCTGGGAACAATTCAGTTGGCATCAGGCAGGAGCTTTAATCACCTGGAATGAATTTCTGTGAGAACTTTATGTTAGTTCTGAAATGTTGTTAAATAATATGTGTTCATGCTTTTCTTAATTTTAATGTCCTACTAGCTGTAAATTCAGGACCATATTTTACAGGATTATTTCTCAATATGTTTCTAATTATGAAAATAATGAATTACATTTGTCGGAATGCTCTCTTTATGAGCATTTCACCATTTGAAATGTGAAGATGCATGTCTCTCCATTTCTGTTGTTTTTGTAAAATGCTTAATGTAGATTTCTCTAGCTGGTGACTTATTGCATGTGTAACAACTCCAGTTCACTGTCTGCATCCTCTAGTTGGGACCTTTATTTTCTCTTTCATATATCATTCATGGAAATATTTGCTACCTAATGCTTTTTTCTTTTATTTCTTTTTTAAATTTGGGTTCGAATACTCATCTTGGTGTTACAGGTATTCTTTTCTGATATACATTTTCTAAGCCTTTTAATGTTTATTAGAAAATCTCTTGAGGTGGTGGTACTTCAAATTACTTCTGATTGCATCTTCTGCTATGTAAACAGTAAATAAAACATTGAATAGTTTATTTTAGCTTTAATTATTACTGAGTTCAAGACTAGTATGCTTTTCAACCTCAAATATATGAACTTATTCATTTCATTCATCCAACTAAATATTCTTCCACTCCCAGAAGCAGTGACAGTTTCCTTGGAGCCATCCTTGCAATTGTGTAGTTGATACATTTACTCAGAAGAGAAATTTCATCATCTCTTTCACTTTTATAAACCCCAAATCCACAGACTCAACAGTTAAGTTAGTATTAACAAATACAAAGTAGAGATGCAAGCTGATACTGCTATGTCTTCTTCCACTGCTTTTCCTATAGCTTTATTCTGCCATTGGTCATTAGGATACTCTGTAGCAAACTTAAATCTTCCGCTGATCCTGGCGAAGCTTTCCTGGGCAAAACAAACTTCTGTTTCCAAAGGAGCTTTATTTCCTTCCGTCTTTCGTTTCACACCCACTGCAATCAATAAAAGAAAAAAGCAAAACGCAAAATCCAACCTTACTGCAGATAAGGATACTGAAGATAAGGGTAGTATGACTGGTGTCGGGTATTTTGATCGTTATTGATTCAATCATCATCTTATCAGCACTTGTTACAAGTGAAACTGAAAAACGTCAAGGACCAACCCAACATCCACTATTACACAGTGTTCACTATGGATGGATCAGTCAAGGACAAAATCCTGCAAACACCACTGGGGCTACTGAACAACAAGAATTTACTCCTCCAGGTGAAAATGATATTGAAAAGGGAACTTCTTATACAGGTAACATTGCAACTTAAATTTTAGTATATTATCAGAGTTTACTTAAGGTTTAGTTTTAGAAAGATTTTATGAACAATTTTGCACTCTGAGGTCATAAGAAATGTTCTGTGGATAAACCCGAGCAATACAGATCTATCAGTTGCCTTTTTAATTTTTTTTTAATCTATTCTTCAGACTTAGTCTTGGAGGTATGTTTTCTCTCTCATTTGGATCATGTGTCAAAGCTAGTGAATTAACACTGCAGTCGTCTCCTACATTTAGTGTTCTGTGTCACGCAGTCACAAGGCTTTACCAGGCTATCTGCAAGGGTTACACCTGTAGGAAACAGTGAATGTTTAAAAAGAAAAACAATTATATCTGTGGCATTTTTTCACATATTTGTGAATCATGTTCACACTCCTGTTGCAAGTCATTAATGGATATGATTTTTGCACTGTTTTTTTTTAATATGGCAATTTTTAGTTAAATAAATAAATAGTATCCAAAATATCTACTCATTTCACTTTAGAAATATGACAAGATGATACTGAAGTGAACGAAAAAAGCATAGTGTAGGATAAAAGAGAAGTTTCTCAAAGAAATTGAAACGTAAATGATAAAATTCTACTGTAAAGCTAGTATCTGAAAATCAATAAATATTAGTTGATGTTCCTGTGAGTGTATTGTTTGCTAGTTAATGACTGATGTGCTGTACTAAGCACTGCTATCTTTTCTTGCTAATTATCAAACATGGGCCACTGAAGAGAAATATGTCGTTTTTTAGGGTGCTCTACCGTGAAATCAAGGGGAAAAAATTGAATATAGTCAATACATCAAATTCTGTGATTAAAATCTTACCAACGGGTCAGATTCTTCCAGTTACTTTGCATTTCTTACTTACACATTAGTGGATATTAGTTTGATATTCAACCAATATGAAGTCATGAACTGCATGAGTCAGGGAAATACTTTTGAAAGTCAAGGAGATAATCTTGATTCTGAAAAGCATATACTTGGTTTGAGGAAGGATTCAATCCTATTGGTGACAGTAGGCAGCCTTTCTAAACATAAACCATAATGAGAAGAAAATCTGCTTTACTTCTCTTTGCCATTAAATGTAGTAGACATGTGAGCAAGGCCTGTCATAGAGACAAGAACCGAAGAGGAGAATAATATGAGAAATGGATCTTTATGTACTGAGTTCATAATTGCTTCACCATCATCATAACAGCTATGGTCTCCAATCATGGGGCCAAACAGAATGACTCAGCGCAAGACCCATTGGTGTATCCAGGTTGGGGCAAGGAAGATTATTCCACACAACCCACTATAATGGATAGAGTTATTCCTTCCAGAGAGAGTAATCATGAAAAAGAGTCTTCTAATACAGGTACTAGTCATAATATTGATTATGCGTATTTCATCACTTCTGTCTTTCAGATAGCTTCTCTTGGAAAGCTATTGCATGACTTAGAGAGAAGAGTAGCTTACTGATGTCATTAAGGCTGTGACAAAGATTACAAAGTGACTCATTATCTCTGTGATCTGCCCGGATGGTGTTGAGATAAAAGATTTCAAATATATCTTTCTATAAAACATTTATTTTATACTTACAAGTAACAAGATAATTCTGATAGGAAAACTGCTCTTACTACTGCCATAAACAGACCTACAAATTACAAATATATTCCATACTTCGTCACTAATCACATAGTCTTGAGCAACAAAACAGCATGAGTGGTTGTAGAAAGGGTTCTTTACTGCCAAGGATGATAACTGCAAGGTAAAATGCTCTGTAGAATAATTTGGAAATGGCACTAACATTGAGGATCTGTGATCAGACAGAGAACTGGTCCAGAAATTCTCCTGATTGCTTTCTCCATGTCCTCTCTGTGTGTCCACTGTCTTGGGAATCTTTTGGATTAAGATATGAAATGCATGAAATTAATATTTCAAAATGTAGCAATGAGGATGTAAAGGGGGACAAAATTTTTTCTTCCTCTTTTCTGGTGTGAAAAAAGTAGCCATGTTTTAAAGGAAAGAGCAACTTGAATGTGATGGGGATGAGAAGGGCACATACTGAATTCACAGCTGATTCAACCATCATCGTAACAGCTCTTGCCACTCCTGATGGTGCTCCTCATGAAGACCTAACTCAGCCAACTCCGCCTTCAGATAACGAAGCAGCATGGAGCACTGAAGGCATCACACATTCCACTGATGCCCCTGGGGGTCCGGTTCTCCTTGGGCTGGATCCTGCCAGTACAGATGAAGCTGGTGAGGAATCTCTGCTCACGAGTACCAGTAAGAATAATGGATCATGCTCATTTCTCACACACCGTGTGAAATGAGACACTATTTCTTCTGAAATTGATTCCTTCTACTCTCTTTCTCATCTTTGGGATCTACATTCTTCTTGTGGAGTTGCAGTGCAAAATTTTGTGGCGGGACCTGATCTGCTGTTAGAGTGACCTTCTGGACTCGGCATAAGGGTCTCCTTGCTGGAGCATTTGGTGTTTTCTGTTCTTTGCTGAAGCATGTTCCTGGGTGGCCTCCTGTCTTTTCTGCCAGTCACACGCTTTGGTGACCCTGAATTTCCAGCCTCATCTTCCTCTCCTGCACATCAGTGAGGTCAGGCTTGGTGTGCTCTGATGCCACAGTCGATGTGGCGGAGGTGCTCTGGTGGGGTTAGCTGGGTGACTTGCTCTTGTGACTCAGCAGTGGCACCATCTCCAGAGAGCGTTGTCCTGATGGTGAGGGCAGGGCAGTCACACAAGAACCGTGCCCTATACGTTTGGTCTTTTATTCCTTGCACCTCCTTGCCAGTGCAGGACCACCGCAAATCTGGCTGTGGTGTGGCCGCTCGCTCCTGAGTTACAGGATCAGGTTTCCTGCTGTGGTCTCTTCTTCTGAAGGTCTTCCCTCTCCACCTGTCACTGGCGTATGTGGGTATAGCCAACATATTCTTACAGTGTGGCAAGCACGTGCTACTTAGGGGTCTCAAAAGCCACTGACAATGTGGAAGGAGAAGGGGAGGCCTTCACGCCTTCTCTCCCGCCGTGCTTTCAGTCAGGCAGCAGGACATGCTTTCTGGTGTGCTGTGATATAGGAAGGAGGGAAGAAGCAATGTGGGTGGAGGTTTGGTGGGCCTCTAAAGCTGATTGTGCCATCGTCCCGGCAGTCACAGTGTCCACAGATGTTTTCCACCCAGAAGAAGCAACCAGCAGGCCCCTGGCACCCAGCACTCAGCCTGAAAGTGAAAGTGGACAAGCAAATGCCACAGATGGTTCTCATGTCAGTTTGATACCTGGAGTTTTTCCAGACATTGATGATCATCTTAACCCATTACCAACTCATCTTTCTACTAGTAAGAACTGCTATTTAATTGAATTTTCTGTACAGCTACTCGGATAGTCTTGAGTAGCAAACGAGCGTTACTGGGTTGTGGAAAGTCTTCTTTTCTGCCAAGGATGATAAGTGCAAGGTAAAATGCTTTGTAGAATATTTTGGAAACGGCACTAATGTTGAGGATCTGTGATCAGACAGAGAACTGGTCCAGAAATTCTCCTGATTGCTTTCTCCATGTCCTCTCTGTGTGTCCACTGTCTTGGGAATCTTTTGGATTAAGATATGAAATGCATGAAATTAATATTTCAAAATGTAGCAATGAGGATGTAATGGGAGACAAATGTTTTTCTTCCTCTTTTCTGGTGTGTGAAGAGTAGCCATGTTTTAAAGGGAAGAGCAACTTGAATGCAGTGGGTGTGGGATGGGCACAGTGGGATGTATGTCAATACACAGCTGATTCAACCGTCGTCATAACAGCTCTTGCCACTCCTGATGGTTCTCCTCATGAAGACCCAATTAAGCCAACTCCGCATTCGGATAATGAAGCAGCATGGAGCACTGAAGGCATCACACATTCCACTGATGCCCCTGGGGGTCCGGTTCTACTTGGGCTGGATCCTGCCAGTGCAAATGAAGCTGGTGAGGAATCTCTGCTCACAAGTACCAGTAAGAATAATGGATCATGCTCATTTCTCACACACCGTGTGAAATGAGACATTATTTCTTCTGAAATTGATTCCTTCTACTCTCTTTCTTATCTTTGGGATCTACATTCTTCTTGTAGACTTGCAGTATCATAAACTGTTTTATAATCCCGTTGCATGTTAACGTCTAAATAAGAAATGCTGTACATCAAGAACATTCTTCCCTGGGCATCCTTTTTCTTATGTCCTCCCATTTTTCTCAAGTTGATTTTAGTGGGATGTCATAGTGAGAAAATACTGTTTTTATAGGTAAATGAATCATATGCTTAAAAACAGGTTTTCATACCTATTCCCTCCTGCTCTTGGTATTGTCACAGATGACATTAGTACTGTGAATTTTAAAATAACGTACTATTGTTCATGAAGATCTATGAGTTTTTGCTCCTAAGTTTTGTATATTATCCTACTGAAAAGCTCTTTATATTGTCCTATTGAATTATCCCCCATCACAATATTGGGGCTTTTCTCTAATTTTGTTGTTGTTGTTGTTTAATAATGGACTCGTGACATTGTAGTGCTTTGGAAATTTTTCATCCCTTGTATTTTCTTAAAAGAATAACAAACCTGCAAAAAAACTCCATGGGAAAAAGTAATATTTATGCTTTCCCTTTTCTTCTTCACCGTTAGTTTTCTTCAGGATTACTTTAACTCTTGGGATTTTCCAAAGAGCTATAAAAAACAAAGTTTGCATTGGCAAAAGACAGTACGTTTCTCCACTTCCTTCTCTTGTTTGCTATGCATGGAAGGGATCACATGAAGATTTATCGTTTATTTTCATCAGCATGTTATGCTTTATGTGGTTTGACAGATCAATTACAAATACAAAAACCCAAATAGGATTTGAAAATTTATTCAAATACTTTCAAACAGGTCACTGAAATCTTGCTGTTATGTAATAATAGGAATCATAATATTCATTTTATTCTAAAAATAGCATGATTTATCTCCCTCTTAAATAGTGATTACTAGATATTTTCAAAGATAACACTGTAAGCTACAGTTTTTGGAAATTAATGCTTTGCTTTCTCATTTTACTTCATAATGTTGAATTTCAGTTGGTAAATTTTTCATCAGTATTAATGTTTATTACTGAGTTTGTATTTTGTGGCATTTGGATACACTTCAAGTGCATCCAATTAGGCTGTGCTGTTTCTTAGTATACTTTTGTGACATCTTTATTCCTTTGCATCAACAATAGTCTCTTTAGAAAAGAGCACTGTCTTAATGATGTGGGAAGGATATTCATTAAGTAGTTTAATTCCATAATTCTCCATGTGAATTCATTTTGAGTTCTTCTAATGGGAAATGAGCACAAATTTTTTTATGATCATCTCATGGAAAAGTAGAGATGCATAAATAAATGAAAAGAAAAAAAAAAGAACATTTTCTAACATGATGATATTATCATTCTTAAATAGTTAGGTCTAAATAGCTGCTACTTAGATTTGCATAGATTTGCAAGCTTGAAAAATCGCTAAGATTTTGGAAACGAATATTTAACTATTGGAGTGTTCAATAGAACAATAGTAAAGGAACAAAAAAGCAGAAACAATGAACGATACAGATCTTTTCCTTTGTCCTGCATTTTTTTTTCCCCCTAACTCTGTTCTATACAGATGCTAATAAAGGAAAAGGTAGACCTTGATAAATGAAATAAAGAGAGAGAAATTGATATGGTAGGGATTTGGAAACATCTTTGAAGTTAACTTAGCCATCATCAAAACAGTCACAGACTCCAATGATGTTCTGAAACCAGAAGATGTAACCCAGGAAGTGTGGACACCTCGAGTCATTGACACAGCTCTTGCCACATCTGATGATGGTCACCATGAAGACCAAACTCAGCCAACTCCGCCTTCGGATGACGAAGCAGCATGGAGCACTGAAGGCATCACGCATTCCACTGATGCCCCTGGGGGTCCGGTTCTCCTTGGGCTGGATCCTGCCAGTACAGATGAAGCTGGTGAGGAATCTCTGCTCACGAGTACCAGTAAGAATAATGGATCATGCTCATTTCTCACACACCGTGTGAAATGAGACACTATTTCTTCTGAAATTGATTCCTTCTACTCTCTTTCTCATCTTTGGGATCTACATTCTTCTTGTGGAGTTGCAGTGCAAAATTTTGTGGCGGGACCTGATCTGCTGTTAGAGTGACCTTCTGGACTCGGCATAAGGGTCTCCTTGCTGGAGCATTTGGTGTTTTCTGTTCTTTGCTGAAGCATGTTCCTGGGTGGCCTCCTGTCTTTTCTGCCAGTCACACGCTTTGGTGACCCTGAATTTCCAGCCTCATCTTCCTCTCCTGCACATCAGTGAGGTCAGGCTTGGTGTGCTCTGATGCCACAGTCGATGTGGCGGAGGTGCTCTGGTGGGGTTAGCTGGGTGACTTGCTCTTGTGACTCAGCAG
This sequence comes from Pavo muticus, assembly GCA_016647715.1. Taxonomy (NCBI): domain Eukaryota; kingdom Metazoa; phylum Chordata; class Aves; order Galliformes; family Phasianidae; genus Pavo; species Pavo muticus. The sequence goes on along the minus strand of JACDJE010000284.1, from coordinate 288,478 downwards.
TGGCACCATCTCCAGAGAGCGTTGTCCTGATGGTGAGGGCAGGGCAGTCACACAAGAACCGTGCCCTATACGTTTGGTCTTTTATTCCTTGCACCTCCTTGCCAGTGCAGGACCACCGCAAATCTGGCTGTGGTGTGGCCGCTCGCTCCTGAGTTACAGGATCAGGTTTCCTGCTGTGGTCTCTTCTTCTGAAGGTCTTCCCTCTCCACCTGTCACTGGCGTATGTGGGTATAGCCAACATATTCTTACAGTGTGGCAAGCACGTGCTACTTAGGGGTCTCAAAAGCCACTGACAATGTGGAAGGAGAAGGGGAGGCCTTCACGCCTTCTCTCCCGCCGTGCTTTCAGTCAGGCAGCAGGACATGCTTTCTGGTGTGCTGTGATATAGGAAGGAGGGAAGAAGCAATGTGGGTGGAGGTTTGGTGGGCCTCTAAAGCTGATTGTGCCATCGTCCCGGCAGTCACAGTGTCCACAGATGTTTTCCACCCAGAAGAAGCAACCAGCAGGCCCCTGGCACCCAGCACTCAGCCTGAAAGTGAAAGTGGACAAGCAAATGCCACAGATGGTTCTCATGTCAGTTTGATACCTGGAGTTTTTCCAGACATTGATGATCGTCTATACCAATTACCGACCCCTCCTTCTCCTAGTAAGAACTGCGCATTGCTAGTGTTCTCATTTATCTATCTGTCAGTTCTTGTTTTTTCTTGTTTTTATCAATGATGATTTTCTTCAAGTATTTGTAGTATCCTTAATTTTTAGTTATACTTGTAGTGTAATTTGCTTTCTTTTTTCATTGTTATTTTTTATAGACATTTTTCCATATGTTTTTAGTCCTCATTTAAGATGCAATTGAGGGGAATATTTTCCTCTGTGAAGGAGAGAAGGAGAGTACTTGTCCTTAAAGGCTGATAATGTTTTGCAGACATCCTTCTCTTATAGTCTACTATCTGTATTTTGTAACAGTTCTCAAAAAATGTAGAACTATAAGGTTTCTCCTTATGCCCATAAATACATGCTAGCATCTTGGCTTCCTTTTAAATGGACACAAATGACTGCTGTGTAACCCAACTATCTGTCACTTTTTCAGCCATCCTCAATCCCTCTGCACTGGTTAAACGTATATCAAAAATTTCTTGTGCAAACTTTGTTTTCCCCTTAGGAGGTATATCTGCAGTTGTTATCTTGCCAGTGACTGGGTTGAAACCGACATTTTGTTTGTGAATAATTTATTTAAAAGGGGTTATTCATCTGGTAATGTTAGTGTAGTTAATACTTTACTTATTACACTACAGATACCTTTTTCTTTTTTGTCATTTGTTATTAGAACAAATGAAGGGACTTTTCCTTATTCCCAAATGCATTTTCCATACGGATCATCATTCTAACAGCAATTTATTTTTTTTTCCAGAAGCTATTTCTTTCTCAAACTGATCTAAACGGTGCTTTCATGCACTTTCCTGGAAGTTAGTGGAACCGTGCCAGGGTAGATTTTGGCCAATGTGGTTATTCTTTACAGTACAATAATGTACCTATATATATTTAACATTACACAGCAGATATTTTAAAGATAATTTTATTGTTCATAATGACTGGGAGTTAGAATTTGTTTCCGGTGAATGTAGTCATTTTGAAAAATTTTAGCTAGAAATGGAATTCAGAGTGTAGGCTAAATGTTCCTAAGCTTGCGTAATTTCTCTTTCCGCTTTTACCCTGGCATAGCTCCACTCAATTTTGTGGAGTCTACTTAGATTATCATTAATTAACGTTAATTCATACAAGTAGAATTTGTCCTTTTTCTTCTTCAGAATTTTATATTGACTCAACAATATGACTCCTATCAAAACTGCATAAATCATAGTATTTAGACATAGATACAGCAATATAAATGCAAAATATGTATTTGCATTTTATTGGAAAGCTAATCCTATTTTAATATCTGTTTCCTACTACAACAAATTCATTTCTTGGCACTCACTGCCCTATCACTTAAGTAAGCCAAGCAGCCTCAATGTCGTGTGCAGACATTACAGTTCAAAAAACTGTTTGCTACTTTTCTGCTTTGAGCAGAGAAAACCTGTATGGAGTGCTCTGAAGGCCTTTTTCAAAGCGAATGCACTTTTTTTTCCCCCCCACTTATCTACTCTTTGTAGAGTACTCTTTTACTCTTTGTACTCTTTTTATAATTACAATCTAAGGGAATTACTAGTATTGCAATTTTTTTTAAGGTTCATTTGTTGAAGGGCTGTTTCATTTGTATAGCTGTAATGGAATGAAAAAGTTTCATTAATATATTGGCTGGCTCTAGCTATAGGCTCCTTCCAAACAAACGAATGGCATCATGTACTGTACTGCTTTCTTTCTTTTCCTCCACAGCAGTTTTAAAGCTGTGGTCTGACATCGCCCTAATGGCTGATCTTTTGTCCAAATGTCACAGTGGAATAACAGAACAGTCCACTGAATGAATCAAAAAATAACTGTCAAAAAGAAGAAAACCTGTATGTCATCAAAACAAAATGTCAGGGCAACTGAGAGCCCTCCCTGCCCACTGCAGGCACCTTCCCCAGAGCCGGGACACCAGGGAACATGGCCAAATTCTGCTGCTTCTCAGTGCTCAGGAGAGGGGAATGGTGAATGTATCAGTTCTTTTAGCACAGGAGTCTTTAATAAATGTTTTTATAAAGGGCTTTGTGGTGGAAAAGCTCTGCCATTTCTCAAGGGTGACATAAAGCACCTTAAAAAATATCCACTGAAGTGCCAGTTAGGCAAGTCAGTACAATCCTCTTGACCTGCTTTGTTGGAGGCTTGATCAAGTCCTCTAGTTGCTGAGTTAGTGCTCTGTCCGTTGGGATGAGCTATCGCAGAACAACTCATCAGTCAATAAGTTTCTTAAAAATAATGAAAACATCTGGAACATTCATGTACTACTTGTTGGCTACGCTCAACATTGGGGAAAAATGTGCTTCTTAGTTTGTATTTGCCAGCTGCTGTTAGGAAATGAGATCAGAGAGGCTGGACAGAGGGGAATTGCAGTATGTGCTAAAGAAAAAGAACTTTGCAGCTGATTACGGTGTCTAATTTGTTCTATCAGGGTCTGGAAGAGTTCAGAGAGGTGCAGATCTGTAATACTGTTTTTGTACTGATAACGAAGTTGTAGTCCCACATGAAACACTGTATACAAATAATTTTAGACATGGAATACCCGTATGGCAACAATGTGGGCCAGAAATATTACTGTCATTGCATAAGATTTCAAGCCATCACAGGAAATGTGTGAGACTAGAAGAACTCATTTGGATTTAAGATCTAATTCTGTCTTAGAACCAAGTTACAAAACTTATTTTAAAGTGGCAAGGGACCCATCTCTATGTTTACACAGAGAATTTTTGCTAATAAGAAAAACATTTTGAATTTTTAAGGTCCCACATTACACATAGCTATCAAATGTAAACCATCCAGAGAACTGTACTTCTATTTTATGAAAGCAGGAAAGTTTTAGAAATTCAGTTTTATCCTGTATAGGAATAAAATTAAAAGTTTAAAAATTTCTTCTTATTGACCATTTTCAGTCTTCTCTCTCTACTCTTTTCTCATTCTCTTTTCCCAATGGAACAGGCAGGACCTTTGACTTACGCAGTAGAAACCTCTTCAAGAAGTTGCCAATGTGCAGAAGTCTTTACACTCTTTCCAGACAATTTCTAGGCGACTATCATTGCATATTTGTTCATGAAAGTGTAGCACAATCAAAAATGAAACATATAAGAGGTGAAAGGGTACAGCCATAATCTTTGTTATCAGAATATGAAAGCTAGCAACAGTTTGGATGAGTACAACAGTTATACAGTGCAACAGTTACGTAGTTTGTTGCTGTGAACTTTCTAGACATATATTTTTTTTTTATAACGAAAGTCGTAGCTTTTGTACCTCCCTGTGAAATACCCAGCAAGGATATTTGGACTAACAGATGGTTTTGTTCTTTAGGGTCTACATCCAGTATAGATAGTGATCAGGGACCATACAAGGGAGACGGTGAACCTACTCACTTCCCTGGGGAGTCCACAACAACAACAAATGTAAGATCACAACCAAGTTCAACCCCGGTACCAGGTAGGTTTCCAAAGTCATGTATTTTAATAATATAAGAACAGAATGATATGAATATGAACTGAACAGACAAAAATGTAGGTCAAGTACCATTATTCTGTTTTTTTTTTTGAATCAGGTAAGGTTCAGCATTTTCACTAGCAGTCTGAGAAATGGAGCATGTTGTAACTCATAAAATTCTCTAGCAATATCTAGATGAGAGAAGTCGTGTGTTTTGGAGAACAGGATTTAGAGATAAATAACCTTGATACTTTGGTATGCAATCAGACGCAATTTGGTGAAGGTAGATGCAAAGTATCATATATGTGAAAATGTTCAGTGAAAAATTATAGCTGAGACAAGCGTTGCAGAAAAGGGCTTGCAGATTAAAATGGAATAGAATAGAAAGAAGCCAACACAGTGATACAACTGCAAAAGAATGCAAATATATTCTGGGTCATATTAACAGTAAAGTCGTTTTTAAGACAGAGAAAGTAATTATCCCCCTCAATGTAGATCTGGCAAGTCCAGAGCTGAGGTACTGTATTCAGTTCGAGGCACTGAATCATACAGAAACAACAGGGAAGGGCACAAAGATAAAGTCTGGTAAGGTAACCATAGCATGACCTGCATAAAGAACAGGCTACGGGGAAGGTTGCCATGAAATCTCCATTTTAAAAAAATAGTAAGAGCAAATGGAACATTTGTCAGGGGTGTTTTTATTCACTCTGTTTCACTTGAGTGGAACAGCTTATGTGATCTCCAAGGGTCCCTTCCAGTTTTACCTCCTCATGATATTGCAGTTCCTTATTATTTTTGTTTTTTAGAATTTGCCCTACAAATGCTCCTTAACTTAAGATTTTAAATGACAAAATGAATGTAGACATTTCACTCTACCTTCAATCCATCCTACTTTTGCACCTGGGATTGCAGGTGTCTCAGCCTTTTCTCCTGCTCTTGAAATAAATCAGTGATACAACAGCTTTACACCTATGTCAGCCAAAGTGCAGTTCTTTTTATGCTAACATTGGACAGGCATTTCATCAGTTGGCCTGGACATAGATGAGCACTTTTTTTGGCCACATAGGCAACATGACCGATGAAAATGTATTTCATTTGCAAAGAAGAAATTTGCAAAATGCGCAAATATCCACTTAAACTAGAAGAAAAGTCTTACAATTTAAAGAATGCTTGAGTGTCCATGAAACCCTGAAATTACATGGGATGGATTAACACCTTCTTCTTCCCTCCATCAACCCCCAGAATGGCTGATCATCGTTGCTGCTCTCCTGGCACTGGCGTTGATCCTTGCGGTGTGCATCGCTGTTAACAGCCGGAGGAGGTAAGGCACCCTGTACTTCTTCAACTACGGTGAAGTGTGATGGGAGTGATAGAATGAAGCACTGACACAGTAACGTTAGAGACCATGTGAAATAAGAAAGATATCAGGCACATGGCGAGACAGAAGTATCTACAGCTTTCTTTAAAGTTAAGTGGCTCTGGAGTTACACGCCCTGAACAGCACTGCTTATTGATTTATATCTCACTCTGCTATGCCTATAAAAGCAGAGGCTGCCTTTGTTTCCTTCCTCATACCCGGAGTCACCATAGAAACAGACAAACAGGGCCAGGATGACTAATTATAGATTGCAACTGACAAGAACTGAAACGGTCTCAACGCTAAAAATTACGTCCCAGATGCTGTGAGTGGAAAACATCTCTTATGTAGAGCTGCCATGCAGCTGGGAGTGAGACCCAAGGAGAGACAGTGCGCGTGGGTGTGCGCGTGTGTACGGATTCATGGATTAGACTCTAGCAGAGTGCACTAATCCCTGTGGGGAGCAATTTTTCAAGTAGGGCCATCATCTAGTATGCTTGAAACAGGTGGAATGTTTTCTCTCCCTCTAGCAGGATCAAAATAATAGGAGATTCATTTGTTCTGATAAGTGCTAACCTGCTGCAGACTCGGGTAGGGTTAGCTGGGCGGAGAGGTGGGAATGTTCCAAGTATTCATTTATTTAAAAATGAGAACTGCATATTTGTTACAACATCAGTATGGCAGCGATCTCAAGCACCTACACAAAGCAATTGGTCCTTCTCAGTGAATTGCAAATTGCTTCATCATAGTGTTTTTGGTGTTGTAGGGTTCGTTTTTTTATTTTTTCTATGTTTAATTGGTGTTGTCATAATAAAAACTGATGTTATCTTAAAACAAAACAAAACCAATTGTCTAAGGTTCAGTGCAGGGCAGTTTACTTGTTTATTTATGTCTTCATTATTCTTCATGTTGCAAAGAAGACTGCCTCTGTATGGTGCCTGTTGCCAAAAGAGTTAGGATCCCACACTTAGGCACTGACCGTCATTTCAGGAAAGAAAATCTGAGTTGCTCTTTTGAAAGCCTGTGTTCGCTCTGCATTTCATGGTTGCAGAGCAGGAATCATTCCCAAGTGTGTACCCAACATTTACACAGCAAACTGAGCTGCTTTGGATAAAATAACCCTCAGCTATCGGTCAGTAAGCATGAATAAAAGTGATACTTAACTGCCAGATTAGTCATTCAGACAAAACCTGCTTCACTGAAAAGAAAACACTTTTACAGTACCAATTTAAAAGCTGGTGTCCATCTTAAGAGAGCTGTGCTGTGTGCATTCAGTGAACACTCAGCTGTTGTATCTTGATCCTGAGTCTGGATTTGGAATTATCCTGTCTGTATAGTGGGATATATAAATAGTTCATAAATATGGATATACCCGAATCAGAAAATCATCTCCATCTTTCAACAATGCATTTTAGTCCCCTCTCTAACAACAATAGATACTGAGCAGGCTGATGTAATGAGTGGCAATCCTGCCCATGGCAGAGACGTTGGAACCGGATGGTCTTTAAGGTCCCTTCCAACCCAACCATTTTGTGACTCTGTGGTACTAATTGGACCAGTGGGTTCCTGCTAAAGTTTGTGCACATAATGCTGCATTTTTGCAAAAATAAAATATGCAACATGGAGAAACGGTGCGCTTTGCTTTGCATAGGTCTGCACTAGCAGACACAAGTTTCATTCCCAGGAACCTTTTCCTAAATATTTACTTGAATTTTGTCTTCGTATTTCCATTACTCTCCTTTTATGGTACTTATATTCTTTTTATTTTGATCTAGATGTGGGCAGAAGAAAAAGCTAGTCATTAATAATGGCAAAGGTGCAGTGGAGGACAGGAAGACAAGAGAATTAAATGGAGACACCAGCAAATCACAAGAAATGGTGCACTTGGTTCACAAAGAACAGTCAAATGACCAAACAGGACCATGTGACGAATTCCTCACCGTTGATGAAACACAGAATCATCAGGAAGTTGACATGAAGAGCGGAGTGTAGCGGTACAAAGTCACCAAATAGATCAGTGCTGGGGAAATCAAAATCACACGGACCTTGGGCAGGAATTCACAGATGCACTGTGCTACTGATGTCTTTTCAACATGATTAAGCTTAAATTTTCTTCATTTTTAATTATTTTAACATGATGTCTGAGTTACAAAATTGACATTTGCTTTCTGAAATAAGCCCCAAGTGTTGCAGTCAGTTCCCAATTCCTACACAGAGGGCACTTAGTGTGTCCTGGGCATGTGGCATGTCATTGTTCCCCAGATGCAGTGCCTTCGCTGTGCGGAGATACAGAGGCATCCAGTTGCTCCATCTTACAGGCATTTAAGGTACTAAACTTGTCATGGTACAACAGTAAGTGAGTAACAGATGTCAAGAGCCAAAATAAAAAAGGCTTAAAACAGAAGTGCCTCCTATACAATGCCTAATCCAGCAGAATCCACCAGCAATGCCTTCCAGCCAGGAAGAGCGGTAGGTGCATTCAAAGTCTGGCAATAAAAGCAAAAAGTGACATTTTGTAATGATTGATGACATGGTCTGTAACAAGAGAAACCCAGAAGGACAGAGTTTATTTATCTCTATTTTAAAATGTCTGTGGGCACACAGCAGGATTTTTTGGGAGGGGGAGCAAAGGGGGGAAAACATGAGCTGATACATAATAAACTTCTCTTCTTTGTTATCTTAACAATCTGTACATATATCCTTGAGTTCCGAGGTGTCCGTTGCTATTCCCCCTCCCTCCTTCATGGATCACAGTTTGCGTATGTTTTTTAAGGAGTCACTTAGTAAAATTAATAAAGCAGTATGACCCCAGATCTATTGTGCATGCACAAATCAAGCAATTGGAAGTCATCAGAGATGGTGACAGCATTTTTATTCCTGAAGAATAGGTCTTTCTCTTCCCCTGCTCCATTTTACTTAGGAGATGCTGAGCCCAAAGCTCGTTTCTCCCATGACTGTTGTACTACACCAGTTTGCCAATATTTTGAAAGTTACTTTTGTATGATCTTGCTTACTTCTGATTTCTGTTTCATCCACTTTTTACTTCTTCTAGTCAAAAATGCCAAAAGAAAAACTGTTTGCTTATTGGTAAGAGAAGTTGACATTTTACAGAAAAGATCGATGAAATTTTAAGGAAACTCTCCCTGTAATGTAATATAGTGAAATAGCTGCAGCTGCACTGTCATACACTTTTGTTTTGTCCTTCTATGTCTGCTATGTGAAGTATTTGTATTAAGCTATGATGCTGTGCATTATATTGATATGAACTGCCAGAAAGAAAATTATTTACTACCAGTGATCTGTGCCATTTTTAAGAAAGCATATTGGAGTGGAGAATAACTTCTAATTGGGCTACCTCAGAAAAATGCAAGTAAAACCAACCAGAGGTAACTGCAAGCAGCGAGGTCTGTGTTGGCTCGGATGGGGAACGTTTGGTAAGAGATGTTCAGAGGTACCTGCTCCCTGACCACAGCACCTGCACTGGAAAACGTTCTGCTAATGTATGTTACTTTATGCTCTCCATCTGAAGCAGTGCAGAGGATGGGCTTTCAGCTGGCTACATACTATCATTAACTAGCACTAGTCTTTACTGGCACACCAAGCACAACAAAAGTCGTGATTGTGGTTCTCAGTTTACAGCCCTTCAGCAGTTTCCCAACCATTCCGTCGAGTTGCTCAGAGCCCTGGTATCTGCAGGCAGATCTCCTCAGGGAAAATGTGCACCTGGGCAAAAGGTCCCAAGATGAGGTGTGATTTCAGTGTATGCATAGGATGCTTTCTGACTCTGTGTATGTCTCATCTATGAGCAGTGCAAGAGTGCTCAAACAAGCTTAAGCCAATAAGGACAAGGTGATGTGCACTGTCAGTACATGAAGCCCATTGTCAAACCTCTCAGCCTGACCATAAGCACATGTTTCAGTACTGAGCTGGGCTGTGCACAGTCTGTTGACAGTCTGCACTGGTTTTTGTTTAATTCTCATAAGGTTTTAAGGCAAGCTTTTCTATTTGTCATTATAAATCAAAACGGCCTATCGAAGGCTGTGTTTAAACTGGTGTTACATACACATTTCTCTAGGTGTGGAGATCCAGAATAAGAATTTTGCCTCTTCTTGAATCTTAATTTATTATAAGTCTCAATCAAAAGGAGATAATTCACTGTCTTGATGGGTGAATGTTCTTAAAAAATAAAAATAAAAAGGGCCATGTCATGTTATTCATCTTCCTATGGAGATGTTGAGAAAATGGAGAAATCTACCAAATCCTTCTAATTTATCTAATGCTCAGTACCTATAGAAGTATGGACCATACTTGCTTGCTTCTTTTTATATTTGTTATAGGGAGATGCTCAATTTCTCTTTAAAAAGGCAGTGCCATTATTTTATATATGCTGATTCTTTTTAGGTTATGTTGTGCAAATGATGCATAATTAAGTTTCATTGTAGTTTCAAAACTAGACGGCCATTTCATACATGTAATATAGTGCATATTTTTATTAATCTTGGTTTTATTATTTCAGGGGCTGTTTGTTATGTGTATGTATTTTTTATATAGAGCACTAGATATATTTTAGCATATTTATTTAACAGATTAATCAAAGTTAAAGAAAATATAATCTCTAAATTGTAATTAGAAAAAGTATTGCCAAAAAATACCACGTGGAACTGTAAAATAAGCTTCCAAAGATAAACTTGGTTCCACGCTGAGGGTAAGAAGTGAGGTCAGTGTTGCTAGTGGGAGAGAAGAAGCATTTGGCAGAGTGGTCATACAGAGCCACAGTCAGGTCTCCTGCTTGCAGAACCGGCTGAAGGCTGCGGGACCTTTCATGCTCCACCAGCCTCCAGTGGACCCCCATCTCCATGGGGTTAGCGACAAGCTCAGCTCCCTTGGAGCACAAATCTTGGTCCAAGTTAAGGTCCATGCAGTAAGATGGAAATAACGTTTAAAGCAGTGAGTATATTTAAAAGAGAGGTGACATTTTTACAAGAATGTAATATTTTCATTGAACAATCCTGGGTGATGGTTTCACCTGTATTTTCTTGAAGATTCTGAAAGGAATGTTTAATTAAAGCAGAGAAAGGATGTACAGCCTTTGTCTCCATCTGTGTGGATGTTTTAAAGCCTTCCCAAAACATCAGTTCCCAAGTGATATTTCTGCATAACATTCACTCCTTCATACGATGTCTCCTGCACGTCCTTTGCCAAAAAACACTACCGCCAACTACCACTGCACTTAGGAGTGTATGTTGGGTGGAGTATTATTGGAGAAAATTTCCAGGTGTCTCATAGACACTGACACAGCCACACAGAGGCAGAGGTTTGTCCATCACCCTGATTGGGGTTTCTCCTGGTTGCTCTTTCTATAGATGAGGGGGAGCAATAAAATCCTGAGAACGCTGCTCTGCCCTTGCTTACACAACACCAGCAGTTTGTTTTATGCTGTATTAGGCTGTTAGCCAGCAATTACTTCTTGGCCTTATTAAACAGTTCAAGGCTCAGACATCTCTGGTTGCAAGATATTTGATTTGCTAAAAAGCATATGGTTACTTTTGGATAACCACATGTACTGATGTGTTTTCCTCTGCAGAGGTGAAAGAAACAAAGAGGTGGGAGCAGACATGCTGACATGGGCAGGTTCCTGGGGTGCAGCTCCAGATCTGCGGGAATGGGGTACAAAGCTCTCATCTCTTTTTTGGGGCAAGAAGCATGACACAGTGGGAACTCTGGGGGTGGGAACTCCGGAGGGTTCAGTGAAGGAAGAGTACAGTCACTGGGAGATGAAATGGAAAGTGAGTAAAATTTCTGTGCCACCGACTGGGAAAGTCCCCCGGTATCCCCAGGACTTTGGCATTTGAATGATTTCACATTTCAGATAAGGGGAAAAGTATCAGCCTGTTCCTGTGAACCCCCCCACCTCCAGGTCACCTTCTGCATTCACCACCTGATTTGCAAATGGCTTTTGACCAGTTTTCCCCTGGTAGATTACTTCTCACTATTACTCTTCTGTATTGCTGCCGCACTCACCAGAGCCATGCTGAGAACACCCAGCTCTGACTGTGGGAAACGAGAGGCAAAGCTCAAGCTTCACAAAGGTGACTAACAGCACGTCGTCTTCTGTCTGCCCATCTCTCCCATCCGGAGTTGGGTGGACAACAAGATTTCTAGTCAATTTCTGTCTGCACAGGTCAGCCGTGCTGCAGCATGGTTTTTTGAAAAGCTGAAGATCCCCTGACATCAAGGGAGCTTTTGTTGTTCAGGTGCAGGTAAAGAAGCAGCAGTGAAAGCTTCATACGTGCTTTAAACACAGCTTTCTTTCAGTTTTGCCTGAATGGATCTAACAGAAAGGTTTTGCCTGGGCTACAGCTTCAAGGGTTTGCACATTTCTTATTAAATCTTCATACTCTATAGGCAAAAGGGGTTGGGTTGAAAAGTGGAGGGTTGAAACCCATGTTCATACATTCTCTGTTGTGCATTGAACTTTGATGTCAATATCATTAGTTTTGTGTTTTCTTTCAGAAGAAAGACATGAAAATGATGATGCTATGGATCAAAACAGGTGCACAAAGGCTGTCAAATGAGAAATATTTTTTGTTTCAGAAATAGGCATAGTTTAGATACTTTTAATATATCTGATTGATAGATTACTTTTTCGGGGGGATGGGGAAGATGCGTAATATATAATACAGCTTTCTATTTGTACTGTGATATTATNGGGGGTCCGGTTCTCCTTGGGCTGGATCCTGCCAGTACAGATGAAGCTGGTGAGGAATCTCTGCTCACGAGTACCAGTAAGAATAATGGATCATGCTCATTTCTCACACACCGTGTGAAATGAGACACTATTTCTTCTGAAATTGATTCCTTCTACTCTCTTTCTCATCTTTGGGATCTACATTCTTCTTGTGGAGTTGCAGTGCAAAATTTTGTGGCGGGACCTGATCTGCTGTTAGAGTGACCTTCTGGACTCGGCATAAGGGTCTCCTTGCTGGAGCATTTGGTGTTTTCTGTTCTTTGCTGAAGCATGTTCCTGGGTGGCCTCCTGTCTTTTCTGCCAGTCACACGCTTTGGTGACCCTGAATTTCCAGCCTCATCTTCCTCTCCTGCACATCAGTGAGGTCAGGCTTGGTGTGCTCTGATGCCACAGTCGATGTGGCGGAGGTGCTCTGGTGGGGTTAGCTGGGTGACTTGCTCTTGTGACTCATCAGTGGCACCATCTCCAGAGAGCGTTGTCCTGATGGTGAGGGCAGGGCAGTCACACAAGAACCGTGCCCTATACGTTTGGTCTTTTATTCCTTGCACCTCCTTGCCAGTGCAGGACCACCGCAAATCTGGCTGTGGTGTGGCCGCTCGCTCCTGAGTTACAGGATCAGGTTTCCTGCTGTGGTCTCTTCTTCTGAAGGTCTTCCCTCTCCACCTGTCACTGGCGTATGTGGGTATAGCCAACATATTCTTACAGTGTGGCAAGCACGTGCTACTTAGGGGTCTCAAAAGCCACTGACAATGTGGAAGGAGAAGGGGAGGCCTTCACGCCTTCTCTCCCGCCGTGCTTTCAGTCAGGCAGCAGGACATGCTTTCTGGTGTGCTGTGATATAGGAAGGAGGGAAGAAGCAATGTGGGTGGAGGTTTGGTGGGCCTCTAAAGCTGATTGTGCCATCGTCCCGGCAGTCACAGTGTCCACAGATGTTTTCCACCCAGAAGAAGCAACCAGCAGGCCCCTGGCACCCAGCACTCAGCCTGAAAGTGAAAGTGGACAAGCAAATGCCACAGATGGTTCTCATGTCAGTTTGATACCTGGAGTTTTTCCAGACATTGATGATCNCTGTAGAAATTTACAGGAAAATAGGGCTTGTCAAGTCAAACAGGATCCAACATAATTTTAAGTGTATCTGTTAGAAAACTCTAAAACAGTTTTTACACTATAAGTAAAAAAGTCTCCCTCTGTAGCACCCACTGAACAGACTGCAGCTCAACAGCAGCTTCATTCTGGTGCTGGATTGAGGTGGGTGGCTGCAGTGCAATGCCAAGGACACAGCTGAAGTTGGGGGCACGTAGGCGGCACTGGGAAGCCAGCATGCGGCTCAGAGACAGTGGTGGTTCTACTCACCAAAAGGGCTTGGTGGCTGCCAAGTTAGTCCTGACATCCTTCAAACTCCGAGAAAGAAAGAAGAGAGGAAGAAACAAGAAGGCACTTTCAACCAGAGACTGTAAGTTTGCACCTTGTGTCTGAAAGCCTTGGGCTACTGTGCTAGGATGGTATCAACCTGAACACCCATTTTGCAGTGCGTAAATGGTTTGGTTACAGCAGAGTTTTAGCCTGAAATCTGAATTTACTTTGCAGTCATGGGTCTACATGTGCGTTCTGGCACCACGTTCTCAAAAGTTTATTGTTTTTCCTGGCTTAATCCAAAAAAAGCTTAGATAATTTTCATCAACCACATTTTCTTTGCTTGTATAAGACTACATGCTTTCATTTTACGCAGAAGCAGCAGTAACAAACTGGGTATGTTTTGCCCAGAGATCAGATCTAAGTCTGAGTTTATACTCACCATTTTTTATCAGCCTGTCCTTGTTAATAAGAAGCATCTGTCTGGGGGCTGCTGATCGCTATCAGCGTGCTCTCTGTAGCCAGTGCAGAGACAGCTGCCAGCAGATTGCAGCTTGAGCCTAAGATGAGCCCTCCAAAGCTGTGCCCAGTGCCCACAGATCAGGATAGCTGGCTGCAGCACAGCTCCTCCACTCCTGCAAAGTCAGCCTTGCAATCACCACCAGCATTTGGCATATTTTGCTTTGCAGCAGTGGGCTGTCAGATTCATCAGTGGGGACAGGTTTATAGTGGAACTTCCCTGCGCTTCTTTTGTGGTTTGTTTTCTAGTTATTGTTTATTTCACTTGTCAAAAGAAAGTCTGAAATACACTCTAGGTGAGGACGCTTGTTTGTTCAGCTAGTGACTCAAAACCACAGTGTTCCTTTGTTCACAAAGGGTGAAGGTCCCCGCGCAGAGGCAGGCACAGAGCCTACACGTTGGTTACATGCCCTACATGTGGCAGAAGCAGAGCTCAGGCATAGCTCAGAGGGTTGGCTTTGTGCTGCTTTTCTGCAAAGGTGAGGGCCTTGCTCACTGGGCCTTTTTGGAGCATTCTCTACACACACGTTCAAAAATTGTTTGTAATGGTAATCTGAAAGTTTGTTTAGTGCTGGTAATTCAGGTAATCCTGGCAATGTGTGTGAAACCACCCAGTGAATTTGTGGGTGAATTCCCTCAGCTACTCTCTCTTCACAGTTTGGAGCCATCCTCCTCCTTATGGGACACCTCCACAGCAGTACCTCTCACCTGGTGCCTGTGGGCTGTGGGAGCATGAGGCAGGAAGACCCTGGCACCACGTGGATCGGTCTCCCAAATGAGAATGGAGGATGCACTCTGTTCAGTTCAGCCATGGATGAGCAGCACTACAGCTCTGTGAAGGGCAGGCCCTAGGCTGCTTTCTTAGACACCTGTACTGAGGCTGGGGGGTCTGGTTCCTCTGCTGCCTCCCCCCATGGGTTTCAGTGGGCAGCTGCCAGCTTTGCTATCTGTCACTGGTGACGTGCTTTGCTTATCACTGCAGAACCTTTCTGCCACACTAACATCACTGTGGCTGCATGGCCTGATACTGAGTGCAATCTCACTTCCTTCCTGCTTCCTTTGTGGCTGCACACTGCTCTGCGGTGGGGACTGGTGCCAGCAGGCCCCACACGGCCGCCCTCGCACCCCCTCAGCACAGCAGCCCCAAACCGGCTGGTCCTCTCCAGCTCTGTGAGTGCTTGGTGCAGGGGTGCCCGCCAGCCTGCCTAGAGGTTATTTCTAATGCTGTTCCCCTCCTTAGGCATGGCACGTTGGGGCCACCTGTTTCTTTCACAACCTCGTCTTGTTTACAGGCACCAATACAACAGAGGAGGCTGTTTGAGGTCTAGTAGCCCTCAAATCTCATCTCTTTTACTTTCACATCTGAGAGGAGGTTAAGAAATGGCTCTCAGTATGACCAATGCTTTGTGAGTATGCAAGTTATGGGGAATAGTGAGTACTAAAGAGACTGGAGTCATTATGGCAGCAGTGTATGTGAACAGGGCCAGGCCCGGATGTGGTGACATCCTTCCTCTGGCAGTGCGTGGCTCTGACATGCAGAGGTGTGAAGCAGGTTTTTAAGGCAACTGCAACCAACTGTCGCATCCTCCTACTCTTCTAACATTTCTTCCTCCTCCTCCTCCAGCCTTCATTGCCAAGGCTGCGCTAGACTTCACTGTAGTAAGGTAAGCAGATTCTGGACTTCATGGCAAATCAGTTCAGCTGCAGCTGGCACCCAGGGACATTTGGAGTATACAGCTCAGGGGGTGGATTTCTGGCGCACTGGCAAACCCAGGTCCACCTTCTGCCCTGCCTGCATCTCTCAGCTTCTCTCATCCATCCGTCTGCTTTATCTAAACTCCTACCCAAATCATGCCAGTATTCAGCCCAGGCTGAGAGCAAAACTCACAGATATAAGGCAGGAAAATTATGAATCAACATTTATTGATGATATATACAGAAGAGGTACAACATTTAGTGAAATATTAAATTCGCGACTATTTCCAGTATAGAAAGAATGTCCAGTTTGTTTTATACATGAAAGTTACAGAAATCAGTTCACACTGTAAGAAAGCATTAAAACCAAATGACTACAGATAAATGTAAAGATCTGAACTACAAAAATAGACTTAGTCTACAAAGCATTCCAGCTACAATATACAAGAACAGAGCCCGGAGTTGGGAGAAATTTTATCGTCTGCATTCATTAGTTAATAAAGTGTGCTATAGTTACTGTACAGTATGTTTCAAAATCTGGGGAACTTTTCGAGAATAACAAATGAACCAATCCTATTCCTATTGCTTTTTATTCCTTTCAGGTGAAACATACGAAAATATTCCATCTCGTGACTCTCCTCCACTTTTAAGAGGAGGCAAAGGGTATCAGCAGCAGGAGCAGGCGGTGCGTTGCCCCGTACTTGTGATTCACACTGAAACACCATAGGAGGACTCACCAAGAACGATACTTCCTGTATCCCTTTGGGACTTGATTTTGATCACTTTCCACTTAACGGAGAAAGAACATATTTATGAGAACCAGGCTCAGGTACCTTGGGCATGAACCAGCTTTTGTTTGCTTTCCCACCCAAACTCTTTCAGAACCACCTTCAGCTTCCGTCCCAGAAAAGTCACCTTCTTACAGATCTCAATCATAGCTTTTACTTCTGAAAAATTTTGCCACTGCATACACAATTCTTATGTCTGCTGTATGATATGCCTTATGATCAGACCTACTTCTTGTAAATAACAGTCCCCTGGACTTCAACCACAGTTGTTCAAGAAGCACTTAGCTCTGCACTTATTTCCAGCAGTATTTTCCAGCATATTTTCCTATCAATATCCTTTTCAAACAATGTCAGAAGCAGTGGATCCTTGCCCATGAGTCACACACTGCACATGTAGCAGAGAGGGCACCTCTCTGGAAGGATTGGTTTTCCCCTTGCTCAATGTGCTAATTTCAACAGTGACTTACTGAACTTCTGGTGCTAGAGTCCCAACATGTCAAGCAAACAAGAAGAAAACAAAGAAACAAATCATTCCATGTGTGCATTAGTTCTTAGTGTCATATCATAACAAGTGCACTCATGAGGCAGCACATTGATGCTGGCATCGCTTTCTCTCACTACCAGGGAAACACACACATGCAGGTACTGACACGTACCATGCCAGTCAGAGAGCTGAAAACTAGAACAACATATTTACAATAAGTTGGCTGCGTACATTATTCTGAATGTTATCAGAACAGGATAGTCCATAATCAACCGATAAAGCAGCTACTGAGCTATGAAACTGACTCAGTTGAATGGCCAGAAGGAAAACGAAGCCAGACAAAAGAACAAAACCCAAAAGTAGAACAGAATTTTGAAAGTCAGCCTAATTTCCTACTATGGTTCAATACACAATGACCAATTAAATTAAATTAATGCACCACTACCCATACTGTACACACCATTTCACTGAAATTACACATTGACAGCTACATTATCTACACTAAGTGCAAAGAGGCACTGGACATCATGCTTCAACAAAATGTCAAAACTGGTAACAGTAAAGTTTTACAGCTATTAGAACTATTCTACCTGCAGTTCTTATTAATACCTGGTACAAGTGATTTAAAGTACATGAAAGAGATTATAATATAAGGGTACATCAACACACTTCCTACATGTCTACCTACTAGGAATTTAGTCTCCAAAACCTCAGCAGAATAACACGGCCCCACAGAGTTCTGAATAAGTGGAGAGATAGCCAGTATCAGTTACACTGGGACAGTAGTATTTGCTGTTCAATGTTTTGCTTTGAATCACAGTCAAGGAACTAGCTGGCCATGAAGAAAACTACAAGTGATACAATTGTTATTAAAACTTATTTTTTTTTTATTCCCCTCCAAACAGTTCTTTGTTCAGTAAGTAAAAATAATTGTAGCCACGGCCTTAATGCCAACAGTATTTGTCTAACGGGAACAGACAGCAGTAAAAGAGAAAAAATTTCCACTTGTCCTAGTAAAAAAATTTAGTGTCTGATCTCTTTAAAGACATAAGAAAGCAGGAGGTATTTCTATGGATGCTACCCAATTGCATTGGTCCCATGGTGGTTTTGTTGGTCCCCTTTCAAGAAGGCAAAGATAGGTGGCCAAGTCATGAAGTCTTTCTGCAGGCTGAACTCATGTACACTGCACTGTAGCGCGATGGACTGGGTACCTATTTTTCGCCTACCTAGATGTCCAGTTTTCTTTAATCAGTAGTCTGAGTCAGTCAGTTATACATAATCAGGTCCTAAGAAAAATCTGCAGGATTTGGCAAAGGTAACACTGGGAAAAATGACAAAAATGAGGGGCGATTGCCCAAGACAGTCAATCTAGAAGATTGTTCAGGTTATTATAACATTGTTCCATAATGAACTGCAGCATTTAAGGACATCTTGAAATTCCTACTTGCTTCTTGCATTTTGTGCTTTGTTTATAATTCATTACTAAACATATCAAAGAAATACTTCATTGATCCTAAATGTTATGAGAAAACTTGTTCTAAGATCAGCCTTAAAGGACTACCCTCCTATCATACATGGTCATATAGAAAATATTGTAAGAAAATATTAGAGTCTGTAAATTACAGATACTAGGTAATTTAGTTCAGTCTACACTGTAGTTTCCAGAGAACAAGTACAAATCCCTAAAGCCTATATTAATAACTGAATCAGTACTGAGTATAGTGTATTTAACAATATAAATACATATGCAGCTTTTTCTCGTGCATTCTACAAGCTACAGTTCACACTGGATCATGGGAAATGGGCCATATTTAAGAAGGGGGCAGGATATGTTGGGTGGGAGTGTATGCAATTGTCTTTAAGAAGGAAGGACAACCTGTAGCACACAAGGACTCACAAGCCCATGCAAAACACCAAAATGGACATGCCACAATCTACAATACCGACTGCAAAATCAATTTGTAAACACAGTTTGCATACAGTCTTTTAAAAACTGTAGAAAAGAAATAGAAAAGAAAGATACAAAAATCCCTGCACACTACCCTATTTATGTACATAACGATATACAGGTACCAGACAATCCAGGTTGTGTGATGCTGTCTACGACAGTTTCCCTTCATGTAACAGTGTACGCCACAAGGCGTCATTAAAAACAATTGCAGGGCTCCTGAATTTTGAAAAACCATACTAGAAGGATTGGATGCTGCGGCATCCAGCAACATTGTTCTCTGTAGCAAAACACCGATAGAGATGAAAGGGGATCAAGGTTTGGGTGAAGCAAGAAATCTCACAAGTCTTCTTCCTTCTCCAAATCCGGTGTTAGTTTGTTGGCTATTTCCATCTTGGGCTAGTAGGGACCTACTCAATGGCTCAGTCATAAGCTCTAGGATGAGTTTTCCATAAGAATGCTAGCTGCAAAAGCACAACCACCTTACCCATCAACATTTGTATTGACTCAGTAATGGGAAGCCACTGAGCCTCCCCCAGCCAGGGGAGATACTGCTGGGATGGTGGGCACAGCTGGGGGATGGTTCACCAGAGCCCTGTGCCAGGGATCCCACTCGTAAGAGAAAGGGAATTATCAGCACCTGGGCATCAGCAGTTCAGCTCATTTACAGCAGCAGATTTCAATTTAATATCAGACATGATTAGGAGGAAAAAATGAGGGAGGCACTCCTTGTACAGCATAAAGCAATGAGTGCTGCTGTAGGCATGCAGAACTGGAGCCTGCGCTTTTCTGAGGCTTACGGAAAGCTGTCTGTGGCGAGGTAAGATCAGTGAATTTCAAAGGAAAATGGACTTAATACATTATTTTAGGTAAATTTTGAACTAGAACACTTAAAAATAAGGTGGTGAAGATGGACTGCCTTGTCTTGACACTTCAGCACTGTAATTCGTTTTCCCCCCAGTACTCGATGCCATCCTCTATTTCCAGTTTTTCAGTCAATGGAAATTGGGTAAATATTTTTCCCTCAAAGTCATCGATATGATTGGAGAGAAGAAAATCACTCTTCATTCAGAGAGTGTTTTCTAGAGGGAGCAGGATTGTCCATGCAATCCTATGCAGGGAAGCAAGCACAACAACAGCCGAGGTGAGCTACAACACTACTATGATTAATATGAAAAATATCTTAATGGGGTCCTTACAAGTCACAGTAATAAAATTGAGGGTAGTCTCTGGCTCATAACAGACTAATATTACAGTACCTTTTTATAAAGTGCCCTTATTTAGCCTTCTGTAAATTAGTTCAAATGCAGCAGTAAGAATAGACTAATGGAGCTACTGAAATGAGAAACAGTTATACCTTATGTCTCCACAAAAGGACTTCTCTGAGCCTGGTACTAAAGCTCAGAGCCTTTTAAAACTTATTTACAGAAGTGAATGTCAGAGGTAAGATTTAATACTGCCTGTGTTTGGGGGGACTTGTGCGATTGCTGCTGTGTTGCTACAACAAGGCTGCAACAACACAAGAGAAGGCGAGGAAACAAAGACAATCCAGACAGTTGCCAGAACAAATTTGTTCAAACACTGCTGCTGCAGTTTCTCATATGAACAGTCGGCTCTTCTGAGTATCAGCTACCAGAAATGTAATGGCCCTGGCAGTGCTGGAAAACAAATCAGAAATCCATACTACTCACATCTTATAAAGTGGCACGTGGAATTCCATGTGCTTTGAGAAAGAAATGAAGATTAGCTGTATCTCAGGGAAAGAACAGAAAAAAAAACACCTTAATGACAGTGATCCTTATTTATGTGCCGAGTTTTAAACTCAATGTTGGACTCGTAGTATAAAGATAATTAGGAAAAAAAGAAGCATCTTAACAAAAACTTTGAGAGTGTGAGAATTACCTTCATCTTAAGCAGCAGACAAAGACTGTTGCCTCTGATGGGATTGTGAAATCCCTTCGTACTTAGCAGAGACAGGAAGAGACTTGACCTTTCCTGGAAGCCCGTGATTCCCCTGGATTTCAGTGGAACTTTCACGCAGCCAGAACATTGCCGGCACAGGTTTTACTACAGCAAGCATAGTTTTTCAAAGACGTAATGAGTTTCTCACCAATTCAAATGGAAGAAGCACACTTCACATCATGGCTCACATGGCTTGTCCCCTACCTACCTAAAGCATCTCCCTGTGTAAGAGCCACGTGTGTTTCTCACAGTGCTGGCGCAGCCTTTGTTTTCTAAGGGAAGAAATGAAGAAAAAAACTCTGCAGGAAAGTGTTCCACTTCTTTAGCTTTAACACGTGGTGTGCTTTAGATTCAAAGAATGGATATCAAGAGAATGCTGACCTAGCTTCAGCAGCGAATGCACAAAGTAAAGGCAAAAGTATGTAATTAAGCATGCAATTAACTGACTCTTCACCTGGTGTAGACTTCTCCATGTGCCAGTGCACTGTCAGCAATGCAGAGGGCAAAGGGTATGAAGCTGCACAAACAACAGGGAGCTGACAGAGAAGCACACAGGGTGAGCATTGGAAAGAAATGTTAATTCCTCCAGGAGCTGCATGGAATGCTAATCACTTTCTACTGTGCTTTTCTTTTAACATTGCCACCCCAGCCCTGGAAACAAACACTAAAGGTTTGCCACAAGCAAGTGTATTCATCAACACCTTCTAGTGAAACTAAAAAGAGAGTGGTCAGTGGTCAGCCCTGCCTGCTGAAATGTGAACTTGCATTAGCTGAAGTGGCCAGCCCCTGGGTTAGTTTCTGTTTATTTAGTTAAGTAGCAACCCAGCCTCATGTGGAATGAGCAAATTGAGAAATGCAAGCCAAGAGTGAGTTACATTTTCCCAGCAAAATGGAAAGCTTTTGATGGTTAAACACAGTGCTGTGCTGGAGTAACACTATATTAAATATTCAGCCAGGGTAAA
Organism: Pavo muticus; assembly: GCA_016647715.1. Lineage (NCBI taxonomy): Eukaryota > Metazoa > Chordata > Aves > Galliformes > Phasianidae > Pavo > Pavo muticus. The sequence continues at coordinate 266,561 of JACDJE010000284.1, read as the reverse complement.
AGCAGAGAAGTTTACCAAAAACAACATTTCTCCTTCTCCCACATCCACATTTAAGTAGAGAAATGCGATTGCAATTATTTCTTGAAACATCCCTGAGTTACTGTACCTATAGAATCACTATTTTAAAATCACAGCCTGCTATTCCAGTCCTGTCAAAAGGCCCAAATTTATTTGCCCTTGTGTGGGTGGAGTTTCTCTAGCATCTCATTCCTTCCTCCCCTAGTCTCCATCTGAAGAATCACACTTCAAAAGACAGCACGTCCCAAGCGGATATGCGTAAGCACATTGTAAGTGTTTCTCAATATGCAATTTTGAGGAGCTGCCCAGTCACACATTGCTGGCATCCCTTTTCATTTCCAACCACCAAACACTTTCAAAATACAGCTAAAAGTCTACGGACTAGTTTTCCAAAGTCACCCACAAGACCCGTGGTTGCTGTGGCTGCTCCTAAGAGCAGGCATCTGGGCCGGGCTGCCAGGTGCTGCCCCTTGGTTGCCACTGCCCTAACTAGCCACAGATATGGTGTCTTGCTCTCAGGCAGGCCCGTCACTCCAGTGGCAGCAAGCTGCTTGCAACACAAGCCTGCACCCTCAGAAGAGGGAAGGCTTTGGGACACCTGCATGCCTCCCCAGGCACATCTCCGGCACTTAATCCACAAGTAACGTTGTCTTCACCTGCAGACTAGGGCCCCAATCCCGAGATAATCTTAATACCCAGACATTCCATTCAACACAAACAGAGCGAAGTCAGTGACCTTCTGCTTCCTCCCCTTGCCATCACAGATGCACTTTCTTCTTAAAGTATTTGCATTGGTTCTCTTATGTATTCAGAGAAGCAGCAACTGAAGGTTAGTTCTGGTTATTTTGACATCAATGACCAAAGAAAAGAGAAGACCACCTGCCTACCACTTCTCTGGATATTCTACTGTTCTATACATCACAAAAAAAAAAATCCTTAAGATGATTCACAAGACCTCTGGAAAAGGTATCCACCTCTAATAAGTGTTAGAGGCCTACAGAATTCACAGTGATTGTATACTTGCTAGATTATTCAGGCTGACTTGCTTAGGATCATTGTGATGAGTTGTGAGAACAAACTACAAGGACAAAAAAAATATTCCACATCAACGAATGCATGACAAGGGGTGCTCTGACAGTGAACTTCAACTTGCACATTATTAAGAATGTGTGCAGCTTTTTCAGAGGTCTTTATATGAATTCAGAGGAGCAAAAGCACATTACATTTATATTCTAATAGCTTCTATAGAGCCAAATACCACTCCACAGTTAGTTAAACACACAACTTCTGCTTACACCTACAACAGGTCTTGAACACAGATGCTGAATGGCCCATGTCTGTAAATGTTTCAGCTCTTTTCTCTGCCATTTCTAAGCTCACCATACCTGAGAACCTCTGAGAGTTCCCCCAGATCCTGCACAGGGCCCACTCTGTGGGTACAGCCTCACAGGGCCCACTTGGCTCAGCTTTGCTATAGAGCATTGTTAGATCATTGTTAGTAGTAGAGAAGTGTTCACCAGAGTCTCAAAATTGCAGAATATTAACAAGCACCTTTAAAAACACAAGGTGATTATTGTGACTGCAGTTTCTTCTGATAGGATGAATAAGCTATAGTATGTTGACAAAACACCATCTTTCTAATGCAGATGCCATGTGCTCTAAGAAACATTTTTCTGACAGAGATTTATATGAATCATTACTCTGCAAAAGAGAGAAAGATAGAAGTATATTCAATGCATTGATCTAAATCCTGCTACTCTAGCTTATTCGTCATCAGTCCAAACCCTGGCCAAATTCTAGTAACCTTAACTAGTAATTTGGCTTAGTTATAATTTCAGGATTTGGGCATTCTCTGGCATATGACATGCTTGGAAGACACACGCTTCATGCCAAATGCCACTGATGGTTACATTCAAAACCTCCCAATTACTTAGTGTAATATACTCAGAATTTGTTTACAGAGCATTAATCAAGTACCCAGTCATGGTCACCTTGCTCACATTCAGTAGTACCTTATTTGAGTAGCCCCTTTACTCTATGAAGACATCAGTGGAGTAGGGTGAATAGTATGGTGCTACCTACTTTGATTAAGAATGACATAATTGAGCCCATGGTGCTCTGTATTTTGTACAGCTGGCATGGATTTAGGAATTATCACCCCTGCAATAATACTGCTTTGTATTATGTCATGCACTGTGGTCACAATAAAATGTGACCTAATAAAATGGGGGTGGCACCTGCCCTGGACAGCTACATCGCATGCACATGCAAATCTAAGGTCTTTATGCCAAATATTAATTGTACTGGTCTAACAAAAGGTCTGGGATAACTTATTGACTTCCACTTATTAATCTTGCCCCTGGATCTCAGTTCTTTTTGAAGTACAACTAGGCACGAAAATTCAGTGCTTCCCATGTCAGGAGCTTATTATTATTGTGACAAATAGAAAACTTTATGGACACTTTCAAAGGCTGTTTCAGCCATACAGCGCTAACTAGATCAATTATGCCACAAGAGTCATTGAAACACTAGAAGGCTTGCATGAAGTTATGTTTTTCTGTAACTGTTTGTGACCCTGAGTCCCTGTAGTGAGCCATACTTGCATTACGATCTTTCCATTTTGCAGCATTTACATTCTCTGTGTCTTGAATGAACGGGAAGGCAGGTGAGAACACATCACACTGCATGGAGTATTCTTCAGCTGCATTGTCCAAACAGTAACACAAGGGAGACAGATGGTTATGGATCATCGTTTGGCAAAGACACTACATTGACTATATGAGATCTTTGTTAAGTTTCAGTTAAGAAATTAAGTAAGCAGAAACTGTAGATGTTAAAAAAAAAAAAAAAAAAAAAAAAAAGAGAGAGAGAGAGAGAGAGAGAGAGAGAAATCTTCCTTAATCGTGATATCTTTTACCAGAAGAAAGCTTCAGGACTTATTAAAGATGGAGCTGGGAATCTCTTCCCTTAGTTTTCACGTTTCCAAGGCTCTTCTTCAACAACATTGATGTCTGCGGATTTGCCATTGGTTGCCAGTGTTACCTGCAAGTAATTATCATCAACAACTGACTTAAAGGCCAAGGCACTTTGACAAGAAAAGTCATGACTTTTATAAGGAAGATCATGATATTTACAGGAACTAGATACACCATGTCTTATTATATATGTAAAATATATTTATTCAGAATTCACAACACTCACACATAGTGAGACTCCTGTTAATTTTATATGCTGACAAGAAAACTAGCAGTAGATGCTAGCCGTAGAAAAAATGTTTCCTATTTTCTTGGCCTTTGTTGTAGTTTTGTTTTTAATAACTGTTATACTCCTATCATCTATAAATTTTTCCGTGTTATTTAAACAGCAGATTTGTTTGTTTGTTTGTTTGTTTGTTTTGATCTAGAAAGTTGTACTTTTTTAGTAGAACTCCTTCACAGAGCAAGATAGCTGATGCAAGGATACAAAAAATGTACAAGGCCGGAATAATAATAGATATGTATCTATACAATCTCACCTACAATTATACCATCTTTAAAGAAAAGGAGCAAAAGATACGCTGTGATAGCGTTGTTCTTTGTATCACTACTTCTTATAGTGTAGTGAAACTTTATGACTATAGTCATCCATAGTAATGCTGTTTTTGTCTCACAAATTACAGCACATCGCTCTTGCCCATAAAGATCTGTGCTGTGTACCATACTATAAAATTTTCTTTATTTTATAGTATGGTAGAAAACCTACAGTGATCTACCAACTCACAGTGAACACTGGCCAATAGGTCGCATCCCAGAAAGATGTATAAATAAACCCATGCTTCAATAAAGGTAGCTCCAGACAAAAGACTTTTAAAAAATGAAGAAAAAAAAGGTAAAATGTTGGTTTAACTTTATAAAAATGATCTAGATCTTTATAACTGTGAGAGAACCTTTCTTTTAATGTCAAACGGATAGCTTAATCTTTCCTAACTTACCTTGTAAAATAACATCCTCAGCTTCAAATGAAAACTTAAAGACTGAGATGAAATTCCCCATGCTGGATAAACTGGATGCATGGAAGCATTGGGACATGGAAACATGACAAAATGCACTGATTTGGAAATAAAGTCAAGCTTTTTCTTAGATAATGAAAGGGGAAAACATGCAAGTACAGGAATGAACAGCTTATTCAGACATTAAAATCACATCAAGTCATTCATGTGAAATGTGATAATAAAAAAATACAAAAACATCATGCAGTAACATCCACTCTACCCCCATGTAAAGGTACACTACTTATTAAAAATGTACATTGACCATGCAAAATTATAAACTAGTAGTACTATACATGGAGTATACTACAGAATGTAAATAGAAAGCATGTGCTAGCAGATTAGCTTTTTAAAACTCCGACCAGAGTTGCAGTGAACTTTTCACTCCACCGGTACATTTGACAGGATGAAGAGAAGTCTTTTCAGATTTAACAAACAGCTATTTTGAATCCCCAAATCCTATACTCTGTTGCTTTTGATACTATAACACTTAGGAGCTGTAGACCACTTCAACATCCAAGTGCTTTGCATTTGTCAGGATATATTCATAGCTTATAAACTGGACAGTAACACCACATCCTTTTGGCAGCTTGCGGACAGACAAGTGACCCACTCAAAGTCAGTCCTATGCCCAATCCAGTAAACCCTGGCTCTGTTCATGAATTTAAAAGTGCAAAGTGAGATCCCATAAAACAACTTTTTTTAAAAAAGGGCAAAATACTTCATAAGTCACTGGTTCCAGATTTGTACTAAACAGTGTACTTAAGATGATATACTGCACCATGAGTCCACATCTTTGAGGTAAAACAATAACTCAACTGATGGGAATCAGAAGAGAAACCGAAGGACAAAAGAAAGTACAGTAAATAATGTATCAAAGGGTGACTACTTTCTAGCTTGGCATGGATCTCTGAGAGATGGAAAGGAGATTACATTTTCAGTATTCAGCTCCATCAGCCTGATTCAGAACGATCCATGCTAGCTGTATTTTTCTTAAACTCACTGAAATTAGAATATTCTCCAACATAAATAATTTTGAAAGAAGTTAATAAAAAAAATCTTGAGCTATTTCTTTTCAAGTAAATTCCTTCTTTTTTTGTTGTTTGTTGTATTTTGTTTGTTTCGTTTTCCTGAATTCAATATTACTTTGTCCACTAGAAATTCAGGTTTGGCCTGACGTTATCTAGAAGTAAGCATTTGAAAAAAAGGGTATTCTAAAGAATGCTTCCAGACAGGCCATAGACAGGTGAAAGCACTAGAAGAGAACTTTATCTCCAGTCTACATGGTGATCTGCTAATGGACTTACTGTAAGCATTCACAGTTAGATACTGGCTCAGTTGTGGCATCTGAAAGATGCAAGAGAATCTTCTTGGATAAATGGCTGATGTAGGCTCACCGTGTCAAAGACAATGTAGAGGATCAGATTAGAGAAATAAATTAAAAATAATAATAATTTCTCAAAAGACTTTAATTTCAAAAGAAATTAAAAGTTCTAGCTTGTTACAGTTTCTTTCTCCTCCTTTTCATTTAAAAACTCTCTTGATTCTAAACTGCCCTGTCCTAGTGGTGGGTGCTTTGTAAACTTCTAGCCATTAACCACCCCAGCTGTCTTCTCCTTCAACCGGTGGGGTTTCTCAAGCTCACTTTGCTCTGATCATGACATTATCATCACTATTAATAATACATGTTAGTTACAGCAAGGATTAGAAAGAGAATATGATGTTTGTGTCTTAATGATCCAGGAACGATGGAAGCAAAGCGCAAGCATGCTGTATGAGTGCAGGAGCATTCAGATGCTAAAGTGCATTCAATATGTCCGTCTCTGAACAGCATATCATGGAAGGCAATCAGCAAACGACAACACCTGTATTTGGATTGCAGATACCCTTCATTTGAAGTTAGCAATTAAGTTCTCTGTTGCCAAAGAAAATTAGGCAAATGTCCACAGAAGGTGATGCCATATTTTCTGTGTCTTGGCATATTCCATAATACGCTGCATCTTGCCTTTTGATATGTAAACAATGTACATGATTTTTCTCCTCAAACGACAACTTTTAAGAAGAGTGCAAAAATCATCTTTTGAACTGCTCAAACTCATTCTGGGGTTCATGGAGCTTGTTGTCACATTGTTATTTGCGGAACAATTTCAAGAATACATGCAGGTTAAAAAATAAAATAAAATAAAGCATGCACTGCTATATACATGTCTCAATATCCATAAATGTGAAAGGTACCTTGCACTCATCTACTATGACTGAGTTGTGAGCTGCAAAAACACACTGGTTTGAGTTGTTTTCCCTATGATTTTTCATGTCGTCATAGATAGACTGAGTCTTGGTCATTTCAATGTCTTCGTGCTCTTTATGATGAGAATCAATGCTGTCAAGTTCTGCCTTGGAAAGGTGGTAGACGATGCCAGCACCAAAAGAATCCCCCACTACATTGACTGATGTTCTCATCCGGTCCCTATAAAAGAAGCAAAAGGCAGAGGCTGAATGGCATGAGAGGAAGAAAAAGTCAGGCCTGAAAGCCCTGACTGTTAATGTTGCAGTTATTGCACTTGTTTCAGAAGATTTATGGCATCTTTAGAATAGAAAGATGGTAGCTTTCAAGTAAAATTGAAAAAACTTGCCTTTCCAGAGGACGTGTTCAGGCAAGGAGGATGTGCTAACTCCCATGGCCCAGCTGCTCATTCTCATGGATTTTGGCAAAGAGCTTGCACAAGGACACAGCCAAACTGCAGAGCTGTGCTTTGCTGAGATTCCCTGGCGCCTGCTTCTGCAGCTGAAGGTTTCAGTGTCAGGGTGCCAGACTCATATCATTGCCCTTTGTTTAATCTGAATTTATCAGGGTACTTGACACAATCAGAGAAAAGGATTTTGGATCCAATGAAGCATGTGATTGCTGGAATGGATTAACAAACAGCCCCTCCCCTTATTTTAGTGAGAAAACTGCTGGGATGAAATGCCTGAAATGTCTTCATAAGGCTCAGGCCATCACAGCTCCTTTGCTGGCACCATCTTTACAGATGGTCATCTGTCAGATGGCAGCATGCCCGCCCACACTACCGTATGGCAGCACGCAGTGGATGAGCCAGCCAAATACAGGTCATGGCCTACAGAATGATGAGCCTGTGACAGCACGTCAGTAACAAGTGCCCCTCGCTGCACAGGATGCCAGTGGAGGCCCACGTGCTCCGATACAAAGAAGCATGCTCATTGGCACTTCTCAGACACGATGCCTTTCTCCTGTCCCCTATTTACAGCATGACTCTATCTGTCAGCAGTGAGGTCATGGCTGTGGATCTTCCCTCATTTCAGACTGCTGCCCAAAACCTCCCAAAAAAGGGAGATGGTCTTACAGAGAACTGCAGGACTGAACGCTCCTGCTGTCTTTCCTACTGCAGATAGGCTGCACTGCACATTTTGAAATCATTTACACCTGCCACCTAGATGTGAAGAGCTAACAGTTCTGGTGTTATATCTGAGCTGAAGCAGCTCCCCCCAGTTTTTTCTTCCATCAAAAGAATAACCAAATGAGAAGTCTAACAATCCCCCCCAAAACAAATAAACCAACAACATCCTTCCAGTTTTGCCTCACATGAATGAAATGCTTTAAAGATCTCACCCCATGCCTGTGAAGAGTGTTTCAAACCTGGTCAGAGTGACAGAATAGGAAAAAATGACTTTCTAAAGAGTTATTTCTAATTAAGACCATCAAATATACTGAACTCTCCTACACAGTGCTCCAAGAACCTCTGCTTCATTTTTATTTCTGTGAGTAGCATGAGATTTTGAAAGGCTTCACTGACGCCAGACAAGGGAGAGATAATATAAGCGTTGCCAAAAATGAGAAGAGAATACACAAATATAACTGAGGCATGATTCAAATTCTGAATGGGTCATTTGAGCAGATGTGTCAGCCCATATTCATATGTTACTAGCCAAGAGATTCTGTAATACAAACTGCACGCTCTTACAGAGCATTACTATACTAAGTGAGCTGATGTAGACCAGAAACTTTCTTACAACCAAACAGGCAAAGTCATAGCTGTCAGAAATGAACAGTAAAGAGCCACTGACTTCTTTGGGGCCAGAGAACACCCAAGAAGAAGCAAGACTGAGTTTACTCTTTTGTTAAAAATAACCAACAAAATAATTCCAGCTTCTTGGAACTTTGAAAACAAACTTAATATAGGAAAGTTGCAGTCTAGTCACCTGCCCAACATAACTACTTCTGCATTATTCATAACAGACCCTGAGAGGAATAACGGAAAGGAAAGACAAAGTTCTCTCCCAAAAGCCAACTCAACATCTGGTAAGACTGTGCTTTGATATTGCTGGGATGTAATTCTGAAAAACCTGATAAGGATTAATGCCTCATTTTCATGAACTGGCATAAATATGAACTGGAAGCTTGCTGATGTAGATGTGAAGAACAGAAAGAAGAGGAACTGAATTAGGCAGGCCTGCTTGTTATTAATGTCATAGCATGTATATAGTATGCTAATATGCAAAAAAAAGGTTCTCCTGCTCTCTGAAAGCTTGAAAACCCCATATATCAACCTTACTATATTTTAGAAAGATTAAAATCTTAGCACACCTGCTAATACAGAGAGTTGGTGACATATTTAGCTTTCCTTATCTCTTAGCTGTTGTAGAAAAGAGCTCCTGTGTTTTTCAGTTTAATTCATTTCATTTGATTCCCTACTCATAACACCCAGATATAGAGTAGGTCTAAATGTTCTGAATTTGGATCTAAGCCATGGAGCAAAGTCAGAACTCAAGCAGTCTTTTTCTGAGTTACTGAACAAAGGTAGATGAGTAGAATACTGGATTGGCTGCCTAAGCCCATTTTCTCTAATTCTTCTTTCCTCACTGCAAAATATCACTGTATTTGAGGTTGTGCCATGATATTTTTTAAGATTGTCAGTCTCACATTTGGAAAGAAGCCAGCTTTTAGCTGGAGCAAAAGATGCTTGCTTCATTCCAGCTGTTGGCATATAATTGCTGTCCTATTAAATGTCACTGCTGTGTTGTGCTTAGTTTCAAACTGAGAAAACTGTGAGAGTTGTGAAATCGTGGGAAACTTGCCTGGTGAAAGAGCTCACTTTGTATGTATGCGTGGGAGGGGGAAAGGTTTAGCAACCTAATCTTTAGCTATTGGAGAGACTTGAGAAGAAATCGATACTGAAACATTTTGGCTCCTATTTGAAGGAAAAACTGCCAAGCTTAAAGCCCATCAAAAGTCAGTTCTGTGTTACACCATGACCAAATCTTGCAAAGCTGGTTTTGGTAAGACTGCAGTTTCAGATGATGGCGGTATTGTAAAATCAATTGATAGCTCCTTTCATCAGGAATATTGGTAAATCTCATACAGTAGGCCATTTCTGCAAAGCTTTCATTAACTGGAATTCAACTGCTATAAATTCATAGAATCATAGAATCATAGAATCACTAAGGTTGGAAAAGACCCACAGGATCATCCAGTCCAACCATTCACCCATCACCAATGGTTCTCGCTAAACCATGTCCCTCAACACAACATCCAAACGTTCTTTGAACACCTCCAGGGTCGGTGACTCCACCACCTCTCTGGGCAGCCCATTCCAGCGCCTGACCACCCTTTCAGAGTAGTAGTATTTCCTAACATCCAGCCTGAACCTTCCCTGGCGCAGCTTGAAGATTCCCAAATTGAACTATTCCAAAATATTTCTAGTTGTTCCAGAAAAGTGGCTTTCATAATGCCTCAAAGATTTTCTTAACTTTCTCTTCTACATTCTGTTATAAATACTGCTGTAGTTTTATTTCATGATCTAAAGAAATGGAAGAAGGCAATGTTCGTAAGTAAAGAAAATATGTTTTAATGACGTTTTGTTTCAGATATTTTTAGATATGGTTCGTGTGCCCAACAGACTGCTCAAAAGTTGGTTTGCGTGCCTCTCTTTACCATCTCCAACATAAGCAACATTATTTTTCATATCTCATTAGACCTCAACACAACCACTGGAAGACGTAAAACAAAGCTGTTAGCCCTTGCCATATGCTAATAAGTACAGTACCTTCACCAACAAACTTTGTCTTAACTTCACAGCAGTAGTGTCAGGACACTAGAGCTTTTCATCTCATTTTTTATCTCCTTTCCCTTTTTCCTCTGTCTTTCACTTCTGAACCACTCTGGAGTTGCACAACTGATTGTTAGGCCAGAAGGATCCAAAACCGAAGTTTTGTGCAGGAAGGTTCTTCTGATTGGCATTTATTTTGGAAAGATACCATAAAATATTTATTTCTGAAGTACTTTCTCTCAATCTTGCTTCCTATACTTACATTCAACACTGCTATAGCTCCACAGCAAGATGGTTTTATTTCTCTAAGCAGTGCTGGATAAGCCAGAGGTAACGATACCTAAGCTAAGCCTGAAATGCAACACGTACTGCTGGATCATAACAGCTGGTAACTAAAGGCTCTGAGGTTTGCTAGTGTGGGCAGAGCTTCTCAGTCCACAGGAATATTTTTAAATGACATTTCCCTAAAAAAACAAACAAACCATAGACTTCTTTTGCACATCCTCCTACCAGCTGCAGAAACCTACCTATTTGCCCCACTTTGAGAGCCAGTAAAAACAGATTTAAAATGAGTATGCACCTCCCTTTGCTTCCTTCTTCCCAGCTGCAGATGTCTACAACACTTTCCTGTTTTCAATCATGACCTCAGAAATATATTAAAATCCACAGAATATCACATTTTTCTCTATGCCAGCTGCACTCTGACTGCTGAACCCTGCCCTACTTTGACATTCTGAGTCATGATATCATGATATTCAGTTATACATAAAGTATGTAAGTAATTTTTTCCTCTGCTTTTCCAAGCTGTAACTCTTTCATTTTTCCTTGAAACAGAATCCAGAGCTGTGCATCATTCTTCACAACTCTTAGTGAAAAGACAGGTAATAACAGATACACTGTAGAAGAAATGTCAGAGAATTGACAAAGACCTTGAATTCTTCTCAGTATGTCAAGAGATAATTATGAGAAAATAATTTTCTGTTTTAGCTTAACATTCTCAACACTGCTGTTACATCTTGCATAGTCTTTATACATCTTTACTACATACAAGTATATCAGGGGAGAGATGGCCATTAACCATAACATGCTGTGCTGCTATCACAGATAGGGAGGCATCATTAAGAAGACAAAAATGCATGATCCTTGGGCCCACGCTCATACAAGAAGATCTTTTGCTCACAAAAATGGACCTTATTAGCTCTGTAACAATTTCTACCACCTGAGAAGCTGCTTTCAGTGTTTCCTTCCTCATCAAATGGTCCGTGCCTATTTTCTCCTTTGCTTCATCTGACAGGAGATTCTTGGAGTTCTCTAGGATCAATAGCTGAAAAGCACTACAGACAAGCAAGCATTCCTTCGCTGCTTTTTCTGCATTGAGCAGTGAAGTCAGCACAACTTACAATAGCCAGTCAACAGCAACAAGCAAACTGATGTCCTGGGTAGGGAGACCCACTGCAGTCAGGATGAGAAGCATAGTGACGAGTCCAGCGCTGGGAATACTGGCAGCTCCAACACTTGCAAGAGTGGCAGTCAAACTGCAAAAACAGAAGTCAAATGGGAGTAGCAGGAAGAGGAACATGAACTTTTGTTGCTTATTCATGTGATCAGTAGGAAGGTCTTATTCTTAGATGGTTCATTTATGTTTATTCATGGTACCTGAAGACTGAATTTTGACATAACGATTGAGAGAAACTGGTTATTATCAAGTATAGGAGAACAGAAATCTTGGTATCCAAAACTTCCGCAGTGCAAGCCAGTGATGTACCAAGCCTAGATACAAAACACCATAGTTGAAAATGCAACATTTCTCTGATAGGTTCACAAATCCAAAATTGTATTTGCTTTAGCCTCTTTTCTTTTCTTTTCTGATGAAGACCAATAAGGTGCATATCAGTGCTTCAAATACTGAACTCTGTAAAACACAAAACAGACTGTAACAAATAGCATCATTGGACAATACTACATAGAATGTAAAATAAATTTGTCAGAGAACAACCCAAAGGGAGGAAAAAAAGGGGGGGGGGGAGGGAGGGAAAGAAAAGAAAAAAAGAAATAGAAAAAAAAAGAGGAAAAGTGTGGGAATACAAGAAAAACTGTTCAGAGCAGCAGCTGTGGAGCAAGATAAACAGCATGAGAACCAAGGACACCTCTAGAAGAAGAAAGAACATCTCACGGCTCTGATTGGATTAGTTAGCGCCTGCATGAATGGTTGAAGAGTGTTTTGTAGAATTCTCTGTTGACACGTAAAGGTGGATGGGAAAGTTGTAGGGGCGAATGGGAAAGCTAGAAAAAGAGAACTTGTGAAGGTATATAAGTGATGTGAGAACTTGTAAGAAATGATTTGGATCGTTCACATCTGAGTCCATGCATCAGATGCTGCAGAAAAGAGGAAAAGAGAAGAAGAAGAAAAGGGACAGAAGAAAGAAAAAAGGGGAAAAAAAGAAAAGAAGGAAAGAAAAAAAGGATAAAATGAACCAAAAAGAAAAAGAGAATTGTATCTCTCTTTTTAAAATGGAATATAGACTTAAATAACATGGCTGCAATTCTGTGGGTGTACCCAACAAATCTGAAAGTGCTTCCAACACAGAAGTAGGAGACGAAGGTCTCTGGGGGAAAATCTTTGGCTCTTAGTCACTGAACTAATCTATGAGGATGTCAGCCTGATCTAGACCTGTCAGATGGCCGGGTTTGACCCGGGCAGTCCAGGCCACAGTGTGTTTATCAGGTGTCTGGGTTAGAGTGCAACCTGGCCTTCCAAACCCTCAGACAGATTCCAGCAGGCAGGATGCTTCGCACTGCCATCAGGCTCTGCATGTGGTGTAACCTCCTCAGGCACTGACAGCCTGAGTTGGTGAGAGAGCATTTCCAAGCTCTGCCAGGAAAGGCTCTTTGCTGGCCTTCTCATAGCAGTACGCCCAGGGTTGCAGGGGAAAGAAGCTGACGCTTGTTCAGGTCTGAAAAGTCTGGCTTAGCCACCACTTCTGAGATCACCCTCTCCCGAAGACGATATAATCTGCACGATCAATATGAAGTAACTATGACTAGTCAAAGACTAATAAGGTCATTGTGAATTTACATCCAGGTTATTTGAATATCCCCAGTATCACATTCTGGGTTTGGCAGGAAAAACCTAGTAACTTCCCATTCATTAGTACTGGCAGCTGGAAGGATAGGGGTCATACAGGGTAGGCTCTTATAACATTGGAGCAGAAATGCTCTGTTGTGTGAAGAGGAGAACTAACAGTTTTCCTACATAGTCCAAAGTTGCCTACTGCTTATCAAATGTGAGTCATAGCTGACGACCACAGCCTTAACTGGTGTGAGCAGACAGAGCTAGAGCCAGTTCCTCAGAGGAGGGAGGAGGTGTAACTCAGGTTTGAGTTTAGCTGACTTTAATGGCCCTGATCTTAACTTGGGTTTTAGAAGTGGCACCTCTGAAATTACTGTTCTCAAGCTAGACTTTAATATATCAATTGTCTTCATTAGAAGCAGTACTGAATGTTTTAGAAACCTTGTTTTTACTATTTTAGGGGCTTGGGCAGGAGGTAAAGAAATGGAAAAACTGCTGCTAATACAGCTGGGTAAGGAACACAGAATTATATATCCCTATGCAGAAACTTCTTAAGTGTTAAAAGGGTTTAATAAAAGAAAGGTGGGTGGGTGAAAACTACAGGAAGAAGGCATACTTGGCAGCCTTCATTTGTGGTTTACATTTTAACTACTCAAAATGTTAGGCCTGGTGTCTTCATCAATTTTTCCACTGTAAATTAAATAAAGCTGCAGCAGTCATAACTTTGCCTTTGTTTCTTATTAGTCACCGTATCTAATGGGTCTTAAAACTCCATTACAGTAAACCATCTTGAATCACTTTTACTCATTTTGAATGGGTACTTTCCTCTGTTCTTCCTGAGATAGTCCTTAATATGAAGAGCTGATATCAAAAGAATAGAGCTGGCATTCTCTGGGTTAGAGAGAAAAAGTCCAAGAGTACCCAGATCATGCTGCAGGCAATCTCACCCTCAGGATTTTTTACAGAGTCCATTGTTTTTGCTGTTCACAGAAGTGCCCCCCCCCCAGAAACAACAACAACAACAACAACAACAAACCAACCCAGAGATATAGATAAACGTTTAGGAATATTTTTCTCTTCCAATATATATAAGCATGTACGTTCTAGAAAGTTAATGCCCTGTGTATCACTTGAGGCATCCCTCTATACTAAAAGGCACTGCATTGGACAAAAAAAAAATGCAGTTTTCATAGAGCATCTTCAACAGCAAAACTGTACAAACACCGCTAGAATGCAGAGGCTGCAAAAGATTAAAGATTAACATTACTAGAAAATGAGGACCTACATATATGCCATTCTTTTGCATACCATTATTAGAAATCTGTGAGTTTCACAGTGGATCTCACAGCCACTGAGAAGACAGGCAAGTGAAACCTTCACCTCTTACTGTCTGTAGAAACAAATCTTGCAGTAATTTTGAACTGACCTCACAGTAACTATCTGGCCTCCATCCAGCTCAATTCCATTCATCTGTGCTATGAAAATGGCAGCCACAGCTTCATAAAGGGCAGTTCCATCCATGTTAATAGTTGCTCCAACAGGAAGAACAAACCTTGTTACACGCTTATCAATGCCTAGATTTTCCTCCAGACAGCGGAATGTGACAGGTAATGTTCCAGCACTGAAGGAGAGAAAGCAAATATGTAAAGAAGATGTCATTTTAATATAATATATATACAAGGAAGCAAAGTCAGAAATTCTGCTCTTTGTTTACTTTCTGCTTCTACTTTCAGCTGTGATTCAAGTTTTGGCCGTTTTTTCAATTAAATCTACATTTAGCTGGAGTTGAGACTGAGGCCAAGGCATGAACTTGACTTCAGGAGGGATGAGCTCTTGAGAGATTGTAGATGAAGCTTTCAGACTCACTTATGAATTATTTCTTGCATTTTGCTTAAAGAGGCCAGTTCCCAGTGTTTTCTGATGAACAGAATTACAAGCAAAGGGAAAAATCCTAAATTTATTTGATTATAAATTTACTTTGAAGGGAGAAATCAGTGCTGCATTATTGAATTAAAAAAAAAAAAAAAAAGTTGGCACATATATACAAAACACATGCAGCTCCCAGACAGTGGAAGACAGGAAAGAATATCAAACATGGTCGGAGTTTAAGAAAAGATGTGAAAGACGGCTGGAAGAGGGCTCCTTGCACTGACCCGTAGTGTCCTGGCTTGTGGGAATCAGTAAGGCTATTCTATTCACTTGTTCAAAATAAAACACCTTCATCTAAAAATACTCTTGAAAACAGAACATACTCCTTCCCTGTATATGTAAATATCTTTTACTTCCCTTCCCTAGCACGTCTGCCTGCCTCAGGCAAAGGACTTGCTGCAACAGGTATGAAACCCACACAGGAGCATGTTTTGTTTCCTCACTTTTCCGTATTATCTCTGAGGTCAAGTTCACCACTAAATGAAGTTGGTTGCTGCCTGAAAAGCCATTCTGAAAACAAACCTGACCTTGAGAAATGCGTTTTAATTGGTGTCTCATACAGAAGCAGCTGAAGAACATCTGCTGTGGTTTGTTTGCTTTTCTTCATCTGAGTTGGCAGAATTTCTCAAAGGCCTTCACTATCACGTACCACTGATGCTGGTGTCATTGCCCCTACAAAAATACTAGTTTGCTTATAAAGGAGTAAAAACCCACCACATTTTCTCAGAAAAATACTTACAGTATATTGTTTCTAGTGCCTTGTAATTTCAGAGTCTCTCCAACACTTAAATTCATCTATTACCACAGAGATGCTATTGATTTTGCAATTGATTTTTTTAACAGATGCCAACAAGCCAAATACATTATGTTCTAGTCTTTACAAATATATACTTGCGTTTACGATTTATTTTAATTGAAGTTGATTGAATGTTTAATATTCCCCGTTTTTAGCCAAATCAGAGAGAATTCATACTTTCTAAAAACAATGTATTGTTCTCCCATATGTTACTCTAGTGGTTGTACTTATAGCAGACGGATGAAATTATATGGTGAGTCACTAACCAATATTTGCACTTCACTTTTAAAGTCAGTTTCATCATCACTTTGCCTTTTACAGTAAAGGTACTCCCATAGCTTATTAAAAGAGGAACAGAACAGAACGTAGTTCACTAACACACATTAAAACCCAGTCCAATAACTTTTCTTCTGAAATACAAATACCACCTTACCTTTACTTTCACAGAACATCATCAGCCCAAAGTGTGTATCAGCCATAGGTTAACAATGTTGTAACATACCCTGGCTGGCTCAGCGGGTAGAGACTAG
Organism: Pavo muticus; assembly: GCA_016647715.1. NCBI lineage: Eukaryota > Metazoa > Chordata > Aves > Galliformes > Phasianidae > Pavo > Pavo muticus. Next base: position 250,126 of record JACDJE010000284.1, on the reverse strand, counting down.
ATAAATATCTTCCCTCTCCAGTTCTGTCACCATGAGCAAGGACAGGTGAGCAGATCACAGAGGCAAGGTTTCTTTATTAAAAAAGCACAGTAAATAGTCTCCTTCCATGGTTCCTCAGCCCAACCAAACCAAAAGCCTTAATAGGTCTCTGTATAGGGAGAACTTGCAGCTTCCAGAGGTACCAGGTTAGACTTGTATAATGGTGACCATTGTCACATGGTCCTGTCTGTGGAGCTATGAACTGGTCCATATCTGTCTGGCCAGTAATTCAAAACATAATACTGAGGTAAGTCCATAAGCAGAGTTTATTCTGTGCATTAACAATGCATAGGAGTCTAATATATTCAGTTTTTTTGTTTTTTTTTTTACTGAAGTTCCCTTGCTCAGTCAAATTGGATGAAAGAATAAAATGAGGGCATTATAGTAACTCGTTGTCACTGCTTGGGAACCAGATTCTGTTTAAGCCTAATATGCTGTGAGCTCCCAGGATCTCTCGTGTCCTCCACAGAAAAGAAGGAAAGGGGCTTGAATGCACTGAAATCTTCACTGAGATCAGCAGATATACACAAATCCTATGGCATCTCTACAGATCTCTACTACCATTATAACTCCATACATGAAGCAGCTGGTAGCCATGGGAGACTTTTATCCATTTCTTTCATTTCTCTCCTGAAGCCTAGGACTATTTTTTCCCCCAGGGCAATGAGGCTAGCCTTAGCATGCTTTTAAAAGGCGAGTAAATAGTATAATCACTGTTTCCCAGCTGATGAAACAAAGACAGAGGTAACAATGCATACAAGCCATATGGCCTATGTGAGAAAAGAAAACTAAAAGTGTGTCTCCCAACTCTCTTCAGTGGGCTGTACAATCTCTGTAAAAATCCTCAATGTGTATTGTAACCTACTTCTTCCAACAAGGCTGGATTTTTTTAAAGTTTTTATTCGATGGCATAAAATGAAGGTCAGAACAGCAGATGTATGACCTTAAAACAGCATTTTATAATCTGCTAAAAATAAATAAAGCTGTTATTTCTCAAATGTACCTGGAAGCTGTGCCTAGTGCTGTGATCCATGCCTGGAAAATCCCAGCAAGGAATGAAAAGGGGCTTTTCCTCGTTATCACAAAGTAAAGCAGAGGCAGAAAGATTCCTCCATGGATGACAAGGCCCACAATCACAGTTACCATGTACATGCCAAGTTGTCTAGCAACTACTTCAAGGTCCTTGATTGCAATGATTTTTCCGCAGATAAGACAAGCAATGCCCAAAGGGGAATACCTGGGGAAAGAGAACAAGCATAGACAGAACTGATCTTTGCAGCATGCAGTCATAAAATTTGTCCTTAGCAGAACACAGACTAGAGAAAGACTAGGGGCTTCTCAGGCTCGACACTGAGATGCAGATCAGGAAGTGATAGAAATTCAGTGGCTTGCTTTCACACCTTTTCTGAAAACACTGGCCATCTCCAGCAAATTCCACATCTAATTCATTTCATTCCATTCTGCTGAATGGAATATGCATTTCCTGAAAAGTCTTTGATCCTGAAATGACATCCTTGGAGGATATGATAACATTATACAGGCTTGTACAGGGATGTAGTAGTTGTTTTTAATATTTAGCTTTCACAACTCATTGTTCATCTAGTTTCAGGAAGTTGTATTATTTGTTTCAGCTAAATGCCATGCTCCTGAGAGTCTCTGCTAGCTACTGGAGTTGCCACAGGAGCCACAACTCTGTGAAGAGAGATCATAAGCCAAACAGAATGCAATTCTGAAATAAATTGTCTTTATAAAGACACATACACAAAAAATGCTGCTTCTAGCCACGGCAAGTCTTTAACAATTCTAGACAGAGGTGAACAAGTAGAACTCCCAAAGCCAATCTCCTTGTCGAGAAAATGGAAATAAAAAGCACATCAGTAAAAAGAAACAAACATTTGCAGTAAATTTCTTGAAACTTGAATGGCTTCCTGCCATTGCAACACTGACTACAAGGTCAGTGGCCTGGTATTATGTCCTGGGCATACCAACTGGTGCTAAGTGAAATAAGAGTAAATTCTAACCCTTGGAGTGTTATTATAGTCACTGCCTCTCTCCCTGTACAGTCAAGATCAGCAAGTTACAATAACTATTGAAAGCAGGAGGGCTTTGTGAATAAAAACAACTGACTTTTTATGTGGCAAGATCCCCTAATAGAAAAGCAGAAGCATAACAGGAAGAGAAAGTCATCGCTTCAGGTTGCTTTGTTCAGCTAATTTCTACATCACTGTTTCTGTCTACATGACTCTTACTTAAGTTTTCCTTTCAAACACTGATGATGTTGAATACTCATGCTTCAGGCACCCTTCTCCCTTTTTGACAAACTTTGTCCATCTAAAGCCTCAGGGAAGAGACATACCGCAGTCCTGTGACTCAGGAACTAATTTCCAGAGACACAGATGAATCACGGGTAGCAATGAGCTATGATATATATGTCACTCCAAAAGTAATGCCTCCTATTTACTTCCATGGAAACTACAACAGCTACATAGAGCTCAATACCACTGTTTGATAGAGCAAATTCTCAGCTACAAAATGCTATTTTTCAGCATAGTCGCCACCATTATCTCTGCATTTTTGCCAGCAATGAACAAGAGCCTGAATGCTATGCTCATCTGCACCAGAGGAGGGGACCCACTGTTTCACGGCTGCTGTGATGGTGTTGTTGCAGAGAAAATGTTGCCCACACAGTTCATCCTTCATCAGACTGAACAGATGAAAGTCAGAAGGCACCAAATTTGGACAACTTGCTGTGTAGTAGGACACAGTAGGTCAAGATCGCAAGGCCAATGTGCTCCACAGTCTTCAAACTGGTATGGGGCCTAGTGTTATTGTATTGTAAGAGAAAGGTTGTCTTCATCTGTGGCTTGACTCTGGAAGATCAAGCCTTCAGCCTAGTCAGCGCTGTGATGTTGTAGTCAGAGTTGATGGTTTGTCCAGGTTCCAGGAAATCCAGAAGGATCACTCCTTTCCTATCCCAAAAAAACAGTGCACCTCATTTTACTTGCTGAGGGCTGTGTCTTGAGCATTTTCTTTTATGAGGGAATTCACACGTCACCACTCTATGGACTGCCATTGTGACTCTGGCTCGTAGTGGTGAAACCATGTACATCTCATCACTGGTAAATGATACAATCCAGAAAACTGTCACCTTCAGCATCATATTGTTTCAGTAGGTTCTGACAAACTCACATACGGTGTTCTTTCTGTTCCTTTCTGAGCATTCATGAGACTCATTTGGCACAAACTTTGTGATATTTCAGTGTTGCCGCCATCATTTCCAATGCATTGAAGCTGATATTCAGCTCCATACATATTTCCCTGTTTGTAATCCACCAATTTGCTTAACGCGCACTCCTGTATCAGACAGCATTTTGTCAGACTGTCCCTCTGCTGTCATCTGTCACACAGCAACAAAGTTTAATATAATATTTACGGGAAGGTTCAACCTCTCCTGCCATACCACCAACATCTGCCACTTATGTCATGGGCCATTATGAAATAGGAGGTATTACTTTCAGAGCAGCCCTTGTATATGCATTGTACTGGGAGTAGGTATTTCTTCTTTTGAAAGACTGTGGAGGTACCAAACACAGTAGTACAATGCTGTAGCAGAAATGCTAAGTCAGGGTCTGAAACAGTGACTGAGCACCTGGTGGGAAGGCAGGGCCAACCCAGAGGAGTTCAGGTTCATGCCATGCACCTGAGTGACCAGAAGGGGCGGAGCCAGGATCCACCCCTTCCCAGACCTCATTTAAGGGTTGGCAGTGGAGGTGAGGGTATTTTGCTGGAGCTCCATGCTTTCCTGAGGCCTTCTGAAGGTAAACAGCTCTTTTCCTTCATTTCTGCATCTATGGCTGCTGTATTTGGGCTCATTCTCATTTGCTGTAGCTGAGGACTTTGCCACCCTGCTATTATTGTGGTACCTTCTATCCCATTATAGTGTTACATATGCCAAAAGTAGCAATGTGCTTTTATGTTCTGAAAAACTGGTTTTGTGTGATATGTCCAGGTTTGGCACTGCATATCAACAGTTCTGGGGGAAGCCCTCAGAAAAATCACCAAAAAAAAAAGAGAGAGAGTACCCTTCCAGAAATATAAACAAGAGCTTAGTCTTCACAGAGTAAGTCATTCCCTTGAAGGCAAGCCAAGCCCCGTTATTACAAATGGATGTACTTCAAAAACAGGACAGGCATCTTCCACTGCTGTGGTGTTCCAAAACTCAAATTCTGCTGAAATTATGGGGGAGGAACTATGCACTACCAAAGACCACTGGAATTTTATTTGATGGTGAAGTATTTTTATTACGGAAGACAGCAAATGAAGTATGTCTTTAGGCTTTTTTGTAATTATACCTTCTAGTTAATACTCTGGGATTACTCTGATTGCTCTGTAACCTCCCAGGAAGACATGGAGGTTAACATAGGGTATTCTTGTATGCTTAGGTGTCCTCCTATATAATGCATGTCAACAATAAATGTGGCATTTGAAGGTCTTTGCTGGTACCCTCATGTCTTGGATTTTACTAAACAAAGAACAAAACTTGTCAACTTCAGAAATATTTCAAAATCATTCCTAAATAATGTTCAGCATACAGAAATAATGCTGTTCTGGTTCTAACATAATGGGTAAGGCTTTAAAAACCAAATTATTTCATTACATTGTTTACTAACAAACTGTGTTTACTATATGCTATAATAGGGTTTTGAGAGATTTTTATTTGTTTACCTATTTTGTTCCAGAAGCTAGGACTTTGAACTTACCACATAATCATAGTTACTAACTTCATTACGATCTCATTCAGGATATTGAAGAAATCCACCATCATCTTGGCTTGTTCTCCCATTTTCCCCATAGCAATGCCAAAAGCAATAAAGAATCCTATTAAACCTATTGAGGAAAAAGTTTTAAAAGCAAGTAAAAAACATAGGTTTTTTTAGCAAGATCTTGCACCTAGTCATTGTCTTCATGCTACCTGCTAATCCACTTTTCAGAGTGACTATAGTGTGCTATACATCTCTCAGGTCTTTTCAACATGAACTCACCCTCAACTTTCATGATTCTGTTCTACAGAATACCCTTCAGTACTTTACCACACTCTAACTTCACAGGTCAACTATATTTTTTTCTTTTTTCTGAATTGATCTGATCACCACAATCTTTCCAGTGCCATGCAATTCTTAGAAACAGCATGGCCTCCAGCAAATAGGAGAGGCAACACAGCACCACACCATGACTGTTTTTTGTTGCTAAAATAGTCACTAGAGACCAAGAGCATATTTAACAAGCTTAAAAAACAACAACAACAAACCCTTGGCAGATTCAACCTGCAGACCAGTCAGTCTTGTAATACTAGAAGCAACCCCAGAACATAACTCTTGCAGGTCAGGAGTAGCTTAGTTAAGAAGGTGAGGGTGGGAGGAGAAGGTTGGTATTGCACTTAAAGCTTAACCATTGCATTCACATTAAACAGATCACTGCTGATGGTTTCAGTGAGAGTAGATATTAATCACAGATTCAATACAAGTAAAAATGGGCTCCCTAAATTTAGATGACTAAGGTGAGAAAGTATGGAGCATTAGACTATCAGTGCACCTGTCATGTATTCCTTTGGAGCTGTCTCTCTAAAGCTAACCCTCACTTTCCAGCAATTTTCAATGTTCAGAGAGGGATTATTAGCTGATACTGATAGGTGGTTTGAAAGCTAAGGCATTGCTTGAGGGTAAATTATCAATCATGATATGAACTCAGTATTTAACAAATGTGTGAACTCATGGGAAATTTCTAAGGAGAAACCAATAAGGATAAAAAAAAAAAAACCACTCTAAAGAATGGAATTTCAGCAACCACTATGCTGGGAAAAGACGCTCTGTCTCAAATCCTCACACTAGTTTAGTAATAAACCTTTTGTGGTGTTTTTTTTAAGTATCCATTCTCTTGGATATAAGGTCATTGTCTAGCACCAACTTATCTTTGCTGAGTCACTTAAAGAGAGCACTGAAGTGCATGTATGTGTGCTGCAGAGCATGGAGAAATAATGAAAAGCTTTTTGGTCAAAGACCAAGTAACTTCCTGGAATTCAGACTGCACATCAGAAAATGTTTGTAGGTAGTTTTGTTCTGTTAATTCCAGGCTAGCTGCTGCATTATTCAGAGAAGTCAAGTTGGCCTGATTTGCACAGTTTATGCAACCTGGATGGCAATTCCTCAGCATTTTCACTTCATTTATATGAAAAATGAACAACAAATGATTCTGCAACATTTGAGAGTCATCAGTCAAAACACCACAGTAAATATCCCACCTAAACTATAGTTTTAACAGCATGCATTTCCTTCCTGTAGGAATTTTACTCAGCCTTCTAGCTCTTTTCTTATCTATGATGGGATCAGCACAGCACAAATTCCACACTAAATGTACTTCATCTCTAAATTGCTCTCTAAAATCTCTAAATCTCTAAAATTTCATTTTAGCACAAAATAAGAGATCTAAGAGGAAAAAAAAATGCAGGTGATGGTAACAGCATGACCAATGGGCTGCCATCTCACACAGGGTGCAAAATTCCAATCTGCTCCTTTGCAAGAAAGCAGCTCTTCTGTCTAGAGATGCAGAGGAATGAGGAGAATGGGCAAGCCCAGTACAGTAGCTCCAGCTCTTCTTAAGCAGGCTGCTTCCCAAAGAGGAAAAAAAAATGACCTCAGGTCAGTTTATTGATATTATGCCCACTGTCTGAGTAAAGCAGCCTCTGCCAGCCAATTCACCAACACCTGGAGAAGGTCTGCAGGCACAGCAATCATTGGCATAGTAGGAACTGCTCATCAGCTGTAAGGAGACTGTAAGGGGCCATCAGCCCCTAAAAAGTGAAAGCCTAGTGGTGAGATAAAGCAGTGGTTTAAGTAATGCCATATGCTGTCTCACTGTGAGGGCAGTACCTACAAACACAGGTGTGGACATTTGCCCTGTGAACATGCTGCTGCAGAGCACATGAATCTGTAAGCATGGGTGTGCTGATGAGCACTACAAATTGAGGGCTAATTTGAGACCAGTTTCACCCACGTCCGCAAAGAAGGTGAAGGAGGAGCACTCCTTTCTGAGCTGATAAAACTGAGTCTGAGCACAGAGGAGAATGTAAGACTAGTGTGGCAGCTCTTCGTTCCTTCATGCCTTCGCCTCAGCTTGAACAGGTGCTTCAGGAAGGAGTGGGAGATAGGCAAAACCTTTGTACCACCCCCACATGCTGGCTTGTACAGACAAGATGGCATGATGGCAGTTGTTCATAATGTGCAGCTGGTAAAGGTCAGCAGCCAAGATGAAAGAGAGAGGGAGTTGTGACTCAGAGATGTGTCAAGCCTCTCCGGGATTTTTCTTGGGTGGTGCGGTGCACACCCCACCTCTCACTTCAGGCTGTGCCTCAAGCCAAAATCTAGTTCAGCTTGCCCAAGAAACCTATTAGAAACAACTGAGCTCAAATTCATCAGAGGGTGGGTAAAGCACTGCCTCTTGAAGCTCTTCCCCATACTGTTTTGCCAATATGCATTACTATTAGTCTAGATGGGCTACCTCTAGGATGAAAGGATATTTTGGATACCTCCTACGTAGTTCCCCGCTGTACTCCAAATAATTCCTGTAAAGCTGCCATTCCAGAATAATTCACTCGATTCTGTGATATTGTCATAGTTCTACCAAGACCATTTGCTTTTCATCTCAGAGACCAAAGGGAAGCCAGTAGGTGATAACATTTGATGACTATTTGTGGAGATTGAATTTGCACTGAGGAGCAGATTAGACAACACTGACTACCCAGTCACAGCCAGAAGCTGCATCATACATATGATGTAGATATTTGACAGGCAAGAAGTTTTCCTACCCAGAACATTCATGCCATCCTTAAATTCGAGTCCCTTCTTAATTACTAGTTGGGCTTCTGGTGGTGCTTCACGCACTGTCTCATTCATCAGAGCAAAAGCAGAGTCAGTAACATTAGGTGGTTCTTCAATGGGTGGTGGCACCAGCACTTTCTTGGTGACAGTTTGGATCTGAAGGCAATAAAAAAGGGAGGATGAGAATGGAAACAGACTGGATGTATTTCATATGGGAGATCAGGAAATAATAATAAAAACTTTTCACTTGAAATTCCAGAGAACTATATTTTTAAAGGATTAGGCACACATTCCACAACCTCTTACCCTTACTTCCAAAAATAAGTTTGTTTTTCAATAGTTTCAAATGACACACAGTCCTGGGAATCTCCACTGTGACTTTGGTGTGAAAGCATAGCAAATACTCCTTCCTTCTTGCTAGTGTGTAATGTTTTACAGATAGCTAGCCTCTTTCTCCAGATGGTTCACAAACGGTGCTTCACAGATTGTATGTTACCCATAGATGTAATTTATTTAGCACTCAAAGTCGAGTATCTCTAAAACCAGTCACAGCAGCAATTCTACAATAAGGCTTGTTATTTAGGATGGGCTGCCCAGCTCAAGTTATCATAGTGTGATGGTTAACTTGACTCAAAAATTCATGATCTTTCCAACACTTCACTCAGTGACTGAGGTTATTTAAAATGAAATACACACAGTTCCAGAACTCTCTAATTAAAACATTCTGATAGACACATAATGAAGGATTTAAACCACCAGATAACTACTAAATCAAATCTGACCACCTTTAAAATAAGAAGGCATCAGTAGCTGAATGGCAGTGGACCTCTCCTGGTACACAAAAGGAAGGGTCAAAAGAAAGATAGGAAAGAATGGTGAGGAAGGAACAGGCTTAAGTCTGTGGCTAGGCAAAAAAAAAAATAAATGGATATGAGGGTGGAAAAAGGGAAATCAGTGATTTGCTGCTTTTAGAAAGGACTGCCTTTCTCCATAGTTCACACCTTGAGCCTTTTGTGACTCTTCATGTCTCTGAGACAGGCAAAATATTTCACGACTGTTTTGTCACTGTTTCCGCACCAGCTCCCTATTTTCCATGCTCCTAGAAATATGTTTGAGCAAGGCATCAGAGCCACACATTAGTCTTTCAAAGACATTTGCACCTTCTTTCTGCTGAGATGACACATTGTAGTACTCTAGATGATGATCCAGATTGGATCCACATACCGCTTTAACATACCTTACATCTCTCCTTACCAAACCTGCTGTTTTCAATTTTTTTAAGTGTTCAACTTTATCTGAGAAATGTTATCAATGCTATATATATTTTTTTGTAACATGGCTGAAATGTAAGAGCGAAGTCACAGAAATTAAACTTAAAACATTAAAGCACTCAGAAATTCCACTACAGTTGCTTAAGACAGAGGTCCTCAGTCTTTCACTGCATATGGTCATAGTACTTACAACCTCATACCTAATGTTAATTTAGATTCCAATAACACTGTCTGAAGCCTGAAAGCTATTTAACATTGCAGTCATTTCAACATGATCGCCCATTTCTCTGTCATAGCACTTAAGTCCCTTCAGGAGTAGCAGGTTTTTATCATAAATTAAGAATTTTTTCTTGACCATTGAAGAAAAATTCAACAGCTGCAGAAATTCCATGATGGTTCTGAGTTCAGTTGCCAAATGCTATATTAAAATTGCAATTTAATCCCTTAATTGCTTGTAGAACTCCCATGTGGATCACTGCTGCACAGTACCACTGTTGCATATGCTTCAAAATCAACCTTTGCAAGAATTTTGTAAATTTTCTTCCTCCTGAGGCAACCTGGAAACTTTGAGTGCTTGTGGAGAAACTCTGCATAAATGTCTGCATTAAAAGGAATTATTTTTTCCTCCTAACTCCTTTACTGAGCAGTTAAGGACTAATGGAAGACAAGTTCAGTGTGGAAAGGATTGTGACTGACTTTGCAAAAGAAAAGTAGCTTTGTGACAGAGGCTTGCACTGGCAATTAATTTGGAATCTGATAAGAGGAAACTTAGGAAGGCCATAAGCTCAAAAGGGAGTGCCCTTCGTGTGCCACTGAAATTACCAGGACTGTGTCCATTGACTGCTATGGGCTTTGAAATGGGTCTGCATTGGTAAACTTAAGAAACAAACAATGGAATTGGTCATCTATAAGTAATGAGGTGAATTAAACATTAATATTACGCACACTGAAAAAGCAGTATTGAGGTTCTAAGAAAACTATTTTACATGGGTAGCTTAATTTTTTTTCTCCCATATTTTTTCCCTTTGTCAAGGTATTCAGCCACTTTCATCAGACTAGAAATTTAGTTCTCTCTTCCGTAGTTTAAAGTAGGGAAAGAAAGAAAAAACATAAGCACCCTGTACTCCCCACACTCCATTTTGCAAAAACACATTTCATATTACATGCGGTGTTTGGCCAACCACGGTTTGACCACATGACTGACATTCCCATGATGATCTGGAAATACTGAGAATGTTCTCTCATAAAACACATAGTCCCTTGGGGTTTATATGTGGAAGACTGTGGAAGAAGTGAAGCAATTCAAGTCCTTTTGGCATCTTAGGTTGCCCTCTGTTCTTTCACCCCCATGGCCTCTTCTGTCTTCCCCCCACCCCTTCCTCTTCAGCCATAATCACAGCTCATGCCATTTCACTTAGGAGCGTTTAAGGGCATATTTGGCAACAAAGCCTATTTCATTAAAAAAAAAAAAAGTCTGCATTACTGCCAAAGAGCTTAGCTTTAGGAAAAAGCAGCTCACATACAAGAAATTTGTTTAAGAAGAGATCAGCAAGCCTGCCTTTCTCATTTCCTTTACGCTTCCAAGTGAAGCCATTTTTATGAAGCATTGGCAAAAAGCTTTTTGACAAAATTTATGTACAAAACAATCAACGCAGGGTCTAACATCCATCTTTCCCAGCATGCCTCAAACCTGGCCTGATGGAGCCACCTGTGGGTGGGTCAGCCACCTGAGTGTATTATCTCCACATAGGACTATAATCTCTTGATATTATGAAAGTTATGGGAAGTTGGGTTTCAGAGTACATTTCCACTGGAAACCAGCCTGAATGAAGATCATCCATTCATTATGCACAGGGCACTACAAAACCATCAACTTTGTAATTAATGACCAAGACGAAATTCAGTGAGAGTCAAAGATCCTGTAAGTCATCAGCCACTCGGCCCCACGCCAGCATTCGTGCCCTTATATATTGTATAAAAAGTGAGGAAAAGTTTGTAAGATTACTTAGTAACAAACTAAAAAGAATCTTTAAAAAAAAATCTATGAAATATAATTACTAAACAAAACAGCTACAAACAATGTTCTTTCATTTACCTGCTCAAGTCCTAAGACCTGTATTTCTCTTTGCATCATCGTTTCTGACATTCTTCGTCTGAATAGTGACACTACCTCTGTAGACAAACTTGGTCAATAAAAGAAGTTTTAAAAAATATTCCAAAGGAGTAGGATTTACCTGCTGAAAACATGCTTGGACTAGATTTTCGGGGAACAGGTTTCGGATCAGATCCAAAAAAGCATCCAGACTAGATACTTCATCATTCTTCTTCCCTTGACCAAGCTGTTTCTTGAGTTTTGGATTCCCTGGATGGATAGCTAAAACCAGAATCACACCCAGCACGGCAGCAATAATAGTGGTGGACATGTAGTAGACCATGGCTCTCGTTCCCAATCGGCCACTTGCTTTAGCATCTAAACCAGACAGTCCTGCATGTGTTTTATTTTTAAGAAACAAACAAACAGAGACTCAATATCCAATTCAATAAGCATCATAGAAAATGCTGTATAATTTGCAAATGTTCACGTCTGCCTACTTTTTCTCTTTGTGAAATTCTTGCTGAAACTCCTCCCTCCAAATCTTATGCGAACAAATGTCTGCTGTTACTACTTTAAAGAGAATAATTTGAGATTCCATCTGACTGCACAGGAGACATCAAAAAATAAAGAAGAGTTCATACCACCTTTTCCTTTTATTGCTGCATATTGTTCACATTCTGGATGGCAGCACAGATTTAAGAAGGCAAGGCATTCTACTGTCATGACACCTTAATTCACATGGTTCAATGCAGGAATTAGGTGAAAAAACACATTAAGAACATTCTTATCTTCAAGAAGGTGGTATGTCAGCATGTTTTTGAAAACAAATTCACTGGAGCATCTATCCAAGTCAATAAATTAACTCCAAATACACACTACAACTGCAAAATCCCTGACAGGATCACACACACACAAAGCAAACCAGGTGATTTCTGTAGCAAGCACCTTAAAGTATTTATGGCTAATAGATCTTACCTGTGATTAAACTGGAGATAATTAAAGGGAGGATCAACATTTTTAGCATCCTCATAAGTATATCTCCTGGGAAGGCTATTAACATGATGATGTCAGGGTCAATAGGTGTTGCTAGACGTAGAAGACCCCCACATAATGCACCCAGGATGACACCTGGAAGGAGAGTAAAAGAGAGTAGGTAGAAAAGAAAATTATACATGAATTGATCCATGTTCATTGATTACCTGTCAGAAAAGCCTGGAAGAAAATAGCTATGGAAGGTGGCTGTCTTTTGGTAGAGAGGCTGATTCTGGAAGGCATAACCCTCTGATGGATACCAGCTGTAACATGCTTACCATATATCTCACAACTAAAGAGAAATAGTTCTGAGTTTGCACCTAATCTGCTATTTTGCTTCTGCATTGTATTTTCCCCACAGTATTACTGAGGTTTAATAATACTGTGTAGTCCTTGTAACACACTATGGGAGAGTTAAATGCAGGCAAACCTGAGGCTCTGAGATGTAGTGATGTATACAAGGTCATTCAGGGTTGGGACTCTTCTCAGTATGACAGCTAGCTCTCGGTATAAGGATGATACTGCTTGAAAGCAAAACAGCATAAGTAGCTATTTTACAGCCTAAGAAAAGCCCTAGAATAGTCATGAGAAGAAAACAGATTCAAGGGTGACCTGCGGGTTTTTGGAGGGGAGTTTCAGTCATTTACTAGCAATGTGGTCATCTCTGATTTTATCAGCACACTACTAAGCAAACTAGGGCTTATTAAGCTAGTAAAAGACCTCGTCAATTCCAGCTTTCCTCCAGCTCCAAGTTCTGATTGATCTTTCAGGCAACCAGGCACCACTTTTCTACTCAAACCAGAAATTACTCCTACGGAGCTGTTATTCATCCTTTAAAAAGTGTCCATAATGTAACACGTTAAGAAAACTTGATTGAAGAAAAATCTGATTCTTGGTACTAATTTACTGCTACCTCCCTTTGATGGACTGCATCCTTCCGTTCTCATGGTACTAATACTGTCTAATAGTCATTACCACAAAGAATTTCTTCATCACAAGTATACTGTGAGAACACCTAAAATCCTCTCTCAGGGCTGAGGCTGTTAAAGTCCTGTCTATGTGAAGAAAGGCCACACTTACTTCCATATTAGGGTCTTCCTAAATGGACATTTTATGTCTACTTCCAAAATGCTTTTGTCTTTTTTTATCCCAGGCTCAATTGTAACAAAATTTGACAGCAGAGCTTAAATTGTGATTTGCAGCAACTATGACTCTTTGAAGTATCAGTTTGACAAGATGCAGAATATACATTTACTTAAAACTTCTATGGAATTGCATCAGCCACATTCTGAAGATGATTCAATGCAAATACTCTGTCTAAACACTTCAGCAGTATGTGTTTTGAAGGCTTAAAAATATGGCTGTGAAATTTGCAGCTCACGACCAGCTGCTGTTGGTCTTTCAAACAATAACAAAATAGAGTATGTCTATGAATTTGCTGCGTTACGCTGTTAGGCTTTCAGTGAAAATGAGCCAGGCAAAGAGCCAGGGGACCACAATAAAATGTCAAACTGTTCCATATTTGGAAGCTGCTAAAGCCAGAGGTGTAATGTTCACGATGAGATCACTGAGCACTGGCTTACAGCTACAGAGAGGGGGAAAAACCCTAACAGCTGAGTGTGAGCTGAGAGATAAAAAGATGAGAAAAAGTAAATTTTGAAAGTTTTTCTCCTTTTTCAAGTAACAGAGAAAAAATGTGCAGCGCATTTGGTTTTACTGAATGACATTCATCTGACTCGCCTTGGGACTTCAGTTAAATTCCATTCAAAACCAGAGACAATAGGTAGCTCAGTTGTGTGGACTTGTTCCATGTTGTGTTAATAACACCCTGCACACCTGAACTAGAGGGATAGTGCCTAAAGGTGTCCTACTCACTGTCTGACTGTTCAGCTAGAACAGCAGATGAGCACAGAAAGGGGCTATGGTCTTTCACCAACAAGTACAGATCCTCAAAGCACCCAGACAGGCAGATGTAGCTTACCAAATACAGTAAGAGTCAGGAGCAGATTCCTGCGTAGTGACTTGAAGAACTGCACACATATGTTCCCGGATCTGTGCTCCACTGGACTCAAATGACTCTCATGCATCCGCACTTCTACTTGCTTCGGCATATTGTTGGCGCTAGAATAAAAATGAAAATCAAGTAAAAGTTAGAGCACAAGATGCCAAAAGAGAGAGGAAAGCCTGGATTATTTCCATCACATGTAACTGGGGAATCTGATGCATATTCCATCGCTTCCCACATTTCGTAAACACTCTATCTTTACTGCTCTAAGGAGAGAGGTCTCTGAAATGTTACCGTCTGACATGGCTCTTCTAAAGGTGTAGCCACTAGGGTACTTTTTGGAGTTCTCTCTGCAAACACAATGAATTCACAGGACCCTAACTGTTTCATGGATTAACTTATTTGTCATGACCTGAGGAATCTGATTTCCCCAGAGATCACGGCTGTCCACTGAAATAGGAAAGATGGCTGAAAAGCAGTTTCTATTAGCAGAAAAATGCAGTTTAATACCTTAATTCCAATCCAGGAAAAAAAAAAAAAAGTTTAAAAATGAGGACTTGGTAAAACAATCCATTCCAGAATATTTTGTGTAAAATTCCCAAAACTTTTCAACATTAATATTTTCTAGTAATATAATCAAAATGTAGAGGTCAAAAGAATCTTTTTCAACCAAGTTCTAATGAGATCTGATCAACAGCTACTGAAAAAAAGACAGAAAATTACACATTCCCCATGAAAGCCTTTGGTTTCATTGAATTTGTAATGTTTAAAGGAAAACATGTATGTATATATGTGTATGTATATGTGTGTATATATATATTACAAACCATTATATATTTGAGTGATACGCGTGAGTGTAGGCCTTTGAAAAAGATGCTTCAAACTTTTTCATTAGCAATAGATTCATTTTTTATATACAAAAGCTTTAAATATACTTTGGAAAAAAAAAAACACTAAAAATACTGCTGCAAATAAAACACTTTCCACAATCCTTATAGCCATCTACTTAAATATGAGAAATATCAGAAGAACAGCTAAAATGCAATTTTTATTATCAAGGAAAAAAAAAGATTATGAGATCTGATCTTATGCCAGTTTAGGACAAGACTTTAGGGGAAAAAAAAAAAAAAAAGGAAACAAAAAAAAAAAAAAAAAAAAAAGGAAACAAATCTGCATCTACAGTATTAGATTGAGGTTTACAGACCTAAAAAAAAAATATGATAGACAAAACTTGAATGCTCTATTACTTTTTAAATCAAGATATATTGTCCCACTATGAGTCTGTCTGGAGCACACCACTATGACTGCCACAGAAACAACAGCAAGCTAAAGCATCTTGTCATGTTTTGTTATTTCTGTTCCCACTCGTGTCTAGGTGACATCTGGGTATTTCCTGGCACTTGCACTCCTTGCCCTTGGAGCCTGGTCAGCATCCAAACAAAGGTTCACGAGGTGTGGGGATGGTGGGCCTGCTCCTGCAGCTGCCACTTGGGATTACATCCCATGTGCACTGAATCCAGCCCTGCTTGAGGTTCTCAGAGCTTCCATGTTACAGCAAACTCTTGTATCCAGGTACCACTGAGAAGAGAACGAAATGAAAGCACAAGACTCTTCAAAGGCATTTCTATGTTTCCAGGAACTTCATACCACGGTGTGTTTTTCTCTGAAGTGCAAAAAATGAGTTTTGTACCCTCCAGCTCTTCAAGATTGCACGCAAACCTCCAGCAAGGACAGAAATTCTGACTAGTATGTAATTTCTGTGTTTATATTTTGTTTTCAAAGAAAAGGACCTAACACAAATATATATATATATATATGTTAACTGTGCAGATGCGTTACAAAAAGTGTTGACAAGTGGATATAATCGCACATAAAATGGGACCACAACGAACAATTATCTAAGCATCTGCACTGTTAGCACTGCTCTTAGCACTGAGATTTCTATCACCAGACCAGAGACAAGGCTCTTGAGGAGGCTGTAGGGTGCTGGGGATTGAGTAAGGAAGACACTAACGAAATAAAACTCTGCTGTGAACAGTAAGATAAGCTTCTTGTGTAGCAATGACTAAATCAGTGTTTTGCTCCAGAAATTTTCTGTCCAGTTACAAGGTGATGAAAATCTGCTTGACCTCTCAATCATGGAAGTAGACTTGGGTCTTACGGACTGAGCCTGAGGTTGAATTCTGTGAACTAGCTGCATGTTAATGGAACCTCTGTACAGAGGTATCATGAGACAGCACAAGATGCATTTCAGCAGATCTCTCAAACATGCTGATGATCACCTTCGCTGAATAAGCTGCTGTTCCACTGCATGGAGCTTCCATGGCTATTCAAACCAGCCAAGCATTCTGGATGCTCATTTGAAACACATTAGACCAGAACCTCTTTTAGTCTAACGTCACTGAAGCTAAAACACTGTAATACAAATTAACTCTGCTCATTATTTTCATATGTCCTAACGACAAGCAGCCAAACAGCTAAGCTATGGAATAGGCCCACAGAGAACTGTGAGAACTGAGGCCTTCAAATTAAAGAGAGTGTTTTCTGCCAACTCCAGGCACTGGAAAACACTGATGGGACTTGTAAAAACATAAAGCAAATACTGGAAAATGCATAGCCATGTGAAACAGCTCATACCACAAGCTAGATGCATAGAGTGGCTTTTGAACACGAAGTATGACCTTCTGCCTTGCCCAGCTCACCAGTGCTTCTCCCTTCTGAGGCAGCACTTACCCCTAGAAGAGGAACTTCTCCGAGCCCACAAGAAATGATTTTTATTCACCTCATGGGTACAGAAATGTCCCAGAGTGAACACAATCTGTATTTTTACCTGCTCTGCCAAGGCAATACATGATTAATAGAAACAAGTAACAGAACTCAGCTGCAATTTTCCCACCTTTCAAGCAAGAAACCAATCTCTTTATGGAGTAAGCATGAGGTTAGCTGTTTGTTCTTTCCTGTGTCCCTCATCCCCACAGTCTGCACAAGAGCAAAATCTGTCCAAAAGCATTTGATTTCAGATTACCTAAATGTTTGCAGTTAATTTTGCCTGTTATAGTGCTCATCTATTTCTCTGCAATTTTTAAGCTGTTGTTTGTTTCACTTTCAGGTTATTAGACATAATTGTGTAAAAATGTAGGAAAACAATTCAGTAAAACTTCAGGTCCTCTGGGTTTTTCAGTCCTACTTCCTTCAAACATTTTTCTTAGGTTTTATTTTACCTCCCTCTGGGAAAGTCTGCTGTTATATTTCATTTTCACTCCTTTCTTTCTCACATTCCCATTGAAGGCTCTATGTATAATGGGATGAAAAGATCATTTACTTTTTGCACTTTGTTACAAAATATAAACTCATTTCCTCACAAAAGTTAGGGGTTAACAATTCACATAGCGCTGAAGTGACAATACCCTTTAAATTCCACTCAGTCATTGGAACACATACCCAGCTTAACATCAACCTAAAGCAGAGACCACAAGGAAAGAATTATCTGTGATTTAAATGAAAAATGCAGGCAAAGATCATAATGAGGTTAGCAAAAACAGATGCTGAGGACAGGGCAAATTAGCAGTGACGGTGTTTAGTCTGCATAAGGTGTTCCAGCTGTGCCAATTAATCAAGCAGGTAATTCTCAGTATAAAAGTCTGCTTTTGGTTAATTTGAATTTTTTGCTTTTTGGTTTTGGGGGATGGTGAGTTGCTTAGATCAGAGGCTCTTGTTAGTATAATAAATGGCTGTTTTAGAGCAAGACAATCAAATGAGGGTAATCAATTGTTTGAGAACTGGCAAGATAACTTGTGGGGGTATATTAAGCTTTACACAGTAGAGTAACTCAGGTTTCTAGAAATACCTTTACTAACAGGAACAGCACTCTTTTCCTGGAATGCCAGGAATAAAGCACTATTTTATCTTTCGTGGCAATTACTTCAATCTGGGCAGCTAGAGTTATTCTTGAGAAAACAGCTCTGGACATAGCAGCCACGTTTTAGGTTCTGGGAACACCTCTTGAGCTGTATGTTTGCTGTCAAACCAAGTGTGGCTCTATTCTAAGTGATGAGTAAGCAGCAGAAATAAATGCTTGCTCAGTTGTTCCTGGAAGAAATGGCCTTGTAAAGAAGGTAAAGAAGTTTGCTTGACCTCAAAATAAAAAGCTCAATTATCTAATGTTGAGACAGGTGTTGCAAATGTTGTCACCAAAAAGTCATGACAAAAATGGTATTATGAAGTTTGGTATATAGTAATTTTGATGAGTACTCACTCTCTGAGCACATTGTAGCACCCAGTGGAATTGCATGGGAGTAAGCGAGAGCTTAATCTACCCTAAATGAAATTTGTTAGCAGTAATGTTTGTCATAGGGTTGTATCTCTTCCTTGGAATACAGGAGAATTAGTGTAACTCCAGTGATTCTGGGGCATGTGCTCTGATTGTGGCTGACAGATCTGTTCCAACCTCAGTCATCACCTGACCCCGTACGAAAGAGCCTGCTATGGCTGTTAGATGAATGATGAGTGACTAGAAAAACTTATGGATAATATCACTATTAATTAACTATCAATAAGGCAAGAGGGACTTCATTTGTTGGATGCCAGGAGTCTAGATCGTCTGCCGCAACACTTGTGAAGCATGGCCTGAGCACCATCCTCCTCCTAGTTTCAAGGTAAGCTCTCATGCAAAAAAACACAACTACTAAAGGAATGTTTAGTCTGTGTTAATGAAGGGTTTATTTTAAGCCTTTCTCTAAGCTCTTCTTTTCAATTTTAACTGTGTTATGTAGGGTTTTCCTTGTTATTTGCGGGACAGTAATGAATTCTGAGTGGAGATTGTCTTTGACCATGAAGTCTGGTTTGACCTAGAGACTGATATAAGCAGCACCCTGCAGCATGACTTGCTTTTTGCAGTAGGAGAAGGAATTTTCTCCCTGAATCCTTTTACAACTATGTTATTTCTGCCAAGTTAGCATTTAGTATACATTCTCCAAGTTTAACATAATCAGATCTAAGTAGCTGACTAGAGGCATCCTCACTGAACCTGCAGGGAAGAGTGGCCTAAGTGAACACTACTGCTCTCCAAATTAGTTTGCAGTAACATGCATCACTGTCTTCTGATGTTTTAAAATATTGTTCTTTGAGGTCGTTTAGGGAAAAAAAAATCTTCATGATCTACCTGAATTTGCAAACTTTGAACTTAGGTTCAATTTGTTTGCATTTTTAAAACCCTATTGGAGGTAGCATAAAGTTTCTGATGACTAAATGCTACCTTCAATGGTTTCTCCAGCTTTTGAATGTGGGTCAGGAAACTTAATTGTTCGGTGGGGAAAGTGTAGTTCAGGGGCTGTTTGAAAGAAGGAAAGAAAATGAAGTATAAGGTGATAATTTTTTAAAAATCAGATGGTCCTTTTTTACCTGTTTATGCATGTCTTTCCACAAATACCACTGAGGAGCTGAGATTTTTTTTTCTTTTGTTTAATGTTTGATTGACTAATATACGTACGTAGCACTTTGTGACATATTATGGAAAAGTAAATGAGTCCCCACAGAGAGGTTGTGAACGAAGGATCATTTCTCATGGAACCCTGTGCCACAAACCACGTGAAACTAGCAGATCATATTGAATCATGATGGTTTTGTTAGAATTAAGATGATTGTATTTTACACCTAGCAATGTAAGTGAAGATGTAGAAACACAAAGGCAAATGAAATCCTGATTTTTGTTTTACCTTTGGAAGTTCCAGGTAGCTGGGGGAGAAAGAAATTGAGATGACACCTATGTGTTTTTTGTTGTGATAGGGACAAGGAGCTACATCAGCACACAACTGGGGCACTACAAGCAGCCATTGCTTCTTGGGGTGTCTCACACCCACTCATATGAAAACCTGGTTTTAACACCTCAATGAGAGTGGCTGTATGTGTACACATTCGCAAATTAACTAATTTTATAATTTAGTGGCATGGCAAAGCCTGACAGAAAGAGGTTAAATTCCAGTTCCCAAGAAAGTAGGGAATGTACTTTTCCAGACCTCACAGAGACAGGATCCAGAGAGCTTTCACAGTCCTGGGCAAGGAACATCTGCAGCACTTTACTAAAGCAAAAGTAAATTTATGGAAAATCCCCTCGTTGCAGAACTACCAGAAAGACTCCCAAGTTCCTATTGTGTCTGCATGCAATGACCAGTATACAAAGTGGAGCAAATGAGGGAAGACATCGTGCTCTTCTTGTGAGTATCTCGAGAGTGAAATAATATGCCCTTAATAGAGATTAACTGTAGGTTTTAAGAAGGCAGAGTTTGTAATATATTTCACATTTTAGCAAACAAAGTTTCCGTGATTCTTCCTGTTTGCTAGGTCCTCTGATTCACATCAAGTGAAGATGTGGCTATGAACTCTTTTTCAAACAAGTCTTTAAATTTGGTGCTGACATACTTATGTGAAACTTTGGCACTATCCATTTACCATCTCTGCTTTCCTGATTCTGAATCTCAGGCCTAATCAACCTAAAAAAGTCAAATCCTACTATGACACAGTAAAGATAGAGTAAACTTCAAAGTTTCGCACCTTAAAGGGACTATCAGTTCTCTGTGGAAGGACAGCTGCTGGGCTTGTTTCTTGTCTGGAGTAAACAAGGTGCATTTCCATCTACAGGGATCATAGTCTATCTATCACCCAGTCTAAAGTGGAAAAAAAAAAACGAATTTTAAAACACACAGTACAATAACCATTGTAAATATGATCATTTATTACTGTAATGATGCACGTGTGGAATATTTTTTTAACTGCCAAATTTCTGATAGGGCTTTACAGTAGTGTAACAACACTGGGAACACTGCCTTGCATGCTTCATTACCTCAGAATTATGTACCGAGACTGGGATGAAGAGTAATAGAATTAAAGATGAATCATATTATTATTATGGCAAAGGATATAATAATGTGCTTTGTGTAAAAATTATCTACTTACATGCTTAGAAACTCTGAGACAAGTAAAATCATGATCTTGCATTTGCTTCTACCTGGGGTGCGCCAGGTAACACAAAGAAAAAGGCTATGAAATGACTGGGGATTAACATAGTGCTCTCAAGAGCACTGAGCAAAGATTATTAAACCAGTTAGATTGGGCAAAGATCAGAAATGTAGCAGCTCCTAGGCATGCTGGCTGGGACAACACGGAGTGAAGCGTTGGGGTTTTTTATAGATATAATCCAGTGGTGTTCACAGAAACGCAGACTGAACAAAGAGCTCCAATTGAGACAGTATGAATTAATTTTGTCATGATGACAGGAAACTAAATGCAAGCTTCAAGTTCTTCCTATGAATTTATTTCTTGAGTGATGGCTCTTGAAACACTTTTTCCTCAGGTAAGTTCTCACAGGATTGTCAGTAAAAGAAACCGTGCCAGTGATTTTGGACCACATTGCTGCACAGAGCAAGTACTTAGTGGGCAGATAAACTTCCATGGCTGAACAAGTGCATCACAAGTCTACCATTAAATAAGCTTAAACTACATCTGAACACAATTACTAGCATTCATTTAGATGCTATTGGGGATCGATTATAAAGATCCCATCTTAATTGCTTATTTTCTTTTCTTATCAAATGTATATATTAACTAGCTATTAACAAAAAACAAGGAAAATTATTGCTTTTGGTATCTGCTTTGAAAGTTCCCTATACCTTTGACAGCAGCAAGGAAGTACCAATCAGATGCATTAGCAGTCTTATTAACTTTGTGCTTTGCTTTAACCTTCAAACAAATTGCCTCTCTTCCCAAAGCCTCACCTTTCTTTTCCAGTATGGTCTAGAAGCTATATAACGTATTCCAAGAACTGAAAAGTGCTAAGTTTACCATGCACATTTAACCAGAAAAAAAATGGAAAAATCAAGTTGGATAAACAAAAATAAAAGCTCCTCTCTGACTTCCAGTGGCTTAAAGTCTGAGAGAGCTGACCTTCCACATTTTCAGCATTTTCCTCTGGACGCTGCAGAAGACATAAATAGATTCAAGATTGACTAGACTTCAGATAAACTTAATAAAAAGAAGCCAACACAAAAAAATGCATTCTTTTCCATGAGATGTTTGTCAGTGGGCCAGCATATAACATTGAATCCAGCACTAATTCTGTTCTAAAACATTTCTCAGTGCTTCCTGTGTGGGAAATCTCTCTTCCAGAAAGTACTGTGGATAGAGTCAGAAACTGTTTGCACAAAGAGCAACTACTAAGGAGACTACAGGAAAACAGTTGAATGTCTGTGCAGAAAATGTCAGAGCTTGGATTAGTATATGGAAATTCAAAAAGTCCTAGTTTGCTCCTAACAGATGTTAATTCTGCTGCTGCTGTAGATAATGGTGTTTCTTTGCTGTTCTCCAGAGTTCTTAAAGGAAATTCTAAACAACCATAAGCTAATTCACCATTGCAATCTCTGAGTGACAAAAACTCCTACTCCAGTGTGGAAGTCTTTTAGTATAAGATAATATTTGTTCACTGGTACAATGTATTTATTCATTTTACAAACAGAATGTTTACGTTGTTTTGTTTTTAACAAAAGACGTTTTTTTTCTCTCAGCATATGGCACATCCTAGCTTAGGATGCATCCTGTTCAAGAAACTTCGAGTCATTCTTGTCTGTTGTGCATTTTGTAATTATTTTTCCAGAGTTCCTACTTTTCTTTAGTGCCAATACGCTTTTATTATAGCCAGATATTCAGATTGCTTTAATCACAGCTATTGCTCTGGCAGAATTACTTTGGCCAAAGTCTGCTCATGTTTTTTTACTGAGAACAGTCTCAAGAAAAAATGACTTGGGCTGAGCCCTGAAAAAGGAAAGAAACTTAGTTTTGAAGACACACTAACTTCCTGTAGTACGTTAAAGAGATTACAGAAATCAAGTGTAGCATAAGAGAATCTCTCGTGACAAATTATTTTAGCTCCTCAAGCTCAGCATGAGCTGTCTTATCCTTTCTGACAGCTGTTGCTTGGAGCAGTATTTATGATTATACATGGCAAGCTTTGATGAGTGCATGCCATCTGCTGGAACTGCAGAGACCTTTTACGGAGTAAATCCTGAAATGCAGCGATAATTTTGACCCACTGTAAAGCATCTTCTTTATTGCCTCATGTGCCTTTATAATTAAATTGGGGTTTGGAGCCTCCTTTTCATACTGTACCTTCAAAACAAATCAAACAGTAGCAGGCACATTGCAACTGTAGTTTTGGGAAAGCTGGGGAGAGTTCCCTATTCACATAGACTAGGAGTTTGATTCAAATATGTGTATGAAATGGAGTGGACATTCAACTAAAGAGGTTGTTCAGCTGATCTGTTTATGCTGTCTCTCCTCATCAGCATGTCTGCTAGGACACTGAGCTGTGCCCAGAAAAATGCAGTGTTTAAGATGGAAGATCATGAATACAAAATAGTTTTCAGAAAGAAGCGTGTATTAAGGATTACAGGCCTAAAGATGGATGATCATGGATGATAGGGTTGTTTTCTCTTGTATGTTATATATGTGATGCCCTCAGGGCATGTGGCTCTCTGCCAAAGGATCCAGTTCAGGGGCAGTGCACAAGACTGAACTGCCTTTGTCTCCCCAAAGTCTGCGTACACTCATTTTACAGATGTAAAAGAGTTGAGAGAATTTCAGCGCTGGCAAGAACAAGGTTATTTTTGGCACTCCCGAAGTCTCTGTCTTAACAAGACATTTTCTTGAACATTTTATTTTTGCTGTTTATTTGGTATTGTCTACTGGACTGTAGTACAGCACTGCGGGTAGCCTCAGCTGAACTATTCCAGCTGAGCCTATCACCCCTTCATGGGGAGATGCCTCTCTTTGGGGCGGAGAAGCACAGCCACTGTGGGTGTGCTGAAGACAGGTCTGTATGTGTGCTAAAGTTCTGAGGCTCTACAGCAAGATGTAACAGCCAGCTTTCCGCAGAACACAACTACTGTCA
The DNA here is from genome assembly GCA_016647715.1 of Pavo muticus. NCBI lineage: Eukaryota > Metazoa > Chordata > Aves > Galliformes > Phasianidae > Pavo > Pavo muticus. Next base: position 225,873 of record JACDJE010000284.1, on the reverse strand, counting down.
CTGCATGAGGACAGAACTGCTTCTGTGAAAACTAGGGTGGATTTCCTTATCTTGGCTGACTTCTGTAACCAAAACTTGAATTTTTCAAAGTTCTTAGGGGAAATCCAGAAAGGCTTACCAAATTATTCTGTAGTCGTCACCCTAGTGGTTTTTAATACAAAGCAGGTCAAATTTGAGTTTCAGGTCCCTGATAGTGATGAGCCCTGTATGCCCAGGACATGGCAGCAAGATGAGCATGCAGCATAGCGATTTCTGAAGTATCATCTTGGAAGTCATCACTCTGTAGGTTGGAGATTTCAAGTGCCATCTCCACATAAGCTATAAGACTCCTTCAGTACAAAGTTAGAAAAAGAAAGTATAAGCACACATCATGAGTGTTTTTTCCTTTCTTCCTTATCAGACAAGATTTCTTAAGAGACCAAGCCTGAGATGGTATTGGTAACCTAAGCAGAACATGTTGTACGCACAGAAGACTTGAACAGAGTTTTAGCTTGAAGCATGCTCAGCTACATCTTAAATCATGAATTACAGAATGATCTTAACCTCCAGCCACATTTATTATGGCAATATGTTTACCATGGCAAATTCCAAAGCATACGATGTCCAACAAAATGACAACGTATTGTAGGGCAATGTAGTTTAAGGAATAAAATGTCAAAGCAAAACCCTAAGGCTTTTATTCTGTTTTTGCTGAGATTTCTACTAAAATCACTTGAACTTTTACCAAAAGTTGGAGTTATGGAAAATCTCATTTACTTTTAGGAGAAGTTATTGCCAAGAAATAAAAACTGCCCACACCACTAACCATCTAAGCAATGGATGTCCTTAAGTGAGTTTGAAAAGGGCTAATAAAACCGTGTGAAGCATTAAAGCCCTCGGTGTAATGCCCAGCCAGTTCCCGGACCAGTGTCAGAGTAAATGCACAAAACTTGAGGCTCACCAAGAGCACACGTCACACCCAAACACCATTTTCTGCCCTTTTAATCTAACCATAGTGATCTCCTGGGACACGGTTATGTGTTAACTCAGCAGCTCTTACACAAGTCCTTACAGTGAAGCATATGTTTATGTGGGTTATTGAACTGAGCGCTAACCAACAAACCACAGAAAAATATGACCCCACAATTTACTGGGCTATTTCTTCTAACAGAAGGCTTACAACAGAATTGCAAGCTAAAAGCAACCACTGCCTAAATAATGACCATGGGAAACACACATTTTTGACTGTACACATTTCATTTAAAATGACTAAATATTAGACTTCTGTATGCTCAGAGCCTTTGAAACCAATACTACTTTAAATGATCCCAACATTTTTTTCATTATATGCAAACCACCTAGGCAGTTCTGACTTTTAGGACGATGGAGGTTTTTATTTATAGCATTTCTACATTGTTGCTTTAACACTGTAGTAGTGGAGGGAGCTTCCACTAATAGCTCACTGCTGCAGCAGTGCTGTTAGTGGAGCTCCAGCTTGGCACACAGCTTTTGAGCCTGGACACCCCAACCTAAGCTCAAGCTGCCAGGACCGCGTGCCACGGTGTCCTCAGTGAGAGCCAGCAGCTCTCACTTTCTTCATTTACATTTACAGCTTACTGCTCATCAACAAAGACTGTACTGTCAAAAGCTGTGAAGTGGGGAAACAGGCACGGTGGAAACAATGAAAATACAATGGATTAGGAAATGTGGCTGTGCCCAGATTCTAGGGCAAGATAACACTCAGGGGAGGTGAATTTGCAAATAAGATTCAGATCAACTTCATATGCTGCAGATCCGATGCTGAGTTTTGTAGTGCTTTACAGCATGTGTTTTGCTTTCAAAGAAATGGAGAAATCTGTATTAAACATCCACACGGGGCATGATTTAGCTCTACGTCACCACAAACAACACAGCACAGGTGAGTTTAATTGCTTATCATCCGCTAAGTACAAACCTAAACAAGGAAATCTGACACTTTTGCTTAGCAAAACTAACCGAGGAATGCTCTTCAAAATTCTCCTGCCCTTTCCACGTATCTTGCAGTACCTATGAGTCAGTTTAATCTTTGGTAGTTTTCTTCCTGATTGATTAACAGGTATCACCAATCAAAGGGCAAAAGTTTGTACCACTGAAATACTTTAAAAACAAAGGAATGAAAAATTTGTAATTATGCATCTGTGCATTTTTCCTCGGGAATCAAGAAATCACTTGAATTTACCTTGCATTTTCTATCTTTCTCATTCTTCTCACGCTAAACTCGCTACTTTCTTAAGTACTTAAACCTTACTTAAAACTTAAAACTATGCGCTTTCATTGCTGTATTTATCATAACACAATTCAGTAAGTCTATCTTTTCTAGTGTTGTCATTCTTGAAATACTGAACTCAACTTCTGCTCTTCATGCTCTCTTGTTGCTGTCAGTATAGTCTAAATGTCACCACATTTCCCAGCCAGAGGACACAAGATCATTACCCAAGCAATTGTCTCTTGTGATCACATGCCTTTCAGTCATTCTGCTGAGCACATGACACCAATCACAGTGTGACTGCATCCTTAGGGACATTTACAGGAGTTCTTCGGCCAATATCATACATGATGAGCAAGTAGAAAGCAGTAGATTCATCAGAATCATAGAGTTTGCTTCAAAGTGATTACCAAAATCACCATCCTTCCTAAGGATGGCAGGGAGCTTGAATTTTGGATCAGACAAATATAAACTTGGGAATGCTCCGAACTTCCTCTATTTTTGTTGGGTTGTGGACTGTGTTAGGTGATAATTAAATCATTTTATAATACAACTCCTTTTATTTCAAGCTTAGGCTTATTCCAGTTCTGCCTTCTACCTTATTCTGTTTTAAACTCTCCAGCAACTGAAGCTTAAAATATCTAATGAAAAAACTGATATTTTCAGCTACGCAGGAGGAAACAATTCTTGCTTGTAAAGTGAACGGTGCGAAGACTCCATTTCAGAGGAAAGAAGACTGATACAAAGTGGCCACTCATGTAGTTAGAAAATATGGTTTCTGGTGAAGGTATGCCCCTTGATCCTCCTCAGCATCCCATTTTGCTGCCAGACTATGGTGTGTGTGCTAACCCAGACCTGCAGAGCCAGGCAGGGGCTTGGGCAGCACATCACACTGTGGTGTCATTCCAGTAGGGACTGCCTAACAGGCCTGGCCTTTCACAAACCTGGTTCTTCAGGAAGATTGCAGCAAGTGAGGGTGATAATTAATGGCCTCTGCATTTTTGCCTGTCTCCTGGTTTTAGTAATTTGACCGCTTTCATGGCAAAGACTGACACAATAGATTTTTATACTCTTAATATTTTCCGTGCATTTCAATAATGCCTTGTTCGAACGTTTATTAGCAGGGCAAATAATGACTCACAGGTGTTGTGCAACTGATTTTTTTATAACAGGAAGCATAGGTGTTAGACAAGAAAATATAATTACTCTTCACTTGTGCTGAAAAATAAACACAAAATGTGAATAGTAAGGGTGAACACCTATTTCAGTCAAAAAAATTGGGGAAGCATGTGATCAGAGGGCAAAGTTACAAAAAATAAGTTACAAAACAGGGCCTTAAGCTGTTACATTCTTGTACGAGATCCCACCTTTCAATACCAGCATAGGGCGTTTGCATTTTAGATACATATTTTTGTCCAAAAAACGTTTCTCTGCTCCTTTTGATATTCAACTCTAGAAGCATTAAGCACAACTGTCTGCTGTGCAGGAGTCCTGTAGCAGTAATAGTGGAAAGTCGTAAGCCACAGGATGGCTGCCAGCAACCCACCCCGCTAACCACAACTGCCACAGTACCTCTGCCTCCTCTGTACTGCTGACACAGCCTTGTTGATGTCCCTGGCTCTCCCTCATCTCTCTTTGGGTGCAGGACAATGGCCCGCTGGGTCTCTCCAGAATATGCTGGGGCTCACACCAGCCCTGTGCCAGACAAAGATGGACCAAGCTCAGTTCTGCTAGGGGACTGCTCAGAGGTTCTCTAAGGCAACATGGCCACCTTCAGACTTGTTGAAGGCCTCGCAATGCTACACCCATTCAGACCCAGGCAACTTCTTGTGAATACATTATAAAGCAAAAACTACTCAGAGAAATAGAATAAATATTCCTGACTTAGAAATATATTAAAGAAGAAAACCCCTTTCTCTCTCCATAACTAACCCTGCTATCTCTGTAGATACTTGCACCTTGCTCATCACCTCATCATGCAAAAAGTTCATTAGCTAATACATTTGTTTGGACTCAGTGGTTTGCATTCCAATGAGATGCTATAATACTGTACAGTCCAAACGTGGCCTTGAACTTATCTGGGAAAACAAAGGTCTAGCCCTGCTCCAGGAGTGACCATCCCACTCTGCCATTCTTTGCTTTTGAGTGCTTTCACATTTCCAAGTTCCAGAAGATGGACTTGGGAGCAACAGGAATCTCTTGCCAAGCCTTGAGAAAGCTTCTTCAGAGCACACAGGTTCAGCAAACATCCCTCAGCTTCCTTGTACCTAAACTCTCAAACAACCTGAGGTCCTGCATCCCAAAGTTAGGTAGAACGGAAGCACGAATTTTCCTGCCCTTGACTATTTTGGCATTATTTGAATCAGGCAGAACTTGGGAGTCCAAACTGTGCCTAAGTTACACTGCCTGTTCCAAGACCCTTCATAAGGCAATAATTCTAAAGGATCATGCCACAGCTTGTTACACAATTTCCTGTATTTTCTATACAAAGAAAAAGAAAAAAAAACAACATGAAGCTAACTGCTCTTCCTCCTCATACACATCACTTAGGTTGAAGACAGTCTGGCTCGTTACCACACTTGCAGGAAATGTGGTACAGATGGTCTGGGATGATGAAATGCACACCTGCAATAGCAGCCAATCCACTTTCGTGCACATTACAAGGGAAGTTCATTTGCTTTGTTAACATGATATTTTTCTAGTGCAGATATATGTTAAGCCCAGGCTTGTTTTTACATTCAATTGGGATTTATCTTCACATGGCCTAAAAGAAGGAGAGGGTTGGGAAAATTCAGCAGAATGTTACCACAGTTTGAAAAGCTAAAACTACATAGTTGATATCCATCACTCACCCAGTAGACACGTGTGAAATATTTCAAAGACTTTACAGACTTTGGGACTGTTGAAGACAATTGTATCTGACCTGTCTGTTCCTAAAAATTTTCTCAAAGTGGACACAGTGTGTTCAGCCTGTCTTCTGCCAGCTAATGATGTGCTTTATGTCCTTCCCTCTGCTTATTACGGACAGGACACAAACTGATAAAGGACAAGCATACATCTTAAGGACACAGACCAATTACTCTTCATTAGAAGGAAGGATGAAGCAATGTCCCTAGAGTACTTCAAAAACACCCCACAGAGTATTACAGTTTTCCCAGAACCACTCCTTCTATGGGCTGACATCCAACATGGACTTACACAGATATGGCAGTAAATAGGCTTCCTAAAATTAAAGGAGTTGTAGGCTACACATTTTTCCTTCTATTATTTTCTCAGAACTGTGAGCAAAGGGAATATTTTGTTGTTCACTGTTTGGTGTTCCAGGATTACTACAGTTTGCATGAAGGTAGCTTGAGCTTTTTTTTTTTCTATGAGTACAGCTGAGGTCTACATGAGATATTCTGTCTTAGAGGAAATAATCTTTCATTGATTTCTTTGCCCCTGCTTCTGCCCTCTGATCCTGTTGGCAGATCTCGCTTTCACACAATGCAAGTGTTTAAGCAGTTTAAAGAACTTCAGTGCAGGATGTGAATACATACATGTATAATGCCACTTTCCCTCTGCTTTCAGTAGACTTTGGAGTAAAAGTGAAAGCACACAACATTTAGCACAAAAGGAAGCAGCTGCTATAGCTGAAAAAAGAAAGCTGACAGCAGACAGCCCCCTTTTGGTTAGTACATTAATGACCATTTTGTGTAACTGGTACACTAATGTGGGAGGTTGTACCAGTGAACTGAATTTACCACAACACAAACAAGAAAAAACAATTGTTAAATAGCAGAGGCTAATGTTTGTGTAGAAAGACGTTAATTAAGTCCAGAGCACATCTGTCTTCAACAGGAACCCAACATCTTTCACCATTTTCCACTCTACGTGCCCTGTGGACTGAGCCTTCTCTAAGCTATTTCCAGAGACAAGGAGCGAGTCTTGTCACAAGATGTTCTCATTGAGGTGAGCATCGTTTGAGGAGGAAAGGCACTGCAAACCAAGTTCTTCATCTAAGCACAAGGTAAATGTGGAATGAAAGCGCCACTGCAGGTCACCTTAAACACAGAGCTTCAAGTATCTTTAGAATTAAAAGCTTACTCAGTGGAAGGTCAGATTGGATATTGGGAAAAAGTTCTTCACTGAGAGGGTGGTCAGGCACTGGAACAGGCTCCCCAGGGCAGTGGTCATGGCCCCAAACTGCTGGAGTTCAAGAAGCATTTGGACATTGCTCTCAGACATAGGGTCTGATTTTTGGGTGGTCCTGTGTGGAGCCCAGAGTTGGACTCAGTGATCCTTATGGGTCCCTTCCAACTTGAGATATTCTATGATTCTGTGATTTTATTCTTTAGAATGTATATCACCAATAGAAATTAGACCATGATCATCCATTCTTCTAAGTATCCCCTATCCCACTATCACTTTCTTTTACCCCTCTCTTTGGGCACAGTGTTTGGATCACTGCCCTAAAGATGGAAAATTACAACAGCAAATTGATCATGATGTCTGCCTTGTGGCACAATCTCACCCTCTCTGCAGCCCTTTAAATATCCCTGATAACATCTAATGGCTTTTTACCTCTTCTTGTTTCCAGATCTAGATTTAACAGAATGGAGGGTTGTTATCATTACAGCTACAGGAGATGGACACTGTCTAATTAATAGGCTAAGACCCTTTCTTCATTTATGACCATGTCAAAGGTCACATTTCAGCTCCTTTTGCTCTTATTTTGGAATAGAAAAGGTTGATTCATACTCTCCAAAGAGCAGATTTTTCACTTAGAAAACAATCTAACAACACATTTATTCACAAGTTTTCTACAAATTCACTGGACTGACATGTTACAGTCTAGACCCACTTATTTATACTAGAAATAATAACTCTTCAGGCTAATATTACATATAGTAATACCCCAGACCGTTAATAAGCATCACCTAAGAGAAAGCTCACCTTCAGGCTGAATCCCAAACTGTGATTTTCCTCTTTATTAATTAGCTTTTCCAAGTTAAACAAGGTCAGTACATCTCCTTTTTGTCTCTCACTTGCCTGCCCCTATAATCTCCTTATGTTTTGTTTCTTTTCTAAGCTATCCATCTCTTCCACACTGACAAAGATATACAGTTTATATGGCTTCAGCCCCACGTGGAATCATCTTTTTTTTTTCTTGCTGTGTCAAGAAAAAGAAAAGATTATTTATTTGTGTTGGTTGCAAAGATATGTATGAGAAGGAAAGACCTGGAAAGACTCTATGACTGACCAAAATTAAGAGTGCAGAAAGCTTAGCAATAATCTCTTTCCCAAAGTAGAAAGGAGTTTATTAGATGGAACTTGACCATGTCTCTCAGTTGAGTGCCTGATTCAGACCTTAGTCAAAATTCCAGGTTTGAGAAGAACTGGGGAAGAGAAAGTTCAGAGCATATCCTCAGAACAAAATAATTTAGATACACTGAAATTAAGGTCTCTCATTACCTCAGGTCCATATATTTTTAGCTGGGCAAGGGACATCAACATGATTCACTTTTCCTATCACAAAACATAATCTGACCTTTAGCCCAGCCTATTAAGAAGAATAGGAAGCCATCTGGGTACCCCCATTACAACTCCTGTGGCAATACAACAGCATTCCATGTTGTGACAGTTTGATGGTTCAGCCAAGGTAGTTTTCTCTAAAGTGATTTGATTTCCATAGGAAGAAAAGAAAGCATGCCTCGAGATTTCTGCCTTCAAATTCCTTCCTCACACAAACTCTCTGGGCAGTTCAAGCATCTATTAAAAAATCAGAGTCACAAAATTACCTCAATTTTCTTAACATTCTTCATCCTTGGATCATATCTCTGACAACTGAAATTAATCTGAGAATTCTGGAAAACCTATGTTTTAGTGTAGTTGTGATGTACAGTGTTACTAATGCAATGTTATGCTTTTCTCTTTGAATCATAACCACATTAGTTGTCCAGCATAAATAGAGCAATATACATGTGCCCTTCATGTGTTCTTTGCATATAAGCAAGAAAAATCCCAGGAAATCTACCAGATACAAATATGCAAACCGAAACAAATGTGTCATCACAACTTGCCAGGAGGCATGCTCATCTCCTTCATAACACCACTGCTCAGCGTATAGCCTCAGTGAGAAGTTAAATTAGCAGAAGCTTTACCATTTCTACTCTTAAAATCCTTAATGAGGGGTCATGTGAATTATGATGAAGGTCAGAGTATTGTGGATCTTCATACTGTAGAAAAAAAGATGAAAGAGGAGAAGAGAAAAAAAGAGAAAAAAAGAAAAAAAAAGAGGGGAAAAAAGAAAAAAAGAAAAAAGAAGAAATTACAGCTGTTGTTTTTTCACATCCTTGCTAAAATATACACGGGTTGTATATGAAATCTAGAAGGGCCTTTTGCCTCAAAAGTAAAATCTAAAAGCCATTAAAAATAATGCAAATCATCAGACTAAATAGAAAACAGATATCAATCTTTCTATTCACTGTTTGATTTGCCTCTCCTCCAGTCCAGAAGCCCAACTTAGAGGATGTGGTTTTGTTTTTGTTTAACATTAAATGCTTCTCTTATTTTCCTTTAGCATACAAGGGGGGAAAGTATCCAAAGAGGAACAGTTAAAATAAAAACGTTCATATTTCAATGTTTTTTCTTTATGTGGTATGAAGGGTGCTCTGAAAACAGACCATAACACAGAGCCGAAAGGGGAATTCAGCCAGAACATTGCCTGCCCCTGTGTCTCTCACCTGCCCATTGCCTGGGGCATCAGCATGCATGGCACCATCATACAATAACTCCAGTTCAGTGGGATAAAGGAAAAGTATATCATGGATATGTCTTAAGAAGAGAATTGCTAACCAGACATCTCTTGCCTGTTGCCATTTTCACTTAGTGAATAAGCATCCTTATCACATGACAGTGATGCCCCTGTGTGAGGTGCCATTGGAGCAGGAGACCTTATTCCTGAGAACCATTGCTAGAAGAAGATTTAGGGTGATATTCCTCTACACTGACAAGAAGGGATATATGTTCAAGGTACTGCAGTGGTGAGAAAGGCCTTCGAGAATCACTGCACCTGTTGTGCACATGTATGTATTTAATTCCCCCTGCTTCCTCCTGGTGATTTTCAGCCTTAGTCTCCCTACAGCCAAAATGAACATTTTTATCCTCCTGCAACTACTCACAAAAATGAGGGAAAGAGAATTTGCTTTTCTGAACAGCTGTATTGGCTGTATATGTGCCAAGCAACCTGCAAGTAGACAGAAGTATGAAACCTAAGGAAGTAAGAAAGCAAGCAAAATGAATGACTTGAATGATTGCCACCTTTGTTCTTTTTTAAATGCATGTGAATGTGAAGTCCTAACTCCAGTTTCACAACATTCTGACATAAGTGGTGTGCATAAGGAAAACAGAAAGTGGAAATTTTAAGGCAGTCTATTAACTTCTAAAGGTAAGGATTGGACCTCACAAAGAAGGACACTTTCTCCTACTTGGCTTTAATCTACGAGAAAAAAAAATCCTGAAAGAGGAAACTTTGCCATGGGAACATTCAGACTTCAGGTCCTTGAGGGGCACGAAGCTTGTACTATTGTGCAATCAGAAGTGCTGGAATGAATAAAATGTTATTTGTGATCAAGAAGCTTTTGTTTAGATCATGTTCTAATACAGTCTCAAGAGGTGTGCCCATGACTGGCACTCAGGATGAAGGTTAGCACACAGCAAACATCACTGTGGTCACCATCTCTTTATTGTTGCTCTATGCAGGTTTCTCTTCTGATTGGTTACCAATGGAGAAATAAGTACAACCTGGATTCACATTTCGAAACAAGCACAGGGAAAAACAAACTTAGAAGAAAATGTACTGCTGTTTCAAAAGAATTAGCTTGGGCCTGTGAAACCTCTGAGCTGACGCAAATTATTGCAGTATCTGCCCTAAGCCAGTCCTGGTGAGCTCTATGACATACTGTGCTCTTACAGACTTCTCTGGGTTTTTCAGAAGACACAGAGACAGACAAAGTGGACAGCTTGTACATGGATGCTCCTGTTCTGTGATTTACTTTATACCCTTTTGCTCATGCTCATGATGCAGTTTCACCTCAGCTATCAAAGAAGCAAGACTCTTCCTGGGAAGATCTTCCTTACGTCAAACCATCACAACCTGAGCTCAGTTGTGAAGGCTAAAGTGCCAGTGTTTTTAGGCCACGTGATACGTGCAACTTCTTCGTGTGAAGTCAAGCAGGACAGGCAAGAAGATGGTATCATGATCTCAGGGGCTTGTCTGAGATGGTAATGCCAAAGATTTTAGAGGAAGAGCCTAGTTACTCAGTCTGACCCAAAGTGTCTTAAAGCTACTCGTATAATTGAATGGATCTCCCTTGAGCAGATGCCTCAGGAGCCCTTTCCATAGCCAATAAGAAGGCTATAGCTGAGAGAAGTAATTGGATGTCACAACAATCAAGATTCATGATTATCTTGAAACCTCTCAGGAACAGGGGCACTCAGTATCACTTTAAATACTCCTACAATAGGTTCAAATTATGCCATCCTGAGCTAGTATCATGGTCCTACCCTCTAAGGCATATCATGCTGCTGCATGACCTCTTCTGAGTCAGCTGAATGCTAATTATATTCTATTGTATTTTAAAGAAAAATCCAAGAGTGAAGTTACACAAGGTCAGTTCTTTGCAGGCAGTAACCTCCGCAAAGAAAGCAAAAAGGGACTCAAACAAAGGCTGCTGTTATGCCATACCAACCCACAGGGATGTCCAGGTGCAGGAGGGAGCACATTGTGAACCCTCCTACATGTGTAAACAAAGCAGTGTTGTGCCCCTCTTCAGCACAGTACTCCAGAACTGCAAAATTACCCAGAGCCGCAGGGCTCTAGATGAGTGACTTGCTGAAGGTAAAACAAGTCGAAACAGAACCCTGATCTCCTCTTCTCTTCTAAGTCTTAGCTTTTGAACCTGAACCAAGCCATACCAAAGTTAAAGGAGAATTCCTATTTTTTGTAGTGATTTTCAGAGAAAGTCCTCAAGCCTCAGGGCTACCTGATAGAAAGATGTGGGCGCCTTGATGTATGAAATCTTGAGCTGCATGACAGGTAAGGGATTTACCTGAGTAGGAAGAAAGAGTGCTCCCACTCCTGATTCTGTAGATATAAATCTCATTCACTCATTGCTGGTTTTATTCACAATCGCTCCTCATTTGCTCAAGCAGAACAATGCAGCTGGAAATAGATCTCATTTTATATCTTGCTTGGAAAAAATAACATATGCAAGAACATCTGGAGAGCATGCCCTCCTCCCTCTGGACATGAAAGAATGACAGAGATGGTGGCAGAACTGCTCAGAGGCTTGGCAGCACCCCACAAAATATCTCATGTTGTCACACTCATTTGTCACACTGAGCAACTGGATTCTTTCTCAGTAGGCTACATAGGACAGCAACTGTAATATCCTGGCACTTGTAGTGAAATATACACTAAAAGCTGAGGGCACTCAGTACAGAGAAGTCTCCACCTCATTTCTGGCAATAACCTTCAATACTGTGCAACAACTGCATTCAAAGCACCTCTGTGCCTGAGCACTCCCTACACACAAACAGGAATAAGATAGCAGAAAAAGAATCCAATTTCTTCATCCTCTCTGTATATTATTGGCTTGACTATATTTCTGTCTAGTAAGAAGTTGTTCTCCACAGTCTCAAAGATGCTTAAAAGCCAACTGCTGCTAGCCCATTCCTTCCCTCCCCCAACCCCTCCTCCCAAGGGTTACACTACACTCTCCTGCTTAGTTTTCTCTAGCTCCGTTATGAAAATTTCAAGCAATAAAAAAAATTGTGTTGATATACTGTACACTGGAGCTTCAGATGTTTTCTTCAGCAATTACAGCCCACAATGCCATCAAAGACTATTCCCATCTCCAGACTTGTGTTACTGGAGCATGGAAATAATTGGCTACAAAGATTCCTCTTGGGGATACTGAGCAGAGACGTGCAACGCCTTGGAAAAAAAAGGTTCCTTACAATGCTGTCAAACAAATATCTAATTACTTCTTTACCTCTGACTTTTTGGGAGTGTATGGCTTAGCTCCAAATGAAAGAGCAGATTTATTTTTAAAGCATGCAATATTAGTGTGCACTGAAATAAACTCACCAGAACAATCGGTGCTCTTGTTTCAGGGAACACACTCGCAAATGGAACAAGAGGTGCTGATATGACTTACTGCCATGCTCCACACACTGAAAGGGTCCTAGCTGGATTTACACATGCAGTGTGCAGCATCCAGCATTCAAAATAGTTGGTCAACATTTGCCTTTGGAAATGTTTTTCATCACAGTGCTCCACTGATGAGTTCTTTCTGTCTAGACTTCCCAGTTTAGGTCTGACAAACAAGCACAGTGCTTCCATTTGCTTATTTCATTTTCTTCAAAAATAACGTTCATGTGAATCTGAAAAATCTTCCCATTAAATATACATATATACTTCTCAGCTTGACAGAGAAATAAAAATAATCAGTCCCATTAAAATCTACATTGTGTGTCCTACCTATGCTGATATATTTGAAAGGCAGAACTAAAACGGTTATTGAAAAATGCAGATGAGTTGCATTCATGAACATATCCTTTTTCCTTTAAGTTCTGAGGAAGTTTTGTCTATAGATCCACCCTTTTTAAATTTTGCCTAGAAAAAAAAAGACAAAAATAACAACAAAAACAAGATCCGATGAGCACTGAGAAAAAGTGTCAACAAACCTCAAAATTGCTGTGTGACAGAGTTGATAGCAAGATTGATAACAAGAAACGTGTGCAGGAACATTAGCTACCTGGCAACTATGTCAAAGGCCTGACTGAAGACAATTCATAGCAGGAATCTCCAAAAGCCCTGCAGGATACAAGACAGCTGCTGGAAGACAAGGAGGATATGAACTCCAGCTCCTTTTCAATCTGTTTTTCTTCTGCTTTGAATTTGAATCAGGACATGAATTGGAATAGCAACTATTAGGACAGTTTGGCATTTCTAAGGGAAAATTTCCAATGAAATAAGCCACCTCATTTTTACTGACAGTAGTGGAGATAAGCTAGTTAATGATGAATTTGCCCACTGTATCTTCAAAGTTTTGACTCCTTCAGATTTGTCCTTGACTCTGTTGTTTCTCTGTTATGCTAGAGATCTGCCGGACTGCTTTATACCTCAGTTTACCCTCCAGTAAATCAAATGTAATGCCACTCAAACAGTGCTATTAGGGTGCAGAAACAGCTTTGCAGGTCACTGTAGAAACACAGTGTTTTTATTGCCATTTTATTGTAGCTTCGATGAAACATTCTCACTTGAAGAGCACTGGGGAAAAAAGGAGAGGAGATGGGCAGGGTGGCAGGAACACCAGAGACTCCAAAACACAGAAACCTGGCATTGCACTGCTACAAAAGTGCCTGAGCCTGGAGGCTTCTGTCACTTCACACTCACAGCTGGGCTCCTGAGCCGGGACACCATATGCACATCTGCCTTAGAATAGAAGAAAGAAGAAAGCAATGTATTCTTGAACTTGGGTTGGTGGCAATAAATCAGGTACCTGTTCTGGTAGTGCTCATACAGACCAGAGCTCTCTTGTAAAATCTTGTATGGAAAATCCTAAGGCATGGTTACATACTATTGAGAATTACTGGTGCTTCATAAGAACTATTTTCCCCCATTTTATGACCTTCTTCTGTCTCAACCTACGCTACTGGATTTGACGTCAGTATCACTTCTGTGTAGCATTTATTTTACAAAGCAAATATTAGGACTCATATTTCTTGCTAAAGTTCATCACCATGGGAAGAAGGTCAGCTAGGTAAACTAGTGTGAGTGCCAGTAATGGCAATTGGTAATATGTAATTGGTAATTGGTAATATGCCATTACTTTGCATAGTTGCCTTTGCAGATGTAACTTACTCTGAACAATGGTTCTTACTACAAGGAATATATGAGATGTACTGAATCTTCCCTGCTCTATTAGGATAGAAAGAAAAGAATTTAATGTATAGCAAGCAGATACTGGCAGGTGTTAGGAAAGCTTGCCTAGTGATGAAGACAGTGACACTCTGGAGTAGGAGGCAGGAACTGGAGGATGTCCCTCATTGCCCCTGTTCTTTTAGCAAAGACTAGTCAGAGCTGAGAGCAGAGCAACTCATCCTTTCTCAGATGAGGGATGGAAAACCTCCCAGATCCTTTGCAGCATTGCTTCCTCTGAAACTACAGTGGCTGTAAGTCTTACAGCAGTGTTTTGGTGTTCACTGATGTGGAATAAGCACTAATACAAACACAAAGCAAAGAGCTTTGATTGCTTGATTGCCTTTAATCTCTTCCTAATTATCAGTCTCCCTCAGCCAGTGAATGTGTTTTACAGTCTGTGCTGGGCCGGGGAGCCACGCTTCTCTCCTCCAGCCAGGTTTGGCATGCTGAATCCCCAGCAGAGACATCAGGGCTGCAAAGCCCCATTATTTTCCAAATATCAAGGAGTTCTGAGGCACCAAACATGTCAGTATTATTCATTAGTGGGAAGATTCCCACGGACATGTCTCTATGTGCACTTAATAACATGATGATCTTCAACCACTAAAAATAACCTAGAATTTCTGTTTCTTTCAGCAATGCAGGGTTCCACCACAACCCATCTATCACAGAAGTGTGAAAATTCATACTTTACACATCCCAGAACAGGACCGGTGTTCATTCCCTCTTTAACCATGAGTCCTTGTTGTCTTAATCCCTCGTGTCTATTTGTAGTCCTTGTACCTATTTGTGGATAAAAGCATGACTGTTTATTTATAGTGAACTTTTTCCAAAGAGTTTTATTTTAAAGCCTGACTAATCTTTGCTGCGCCATGGACTAGGCTGATCTCTAGGTAAATCTTAGCTTAGATTGGTGGTGAGCTGCACAAAGACACCAACTACGTTTTCAATTAATCCTCTTTTATATCCACCCTTAGAAGAAGGTAAGGAAGGCACATAAGGAGCCAGAAGTCATGTAATGTTTCTGTGGAACTACACTGCAGACTGGAAAGGTGGGGAAAGCCACAAGCATTTCATTGTCTCCTGTTTCTCCCCATGATATTTTTAGCAGCTCTGCAACACATGGATTTATCTGCTCTGCCTGCAATTATCCACTGCATCTCAGAGACAGGAAAAACATACATCAGCTTGCTCAGATTTTCGTACTTTTGTCTTTGCCTCTCCAGCTAGGCTGTTGGGAAAAAAGAGAAGGGCTGCGGGAGAAACACGTCAGTCTATGGAATGGTGGAGTTTTAGATGGCTCTTCTCTGTCCTTGACCTTGCAGCTGCTAAAACAGTGTGTCCCCTTGCCTTGTAGTGGTGGTATTGGCTATTGGAGGTGCTGGGGAGGAGCTAGCAGAAAGGTGAGGGTCACCTGGCCATTGTGCAGTGAACAGGTGGGATCTGTCCAGTGTCAAGGAGGTCCCAAAGGCAGAAATGCCTCCTCAAAACACCACCACAGCAGCCATGTGAGTATGGGGAAGGCCATGGTGAGGGCAAATAGCATACTCCCTGTGTCCTGAAGTGAAAACCTAAGCCTTGGATTAACCCTGGCTGAGTAGAGGTTGAGCAGCAAATATGTCTTCCTAATCCACGCAAGAGAAATGGGCACTGGGAAAATGGGGGAGCTCTGACAAGAACTTCCCAGTTCACTTTCCCAATTTCAGTCTCAAGCCCAGACCTCAGTCTGACTTTCTTCAGCAAGAAGAAAATCTGGGCATTAGCTTCCTGTTGTGCTCTGCTCTGCACACAGTGTGAACACAGTCTTCATTTTTCCAAGTAGGGGATGCTTATGAGCAGACACTGCAAGGTCAAGCTTGACCTCTTCTGCCCCAAGCTTAAATTAATCTTCCTCTCCTTTCCATTCTGGAGAGGGAAGAAAAGGAATACAAGTATAAAAAAACCACTGGAGACCACATCTGAGTGAAATGATAGTTAGATGTACTATTCAGCTCGAGATGTTTATTGAATGCCTGAACAGTGGAACACTTCATAAGAACAAGTAAATGTCTCTAGAAATATTTGAATTAATTTTATAAACAAGGCTCCGGTTGTAGCGTTTTGCCCCTTTTGTGGTGTGAATTTGAGACTTTACATCGCCTGGCCAATGGCCCCAAAACCCTTGTGGGAGAAATCCAGCAAGCAGGGCAGGACTTGGCACTGCCGACCAGCAGAAGCCTGTGCCACCCACTGTCCTGGGGGGTCACTAGGCTTCTGCAGGCTGAAAGACAAGAAGTAGGTGTCAGGGAAGGGCAGAAAATAGCAAAAAGCAGCATTGCTTTTGCTACCATCAGAACTCTTGGGGTGTGTGGTAATTCTCTATTTTTGTCTCAGCCATGAAGCAATCAACAACTGTGTCCAAATCAGCATGCTGAACACATCAGAGTCCGGGGCCTTTCCCACTCACCAGCACACAGTTGCATTAGCCAGCCTTCAGGAGGTCTGTTACATCCTGCCCTGAGGGATGAATGGTAACAAGCACAGAGCAGGCAAAAATTACGTAGTATTCCTAAACCACGAGGATTTTCATGAAAGCTTACTTCTTTTTTTTTTTGCATTTTCTTTTCTGTTTTTTTTTTTTTTGTTCCCATCTGATTTGTAATGCTTCTTTTTTTTCAGTCACAAGGAATAGGGAGTTGGCCTTGAATATTCCTGAATCATGATTCCATCTGAGTTTACTGAATAGCTATATCTGCCAAGCAGAGTCCGCCTGCTCATGCTATAGCCCCGCACATGCTCCACAGGCCAGGCCTGTCCATCCCTGCTGCCTGGCTGTTTTCAGTGGATTACATTTCAGGATCACTCCTTGGCTGTAGTAAATACCCACCCCTTCCCACTTCCCACCACTCACTGCACTCTGCACAAGGAAGAAATATTTTCTTTCCTGCTAAAGAGCAGCTTTTGGACAGCGGTGCAGATCGCAGAATCATAGAATCCTAAAATCACCCAAGTTGGAAGGAATCCATAAGTATCATTGAGTCCGACTCTTGATGAAGAAATGGGAGACAAGCAGTTGTCCTCCTTGCTGCTAGGCACACTGAGCATGCTGTGCTTCTGGTGAAAGCTCTCAAGACCAGAGGACAACAGGACACTGCTGCAGAAGAAGGAAGACTGGGTGTTTTTATTCTCCATTAATGCCTTTGGACCTCTCTCCTCTCCAAGAAAGCTCTAATCCAGGTGCCTAGTAAGTTGCCAGCCCAATTCCCAGGGAAAGCAGGCTGTGTGCCTTGAGATAGATATACTGGAATGACATGTCCAGTCTGTCCATTAGAGGTTTAAGGAACTTATCTTCCATTAAAACCCCTTACAATTTATGCAACAGTCTAATGAATCTTGCCATTAATACATAAATACATGTATGCATTTGGATATTTTTTTTTCAGTAAATTCAAGCTCATTTTTCCCCCTTTTTTATCTGAATATTCCCAACTTTATCTCACAGGGACTAGGCAAATTAATTTCCTTCCTTTCCTGATGGTCCCAACCTGCAGCAGTGCATCTCAGTTCTTCCTTACAACTTCCACCAAAATCACAGCTTTTCCTTCCCATGGAAATAAAGGCAAAGGCTGGCCCTGCTTTTCATTCCTATTTCAGTGGCTTTGCATGGAAAACTAACTTCTAACAAAAACCTGACAAAAAGCAAGACTCTGTGCTTTGAACATTATGTTTCTCCAAGAAGCCTGCTGTGCTGCTGCTCATCTGGGGGCAGTTGCTTGGCCCAACCTGCTTCCAGCTTTTCCGGCTGATTGAAGTCCACAATCCCCTCTGAAACGGGATCACACATTTACTTCTACAAAGCTGCAGAGAAGCATGATCTGGCTGGAACAGCCGCCAAAAAAAGCTGCCTACTCTTCAGTTTATTGCTTTTCCCAGAAACTATCAAGGCACCTGCCAGGTGTGCCAGCAAAGCAAGGCATCTCACAGCTCTGATATCCTGGCTTTATCTTTTTCCAAAGGACTCACTAAGAGGCTGTGATGGACAGCCAGGCAGATACTGCTCACTCCTGCTTGGCTGATAGGGTTATAGTATCTGCCCTAGACCATCAGCTTTGCTTTTCAAACCCTACACATGAAACCTGCCTTTGGTCTTATTCCTGCACATCAAAGCCTAGCTGGAGCGTGAAGAGAAGAAGAGAAAAGCTGTAGAAAATCAGCATTAACAAAGGTAACAATAATTGTCAGCATACAGTGACATCTGAACACACCAGGCATCCCAATAGGGAAAGCTGGGGCTGGAAGAAGACCCCCATTGACTCACAGACTGTGGACAGTGGAAGTCAATATCTGTGTGTTCCTTAAATCAAATTTCAAAGACTTTCTGCCATTCTTTTAACAAAAAATTGGCATACTCAGAATGTAATTCTTATCTGGAAGCACCAAATAAATTCCTTAGTGTGAAAATATTAAGATTAAGCCAATCTGAATAACTAAAGAACACTAATTGTACATACATGAGAAAATCTGATAAGCAGGATTGTATTTTTAAGTAGCATAAAATCTTGCAACAGCAGTTATTCAGAATACTGAATGTATTAAAAACCTTTAAATCTTCTGCAATATTTTTACAACTATGTAGAGAAAATCCGTATAAAAAATAGCAGGCATCAGACACATTTTTTCCTCAATTTTGATTTTTATAGCTACCACCTAAATTCTAAATAGTAAGTGTCAGGAGGCATTTTCTATATAAAATTTATAACAAGTGAGTTTGCAGTTGGAATTTTTAAACTCAGAGGAAGAGACTCCCTTTTAAACATAACCTATTCTGCCTGTCAGTTAATGGTTAAATAAGCTGCCAGAGCTGCTTAAGGCTTGAGAGTAGATGACAAAGCTCCAGGAAAAATATATAAAGAAAACAAAAAAAGCTTCTGGCTTACATACTGTACTGTGAACTCCCAGTGCTATGGATATCCTGCAGTATTTTCATAATAAAACACATGACACCGCAGTGCACAGCCATAAGTAATAGGATTTTCAATTTTCTGCTGCTGAAAAGCATAAATAATTTACTCCTGAATGACAGTATTAGGTTACCATAGTAATGCCTAAGATCTCTATTCACAAAAACATACTTGGGCTGCTTTGAACGCGAACAGTGCGTGTCTTGACAAAGGGTAGATGTGTATACATGAAAGGTGATGCTGCCCCATAAAACATGGGCTCTGCAACTGATTGAGTGATGCACTGTCCTTATAAATTTCAGGCAAGCAGAAGGTCAAGCCTCTGCTGATACAGATTGACAGAACTGCACAGAAGTCAGCAGAGTGATGACCACTGAACACGAGCAGAAAATAAATCTCACTGTCTGCAACGTCTCCTGCCTGAGGGAAAGTCGCAAAAAATACTCTTCATTTCCATTTTCTTTCTGCTGGGTTTCATGTCCACGTAGTAACAGGATCTGTTTGTCCCAATGGGTGTGCATACACCAGTACGTACAAATGCCCTCCGTGCTGCATCAGCTCCAGAAGCCCACGTCCCATTTTTGTACAGCTCCTTCAGTTCCCTGGAATCTCAAAGTAAGTCAGGAGGAGTGGTGTGGGATACACGGGTGCTTTGTGCTGCTGCCCAAGACTTCAGAAGGAGGGTCTTGTAGCTTAGGCCGTTCTTACCAGCACGAAGCTATGCTCATTATTAAAAACACATCATTCATTGCTGCATGAGCTGCACACATACGGGCCACTCCTGCATAATGGACATAGCAAAAGCACTGTGTAATACCATGAGAAGCTTTAGTTTGGGAGAGGCAGAGTGAATTTTACGTAGCAGAGGGTGTCGGTGCTGCAGGCGAGTGGAACTGGAGCCCAAGGGAACTGAGCTGGGCTCACCTCAGCCACATCCAGCCTGGCGCATAGCCACCAATGGCAGCTTTGGGATGGATGCGGAGTGAGTGATTTCAGTTCCTAGGGATCAGCCCCAAAAACCATGGGCACATTGCTTGTGGTACACTCAGAAGGGAGAAAGCAAAGGATAAATTGCCCACTGAGGCTGCATTCTCTCCCTGCAAGAGAGAGGATTAGATTTTTCAAACATACACAAGTGAGTGCTTGAGTGGAGGCCTCTGCAAGACTGTAATGAAGCAGCACTGAGGCTTTCCTGCCCATGAACAAATACTGACTGAAATCTATTCTTCACGACTGCTCATTCAGCATCATGCATTAGCACTGACCTATAGCAGGCAAAGAGCATACTAACATGAGGTAAAACCATCAGGTAATCATGGTTCAGACTAAAAACAAAGGAAAATAAAAAGAATTTCAGAGAAACAGTGCATGGCAGTTCCTGAAAAGGAAATGAAACTCAGGATGGGATAGGACAAGGGGAATGGTTTTAAACTGAAAGAGGGAAGATTTAGATTAGATGCTGGGGAAAATTTTCACTCAGAGGGCAGTGAGGCCCTGGCACAGCTGCCCAGAGAAGCTGTGGGTGCCCCATCCCTGGAGGTGCTCAAGGCTGGGTCGGATAGAGCCCTGGGCAGTCTGAGCCGGTGGAAGGCAGCCCTGCCCACAGCAGAGGATTGGAACTGGGTGGGCTGTAAGATCCCTTCCAACCCAAGCCATTGTGTGATATTATGATTCTATGATCCTGTCACTCTGTGATGAGAGTATTTGGGATGAGTTGTGTGTATGGTGACAGGGAGAAGCTAAGAGGTGACAAAGTTCATTCATATTCTTTTATGTAGCACTGGAATATGACTGTCCACATGAACAGCACTGTAAGAACTGTATAAAGAATTGTATTTGCTTCTCTGCAAGGAATTTCAGTTCCCTAGAGAAAGGGTGAAGTTGGAGGGCAGCTCTTTCAGTTCAGACTCCAGCCCTAAAATAACCACACTCTTAAAACTTAACTCAGGGCCAGCCTGCCGCCTGGCTGATGCACTGCAGTACTGACTTCTCATGCCCAAACTGTACATGGCAACAGAAACAAATTCCCTCTGCTCAGGCTGACCAGCAGGGTTAGCGTGAACCAAAACACATACTGGTAAACCATAGCTGACAGATAAGGTGCACTAGCTCACAGCTAAGGCAGTCACAACTCCACTTGCCTGGAGCTGCCGTGAAACTCTCCAGCCCAGGGCACCTGAGCAACCTCATATCTGCCCACCACCAAATAAGCCCCATGCTGCTTCATGCACACAGGCTGCTTCAGGCAGCGCAGCAAGGGTGTGAAACATCTACATCTAACTATACAAAAAGGCAGTATTGACATTACTGTTCTTTGAAGTCCCTTTCCAACAAAGCCCAGCTCTTTTTGTACATAGAGCAACCACTTGCATGTCCCCATTTCAATTTTACCAGCATGTTACTCGAAATCCAGGTGCAGCAGCATTAAGCAAATGCTCAGGGAGAAACAGATCTTTTACTACATCTTTTAAAAAAAATGTGATTCACTGGTATTGATTATATGAACCACCACTCCCTTTCCCTCCCACTTTGGGGGGCCCCGGAAGATCACAGCCGTAACGTTAAAAATATGTCATGATGTGTATTATGAAGCAGTAATGTGAATTCTACTTTTCTAACGTGGTGAGTCTTTGCTATCCATCTGCTGGCAGAACTGAATTCCAGGTTCATATTTTTCTAAGGCAGGAAAAAATGTGACTCCGTGACTGCTACTCGGAAATAGTACTGTCAGTGTATTCCCAAACAGTTTCATTAGCTTACTTACGGTATTTCATTAAAAAAGTCCACTTGCCATCTGTGAGCACCTCCTTGACAGCCTCATTAGGAAAGTGTTTAGTTGGCTTGCTTTGGTTTTCCCAAGCTATCTTTATTTCGTGCTAATTACAGCCTCCCATGCAGCCCCAGTGTGTCCTTATAGTGATTAATTACCATGTGGCAGCACTCACTGTCAGCAAAAGGCCCTGCAATAGAGGAACTGGGAATCTTCTGCACTTCACACCAGTGCCCTTGGGCTCTGCCTTTTATTTTCTCTGCGCCATTGCTGCTGCTTGCTTTCATGAGTGTCTCACAACTGGCAGACATAGCTCCACGTCCCCCATCCTGCTCTGCTCACACCCGCGGCACAAGGTTACAACACAAGACAACAGGGCAAAGCCTGCAACAAGCAAAGGCCTGTGGCCCTGACACAGCTGAATTACATTTCTAAGATAAGTAACTATGAGTCAAGTTCATTTTGTGAATAAATCCAGTGGTTTTATTAGCTGCCAGGCTCAAACTTGCAGTGTCTTGTGTGCTACCAAGTGGTAGTCAGAAGGGACTGAAGGCAAAGTCAGTTCTCCATCCCCATCTCCTGGCCTCAACCAAGTGGGCTCCGTGCAGCCACAGAAAATGAAGCTGGCAAACAAGTGGTGAATGGAAAGATGTGATTTTTAGGATGGAAAAACTTCTCCAACTCTAGGAACCTAGTGTGATGCAGGCAAAGGTATGCATATGCTGCCTATTTTACACTTTGAAGGTATAGCAGGTACTTTCATTTGCTTTGGGGCAAGTGTACCTGCAGGAAAATTAGCAGAGTAGCCAGCACACAGACAATTAGCCAAATAGCTTACTTCACAGAAGGCAAGCCCATACCTTTCCAGAATGAGTATGAGCTTGTTTGTGAGTAGCTGTAAAGGACTTTCAAATCAAGAGATAATCTAGCAAAGCTTCAGAATTTATGTGCGATGCCACCTATCAGTATCATAAGGAGGTCCAGACTTGAGCAAAGACCAGCATACTCCACTGACAATGATGTTGGCCATACAGATAATAGCCTCGTGAAAAAAAGACTAAGCTTGAAATAAAAAATGCCTCTGTTTTAACTGAGGAGGAACAATTGTCAGAACATGGGCAATCAGTCAGGGCAGTGTGTGCTGACAAATGCCAGAAAACTATGCATAGTTGGCCAGGAGAGCTGCAATTAAACGTGTACCACCTTCCTCACATTCTTTTGTAATTAAATTTTATTCATTCTTGCAATGAGTAAGCATTAAAAGAGTAATAAATGGGCAGAATACTTACCTTTCACCTGTTAAAACGAGTATATGGACAGCACTGTGGAAACCCCACAATGCCCTTCTTTCCCCCTGCTTCCCTCTTAACGAAATATTTAGATCATGAATGAGTTCCAAAAACTAACAAGTCTGATTCTAGTTCGCCTGACTAACCATTGCCACTAGGCTGAAGAAGAAACTTGATGAGAAAAGAGATTGTTCCTACTTTTTATCAACAGAGCCTCATAGCATAGTCAGAAGAGTTGGTAACTAGAACTGTTAAACTCTCCTTCAGTATTTGATCTGCTCAAAAAATTGAGAGTGAAAAATTTTCAGGTCTAAGGTACACTAGAACACATATAAGATTTCTGTATGGACAAAGCTGTGAGACACTTCATATGAACACTGATGTCCACAAGAATGCACGTATTTCCCCTCATGGTTGCTAAGAACATGCACAAACATGAGAGACTGTTTCCTAAGCCTGCCAGGGACCATTGAGAAGCAGAGCATTGAGGGCCTGCAGTACAAGCCTTAGCCATACTGATGCTAAACATGCTGCAGAAAATCCCCACTTTGGATGTACATCAGTGAATAGTAAAACAACAAAAAAACCCTACAATATAACAGAATTGTTCTTTAGGTAGATGTCACTAGGGGCAAATGCTAATTAGACCATGAAGCGTAACTTTTCATTTTCTCACTTGGAAACACCTAATGCATGATTCCACTGACCTGGAAGGATGTATTTAAAACAAAATTGGCATATTGCCCTGACATCATGCAGCATGTATGCATTGATTTGAAACCCACTGAAACACATTTGAGTAGTGTTACTGATAGGGAATCCATAGATAAAGATGGAAACTGCTGGGACCAATGTTGAGCAGAGAAACAAAAGAGGCATCTCCTCTGGGAGAGTCACCTGTCCCCTGCCAAGTTGTGGGTTGATTTTTTTGAGGTGGATTTTTAATCAGAATTATCCAGCAAAACAGCCTAGCTAATTCACAGTATTTGCTTTACAGAAGATATTTACTGTAATTTTTCTCACTGTCTACCATAAGCCTACATGTGATCAGATGAGCTTCACTGTCTGCACTATTATTGGTTTTTTTCTACAAAGTTTCTGCTAATTCAGCTGTGCGGTACCTTTTGATGCTTGACAAACACATGAATTGCTATGTCAAGTTAACAATGACCACCTGAAAATGCCAATAATTCGTGGAACAGCTTGTCAGGGGTGACTGTTAGCTACATTAAAAGATTTTAGAAGAGTATATTTAAGGCCAAAATCCTAAGCCTATTCTGTTCCATGCACATTTGAGTATCTCAAAAGGAATAAAGAGTGTAATTCTTGGACTGACGGATGCTCATCTGAGAAGACATTGAAAGGTATAGACATGGCTTAGCCAACTCCTATACTACCTTCTCCACAGACTCTGGATGAATGATTTGCTGAGGAGGAACTGAAAGGTTAAGAACATCTAGCAGATTCACTAACCATTATAAATTATCCCTGTGGGTGCAAATTAAAGCTCTCACTAGAATATTCTAACTTATAACGGAATAACTTAGAACAGAAATGCTAAGTCAGGGCCTGAAGCAGTGATTGAGCACCTGGCAGGAAGGCAGGGCCAACCCAGGGGAGCTCAGGTGCATGCAGTGCACCTGAGTGTCTGGAAGGAGTAGAGCCAGGATCCACCCCTTCCCAGACCTCATTTAAGGGCTGGCAGGGGGAGGTGAGGGTATCTCTTGATGGCAGTCCCTGCCTATCTGAGGCCTTCTCAAGGTAAGGAGTTTGGTTTGTTGTTGGTTGTTCTTTTCTCCTTTGTTTCTGCATCCATGGCTGCTGCATTTGAGCTTATCCTCACTTGTTGCAGCCTGGGACTCTGCTTCCGACATGTTATAGTGTTACAAATGGGCCTTTTACAGAGCCCAAATGCTTCTTTTTCCAAGAACTCAGGATATGAGGGAGAGATTTTGGCTGTATGTGTATTTTGAGGCCATTAATATCCAAGCAACTGTCATATGTTTCAAACTATCTCTGCTTTAGTTAAGCTTTGTAGTGTATCAAATGGGGCAATTTAAAATTAATCCATGTTTGTCAGCTACATCTGAGAAACATCTAGTATCTTTGTGGCAGGTCACTGCCTGGACACATAAGTGACTGCATGTTAGCATGTGTTCCAGATAGTATATGTCTATATGGAAAAAATGTATTTCATGGCTCGCTAGATGTGTGAACATCTTTAAACGAGGAACACTCTTGACTCAACAACTCTTTATGGTCGGTTTCAAGGAAACACACTATTCCATTCTTCTATGTTTTGTCATGGAGGAAAAAAAAGATTACTAGGGTGTTACCTTGCTTACATAATTGCTTCTTCAACTGATGGATTAACTTTTTTTCTGTCTCTTGCTGTTCTGTCCTGCTAGGCAGAATCTTAATCAAAAGCATAATGTATGAGAGAGAACCTACCTGTACTATTTCATGTTTCAACACTTGAAAGTGTTAAAGAAACTATGGGCTTCCAATACATTTTGACTTTCCATTTCCTGGGTGCTTTTTTACAGCACTCCATAAAACAGTGAGTGGCAGGTCAGCGAATGGTGATGAGCTGGTCATCTGCCAAGAAGGATCTTTCCATTCTGACCTTCGGTGTAGACTTGGCACTGGTGTATTTCCTGTCTCTGGGCAATGTCCTGTCTCTCCTTTAGGTACGTATGTTTTGATGCCTAAAAGCCTAGTTTCATGAGTCGGCCACTGTCAGCAAACACATCGGTTGCACAACAGTGCTAAGAAATTCTGAGAAATCCAGTCTGACTCTAAAAATAAATTGTTGTTGTCAAGTTTTCAGATAGCAAAGGGAGAACCTAAGCATTCCCGAGGAATTCAACAAACTTGAAGACAGTCTGATACTTTCTTTTCACAATAATGAAAAAGCCACCACAGGTCCACTCAAAGAGAAGTTCAGCCCCTCATCTGGCCTCCCCTGCTCTAGGCAGGCACCAAAGCAGCAACCAATATCACCCAGGGTGAAAAAGTGCCAAAACCAGACAGTTTTGTATTACCTGATTGGGCATTGACACAGGAGAACTCAGCTCAAGCCACAGTTGCGGATTCCCATGTGACAGCAAACTTATGCCTTGGTTCTCCATCTATAAACATGAGAACTCTAAGCTGTCTCTCATTCCTCTGTTCAGACAAGATAAATTAGGAGACATTTATCTTCCAGTACCTATAATTTTAGCCCCAAAAGGCACCTTTTTGGCATTCTGGTATGACAGAATTGCTAATAGCCAGTTTAGGAAAACAACACCTCCATGTGGTCACTCTCAGCATGCCATGGTTGAAAAGGGAGGTCACCAAAACTACTGTATTTCCTGATGACTCCTTATGAGGAGAAGTATAAATAGCAGAGAAACTGTGTGGAAGTTAAAATCCTCCTTTCCTTTCTCTTCTCCCTCAAAATAATTGAAGCAGTATGTGGCAGCTACAGTGACTTCCTTATGGTGTCCAAAGATTATAGGAATACTTCACTTAGAGGACGATATACTGTCACTATGTCCCACAGGATAAACCCTAGGCAGACCCAAGATGGTAATTCATCTGTTCCCCCCCCCCCCCCCCCCACCTTTCAGCTGTCAGCCTCGAGGCTGAGTGTGACCTCCAGACCTTGTTGTCCTTTGCTCCCATTTACTGTGCCTGTCCAGTTTGTGTCCCATTCTGACAGGTCTCCATCAGCAGCTCCTGAACAGCTTTCAAATGGCAACTTTCTATGTTCAGTCGTATCCAGTCATTACACCAATTTGTCACGAGGTCTATGAATGAACTAGTTTCACGCACAGTCTGAATAGCATGATATTACAGCTATCTGCTTTGGGAAATCAATTGCACAGATCAATCTTGTGAAATCTAGATCAAGTACTCCAGATGCAGGGGAAAATCTCACTGACATAACATTGTTCCTCATGGTTTTATTATGGGCTACACATGCTAGCTCCACAGGATGTTTGGGGGGTGGTGGCCCATAGCTCAAAATAGAGAGGAACAAAGATATTGGCATTCAAGCCTTTTTATGACTACATCTTAACCAATCCCTTAAGACAGCACAGTGCATTCTTTTCTCCTGATTTAGACAGTATGTCCAGATTAACACCATAGCTATTTTGAATTAGAAGCATTTCTCTGTACTTTAGTGAATAAGTAACACCTACAAATTAAGTTGGTTTCAGACTCCACCTTACTCATATTCTCCCAGGGATGTCAAAGGGTAATGACTGACGGTGTCTTTTTTTTAGCTAGAAAAGTGTTCAGAGCACAAGAAGGTTCTAGCAATACATACTGTCATGCTCAAGCTGCAGCACTTTGCTGAAAGTCTGTAAGAGACAGCAAGCTGTCCCAGGTAGACCACTGTCTGTCCTGAGTTTCCCCTAGGATGGAGCTGCAGTGGGCTGAGGGGGCTCCTCTGCATGCTCTGTGCCCAGGGGAGTCACGCCTCCTGGCATTTTCCAACACAGGACGTTGCCATCTGCCTGCTTCAAATCCCCTAAAATGTCGGCTGAGGGATTCTGAGTTGTTCCTTGCTTCCTGTCCTAGATTGCTGAGATATAAATAGCAGCCAGGTGTTAATTAATTCCCATATGCATGCCTGTGTGTGAGTGCCATGGGCTTTACCCGTGTGCGCTTCTAAGAGCAAACATTTGTCGGTTACTCCTAGAAGAGCCATTCTCACACAGATAAGGAGCCAGATGCTTAATTAACAAGACTGCTTTCTGCCTCAGACAAAGCCTGCTACACTTGTGCTAAACTCAGAAGGCTCTGCTTTACTGTTCACAAGCAGCTTACACACGCACACGTGTGCCTTGGGAGCCCAGCAGCAGCTTGCCTAGCAGGGAGAACTTACCTGAGGGTCTTGGTGACCAGGTAAACCCGCACTAGAGCTGTGGATGCTCTGCACGGAGGCAGCAGTACACTGTGTATTTGTGGTATAGGTGAACTCAGAACAGCCAAGGCTCAAAGAAAGCTCTGGAGACCCTCTAGTGTGTTCTTGTACTCTTAACTGAGTTAAGAGTTACATATCTTGGGATTTTTTAGATTAAGGAAGACACAATCTTTGATGGCTGGTAGTTAAAAATCACAAACATTGGCCCTAACTGCCATACTTTAGAAGAAACAGCATTGACCTTTTTTCCTTGGACTGAGAAGCCTGTTGAAAAACAGGCTTTCAAGCTCTGTATGGACCTGACCTGGGGCATGAAAGGTAACCATGCCTTCCTCTGTGCTAGCCCAGGTCATCCGTACTCACACTCCGTTGCACTCAAGCTAATTAACCTGGCTAAGAGGCAGTCATTAGCCTGGATACAGCGCTGGGTTAATACAGTTACACCACCTTCAGGATCTAAACTGGTCCCTGATGATGTTTCTCCTCCAGGTTGGAAAGGTGCACCTGAGGCTCAGCCAGCATCTCTCAGAGGCCCACTTGCACCAAGATCCCCCTGCAGGCACAGGCAGCAGCAGGCTGACATGCATTGGATGCCAGACGTGCTGCGTGGACAGCAGGAAGTGTGTCAGAGGCTGAGCTGCATGCGTGACTCGGTTACCTGTGATCTCTGCCACAGTCTCCATGAGAAAGCAAATCTGCAAGATCCAAGGTGAATAACAGGAGGAAAGTGCAACAAACAGCTGGAAAGGGAAACACTGGGGCTCCTGCCTTGGGGCAGACACAGTCAGCTGGCCTGCAAGCCATACAGTGTGTGTGGAGGAGGCCATCAGTAGGTAGAAGGTGCATTTACTCATAGATTTGAAGCACAGATTTGGTAGTAGGGCTAAGAGAGATTAACCTGGAGTTGAGATACAGGGACAAAGGACTGCATCTAAATTTCTGGCAAGTTCCAGTTTGAATGAAGGTTTCACTGTTACCTTCTCTAAGCCTTCTAGTACCGGACTGACCATCATCTCATCTGCAGTTTCTATACTTGGATACATCACCGATTATTCTTGCACTGCCAAAAGGATGATTGATTAAATTATTAAATTGATTAAATTAAATTTGCCTCAAATTACCCACTCCAAAAGCACTGCCTGCTGCCTTCTTATTGGGGGTGTAAGAAGAAAAAGTCAAGATGGAGCCTGACTTTGGGATAGCAGCTGCATCTGCCTCCCCCCCCCCCCCAATTCCACAACAGACAGGCAACCCATGCTGGTTACCAGTATGATGGTTACCACCATCAACAACCAACACAACAAACCTGCAGCTATGAAAATCAACACCACAAAATGCACTAACAGTTGTTGAGATTGATGCAGAAGAGGTTCAAAACTTCCTGGTAACTTTGGAAGCAAAACCAGTGAAACAACAGAAGTTCAAATCAGATTATGTATTTGTATGCATCCAGAGAAAAAGAAACCCTTCACTCCAAACTAAACAGTACTAAAACACAGAGACCTGGCAAAAACCTCTCAAACAGCTGTTATCACAGAATATTTTGGTGAATTCTCAGTGTCTACAGACTGGGATAGTGGAGTATTATTTAAAAAGATGAAAGAGAAGCCACAAAGGGCTAGAAATAACAGAATAACAACAGAAGGTGTAGGCATTAGTCCAAATTTTAACGGTAAAAGAGAAAGTTAAAAGTTGCTGCAGACATGCAGGACAGCATTACGGAATTAAAACATGCCAATATGCCAGAAACAGCAGCAAAATCTACCAAAGGTGTCTGCTGCAAAAGGAGGCAGTGTCTAAAATACAGTAATGAAGCACATGCACAAGCACACACAACTATATGTGTATAGATAAGTTTAAATGCCTACAGTAATAGACTAGTGTTTAACTCCTGTTGAGAAAATAGCAGTAAAGGTCACGGAGCAGCCTGGAAAAACTATTGATTTTTGACTTGGTGGTTATATAAAAAAAAATCAAGCAAAAGATCAGCTGCAGTCACACTTAAATGTTTGGATTCTGTCAGTAATTTAAAAAAAAAAAAAGCAAACACTGGGCAAATATTGCTTTGGTCAACCCCAAACGTTTCCTTAATACACAGTGATGTGTTTTCTTTCATAGTAGAGTCTCCAACGAGTTCATTTTAGTCTTCTTTTTCTATTGCCTTTTTCTTCAGTTGAAAAACAGGTGTGAAATAGAAATGGAAAGAGCAAATATTTCAAAAGCTGAAACAAAGCATTTGTATTTGAGACTTAAAAATTAAATACTTTTAATTTTTTTATTCCCTTTGTACCTTCCTTTCTTCTAAGCATTACAATGAATTTGATTTCTCAGGTATTTCAGTGAACCTGAAATACCATGTTTCTGTGAACTTCATGCCATTCTCCCAAGGACCCTGCAATTAGCAGGAGTGTTCCTTGATTATTCTGTGTTTTGGTTCTTTCTTGACCTTTCTTGTAAGGTCCTCGATTTCTATACAAATGTTAGAAAATATGGTCTTTGAACCTCGTCTGTTATCTTTCCCAAGCACTGGGACTTGTATTGCAGCTAATTGTCTTAAAGCTTTAAGTACACTGAGAGGCTTTGAAATTAATATAGAAGTAGGATTAAATATATAAAAGCACATTCATTTTTATTGCTTTCATCCCTCTGGAAATAGCATTTTAGCTTAACGAGCTGGAGGCTAAAAGTGTCAAATATTGTACTGACTTGGCAAAAGAGGAGCTTTCATTAGCAGATGGACAATAGCAGAGATGATGGATTTGACAGATCCATCCAGTGTTTTCAAGAACTCATTGAATTAATTGTTCTAAATAGTGGGTATTGCAACATGTTGGGCTGGGAAAGGGAATTAAATCACACAGAATGAAAAGTTATTAAATGAGAAGGCAGTGAAGGCAAAGGCCCACTTGTTAGGGCTGCAATGAGAAGGAGCACTGCGGCAAAGCAGGGGCCCAGCCCCACTCCTGTACGCAGCAAGGAGGGCTCACAGCCAAGCCCTGGAGTTCACAGTCCTGGAGCCTTCTTCAACTTGTTTAACTGAAGCTAAAGACTGGCTAAAACCAAGCATACCGTGAAGACCCACAGACTTGCCCCTCACACATACATCTAACTGTAACCGCTGGCCAATGTGGTAAATCCTGGCAGGTTCACACCTGGACACACGAGGCCCCACAGTATGAGCACACAGGGTATCATGGTCTAAAAGCATATCTGCACTTTTGTGGGAACAGTGCTTGCACCTGTATGTGTTTATTTTGTCCGTGCCTCATCTCTTACAAAAGCACTCTTGCTGATCAGTTTTATATTCTCACTTCATTCAGCCTGGAACAACTAAGGAAGTTGTTGAAACTCAAATGCCAGTGCACGACAGAAGAAACAAAAGCAGTACTAGCTATTTAAAGTCTTCTAAAAATATTCTTCGTTGCCCATGTCATAAAGTGTAAGATATAAAATGCATTATTTCACAACTTAAGCCAAGGAATGGATGACTCATATCAAAATTAGCCCTATGAATGTCAAGTCGGGAAAGCAGGAAATGAAAAATCTGAGGTCTTCAATGTGATCTTAAAATCTCTGATTTCCAGGAATACTGAGAGTGTTTCTAATAATAGTGCATAACGATGTATCACGCTTCAGGTGAGATTTCACTGCCAACTAAATGTTGGCATGCAGTGACTACTGGCCACAGGTCACTGCTGGAAGGAATGGATATCTATGCAAGTGGAACAGAAGAGAATTTTTATAACAGTATTTTTAATAGAAAAACTGTGACCCTTGAAATACTGCTCACATATTTACAGTTATTAGCAGTCCTGTTGGGATTGTCAAGGGGAAATGGAAGAAAATTAAATGTAGTAACTTCCTAGTATAGAAATACAGTACTTCTTTATAAGCTGAATTCTCAGTCTACTTGCACGTACACATCTGCACACGCGTTCACAAGGAGGCTGTATGCACGCATTTATTCATCTCATGGCAGGCTACAATGAGCTAAGACTCAATTTGAAAATTTCAGCCATTTTTAATGTATATCTGATCCAATTCCCTAATCTGCTTTTCCCAAAAAGTTTAGAATGATTAAGCCCTACAGACTTTCTAAGAAACATTTTAATATTTGTGCCTTTAAATGAGGGCCTAAAAAAATTGAGTTAATGTCTAGATGACAACTTCTCTTTGAAAGTATAACCCAAGGCCAAACCAAAGGCTGGGTCACAAGAACCACCACGTCATCAGATTAGTTTTAAGGAACACGTTATCTTGTATAGAGCTTCATTCTGTATCATTGACATCGATGAGAGATTTGCAATCGACAACAGTGAAATGAGGTCAGAGCCACAGCTGATATGCCTAATTAATAGGCTACATCCATTCCATCTGTCCCACAAAATGTTTGAGAAAGACGTAAAGTAAAACATCTCCATCCTGAGTTGGTACTGCTCAAATCCTCCATAAAAATAACAATGAAAGTACTTGGAGGATTTAATCCTCTAAAGTATCCAAACACTTGTGCCAGCACATTTCATCACGTTTCCATTTTGAGGAGTTCTGTGGGTAAATTACAGAGTAAAAATTCAAATGACAAGAAAACTGTGGGTGTGCTTGTGTACATATAGTGGCAGATCCTGCACACCCACTCTCCTATGTAGGTGCCTGAACCCTACCAAGAAACGCAAAGCTAGTTTTTCTGACTCAGTGAGGTGTGTCCCATTGTCTCCAGGCTAGGTGTATAATATGGGCTGGCAATCTCCCTTTCGAGCTTTGTCTTGACAATCCAGCAAATGGCTTTAGGGTTCCTACTCCAAAACCACCACAGCCACATGACTGAAACACTAGCCCAGTATAATAAATTCGTTCTCAAGGTTCAAATTTGTTCAAAAACTGTTGACAGGTAACACGCAAACACAGGGTTAGACGCTGGGTACAGTATTTATTATCTGGGCCTCCCACGTTAACTATATGTTGAACTGATGAACAATTACCTTCTCATAGCTAGAAGAAAACTTGTATAAAATCCATACAATATGTTGTGAAGAAAATAAATTGAATCATGATAAATTTAATCATGGAATCATCTGATCTGGACTTGTAGTGGAAATGCTAAGTCACAGTCTGAAGCATTGACTGAGCACCTGGTAGGAAGGCAGGGCCAACCCAGGGGAGCTCAGGTGTATGCAATGCAATATACCTCAGTGACTGGAAGGGGTGGAGCCAGGATCCACCCCTTCCCAGACCTCATTTAAGGGTTGGCTGTGGAGGTGAGGGCATTTCTTTCTGGAGATCTCTGCCTACTTGAGGCCTTCCAAAGGTAAACAGCTCTTTTCCTTCATTTCTGTGTTTGTGGCTGCTGTGTTTGGGTTCATTCTCATTTGCCGTAGCCAAAGACTTTGCCACCCTGCTATTATCATCCCATTATAGCATTACAGGACTGAATTCACATTGTGCGGTGGAGAGGTGGCGCAGACTGTATACCTGCCTGTGGAACTATAGCTTCAGAGACAGTGAAACCTGACTTAAAGAGAGAGCATCAGTAGAAGAAAGTAGGAACAGTCAAGCTGTGAGAGGAGGAACAGACCACTGCTTGATTGTTTTGTTGGTGGCTTTTTTTTTTTCCCCTCTTAACTGAGTTAACAATAATGGTAAATGTAAAGAGAGGGATCTCTGTAGATGGCACACACCATGTCTGTGACTCTAAACAGAATGGGAACTCTGCCTCCAAGCCATCGCGTATTACATAAACACCATTTATATTAAGTGTACATAAAATTGTGAAGCACTTACATCTGTTTCACTAATCAAATCACGATGCTAAGCAATTACCCAGAGTCTCCCGTATTTGCAAACATCGTGATGTTTGTAGCGTCCTGCCCCCCTTCACTTCATTTATTCTGTAGCAGAGTCTGTGCCTACACGCACATGCACACCTGCCATATAGGTACCACACACCCATAAAGGTAACACCTCTGCTATTTACACCAACCTGCCCTGGACTGTTCTCTGGCACTCCGACCAAAGGGAATGGAGAGCCCATGTCTGTGTTAGCAGCCTCTCCAAAACAAGGAGCTCACACCCAAATGCCCGTAGCGGGACAAGCTGCTGCCCAGGCAGTTCCCAGCCATGCCCAGGAGGGCTACTCACCCATGGGGCTGAGTTCAGCACCCAGACACCTGCGGCCTCCATAATTTATAATTTACAGCCATAGATGCAGTGACAGTGTCTCCTAGTGGCTGCATTCTTAAAGGAATACATTCAAACTTCACACCCCAAAACACGCGCTCTTAAAAAGCACACAAAACACAAAACTGCTTTAGAGTACTAAAATATCATCACTCGTAGAATCATAGAGTATCTCAGGTTGGAAGGGACCCACAAGGGTCATTGATTCCAACTCCTGGCTCCACATAGGACCACCCAAAAATCAGACCCCATGTCCGCACTCTCCTTGAACTCCGGCAGCTCTGGGAAGCCTGTTCTATGCCCACCACCCTCTGCTGAAGAACCTTTTCCTGATATCCAACCCGACCCTTTTTACCCACCTGAGTGGGTAACAAGGAAATGGCTTTAACGCTCAAGGCTCGGTATCTGATGATTAAATCACAAGCCAATTTAACATCTAAAACCTCTACGTTATGCAAATGTGTTTTTAAAAAACTGTAGCAATGCACTGCATTATTTCTTTTTGAAACAGTAGCACTGAAGAGAGAGGTGAGAGCCATAACCCAGGGGGAAGCAAGGTGTGCAGGCAGTGTCGATCTCATTTAATCTTTATGTCCTCTTAGATCCTGTAAAAGCAAAGGGAAGGCTAAAAAGCTCTGCCACCTTCAGGTGGAGCCAGTCAGCCTCCAGAGGTTCTACCTGAGCACTACACAATGTGCACAACAGAGAATGTGAACAGATGTTGCTGGGTCTCTGGACCGCGTTGCAGTCTCAGGGAAGGTGACTGTGGCAGAGGGGGGGGATGCTTAGAGAGTGAGCATGAAAACAAGCAACTCCAAACAGCACCAACAGTTGCTTCCAGCCCTTCTTCCTTGAACCTTCTATCACCAGCTAAATACCCAAAATCCATCCTGCTAAATGAGATGGGCCAGGGCATTTTGTGACAGGAGGACCTCATGGTCGAGGTAAGCGCGTTCCTCAGTGAGAGAAAGTGCCAGCAGCTGGAACTGCAGCAAAGCAGACCCACAGCCCCACAGGCCTGACCCTGCCGTATCAAGGGATGTTCCCTTTCTCATTTTCAGGTGATTGAAATTTCCCATTGTCCACATTTTCTTTCTTGGAACAGGAAGTTTTGGGCAGCAAATTTCCATACACGGGTAACTTTCCTCAAATTAAGTATTAAAAGAAAAAAAAAAGGAAAGGTACAGACAGGAAAATCTTTCCTAGTAAATCCTGGTTCTGAGTAACCACTGCTTTTTATGAACGTAATATAGATTTGCCTTCCTCTGTGTGTACATGGGGGCCTTACTATTTGCCATGTGCCCTATCACATTCCTGACACCTCCAATTTGGAGACTTCATGTAAACTGCACTGTTAGAGGAGAAAACAATGCACTGCAAAACTGACTGTGGTTGGAGTTGTTCTATCCCAACAAAATAGTGACTGTATGTACTACCAACCTCACCTAACACCACCTGAGCACCACAGAGCCACCAGACGCTGTGCCGGCACACACACAGCCCGTCCCACCTCTCGCAGGGGTCTCTCCGTGTACCTGTGTGTGCCTGAGACACACCGCGCTGCGCACAGCAATGGGCACTCTCTGCCACCTGTCTCTTTTCCACTGCACCGGCGTCGATGGAAAGCCTTCCTCGAACAGCCCGGATGGTCCCGAATCTGTTTCCCTGACGGTCCTTACGATGCCTGAGCTCGCCGGCCTTAATGCCAGTACGTAAAGCTTATTTCTCTCCTCAGCTTCTCACCTGAGGGGGGGAAAGATGACAATTCAGGTTCTCAGCAGCACAAAGGGATTGACAAGAGACACACATCCCACTCTACTGGTTTTTCTCAGCTACAGTTGGGTACTATTTGAAAGGCACCAGGGAAGAGCGTCGGCCTGTCTTAGTCTCAGTGAGTTTCCTAAAAAGTTTCAAAACAAGGCCTAAACTTTTGTGTTCCTTTTGTCTTGCTGACCATTTAGCTCTGTCTGATAAGGACAGCAGTATCACACATCTATGGAAGCCTCTCCACTTCTGGTGCTCCCATCTCCTTTAGCCACCTGCTCAGTCACCTTCTCTAAAGTGCATTTCTCCTTTTGTATGCGTTACCCACCATGGTGGCAGACCCCCTGCTGCAGCCCCCTCTCATTAGGTCTCTGCCCATTAAACTCTGGCACAGCAAACCCCTGGCCTCACAGCCTCCCTCTTTGGGATGGAATGGTGGGCAGCTGGAATGTGCCAAGCAGAGTAGGGTCAGGTAAGGAAGTAGAAGGACACAAAGCCACAGCCATGGGATGCAGACTACTTCTAAACCTCCTCGTTGAGGCTCCAGCCCTGCGGCCTGTCCCATTCATGAAGAACCAGCACTGGCATTCCCATGCTACTCTGCTCCGGGCCAGCTGCTCTGCAAGGAGCATGTCCCTTTGGCCATGTAGGTGATGGGACACCTGTGTGCACACGCCCCATCCATGTGCTGGTAAATCCCCTCTGTCTCTGCGCCCAAGAGCCACACCAGCCATACAAACACAGCTTGCTCTTGTGCCCTGTCCTCAGAGAGTCCCATCCAGAGCAGATCACGCTGATACAACCTGACAACATCCAGGGATAAAGGGAAGGCTCACACCAGACGCAGCCTAATGCTAGCCTGTATTAGAAGAGGGCAACCAGAGATCAGGGGAACCTTTTGTTTCCTCTCCCACTACCTGCAAAGTAAGGACTCCACAGCAGATCCTCGTGATTCCCTGCCGTGGGATAGGAACACCGGCAGGAATACAGGCAGGGATCGGGACAGGTCTCCGTCCCAGGGCCGCTGTCCCATCGGGCTCTGTGCCTCTCCTCAAAGCCTCTTGTATAACCCTTCGCCCTTCCCAGCATCTCCCCCGCTCGCGCTGCAACGCGTTTGGCACAAATGTCCCGAATTGCAAAACTCCTGAAGAAGTTGGATCCGTGCGCTGCCTTCCCGGGGCCGGGCAGGGACAGCTCCCGGCTGGTCCCGGAGCACGGGCCGCGGTAATGGCGAGAAGCCACCCCGCACCCCGCGTTCCTCGCGCCCGGCTCGCCACGCAGCGCTCCGGCAGGTGCTCTATGTTCATTTACCCTCCGGGGCTGAAAGAAAGAAGCGACGGGAGAAAAACCAAAACCTCTCCAGCGGCTCATACGTGAATTCCCTTTCCTCCTCTCCCTCCCGAACGCGGCTGTCTGCTCCTCGCTGCCCGGCGGCAGGGCCGAGGGTTAACAATGACACGGCCGACACGCGGCCGCTGCAGACGCACAATGCGGACCACCCGCGCCCCTGTCCCTCCCTCCGCACCGGCGCTCCCCTCACCCTTCCGTCGACGCCATGGTGCCGAGAGCCCCCCTGTCTCCTCGGCAGCCCGGGCAGCG
The DNA here is from genome assembly GCA_016647715.1 of Pavo muticus. Lineage (NCBI taxonomy): Eukaryota > Metazoa > Chordata > Aves > Galliformes > Phasianidae > Pavo > Pavo muticus. The sequence goes on along the minus strand of JACDJE010000284.1, from coordinate 188,224 downwards.
GGGCTGAACGGTAGCGGCTCCCCTCTCTCGCCTCAGGGAAGCGGCGCGCGGTTCCTGGTAATCCTCGGGGCCGCGCCAGGCGGGGACCGGCGGCTCCGCTCGGCGCCTCCCGCCCCGCCACCGCCACCTCCCGCCCGCCGAGCGCTCCGGCCGGGCCTGGCGGGGCGAGGAGCCGCTGGCACCGCTGCGGTCCCGCCGGCCGCCTCTCGCCGCGGGGTGTGCGCGTGTGTGTGTGTGTGCGTGTGTGTGCCCGCCGAGAGGTGGGGGTGACTTCACATCGGCGCGGCGCTGGCTGAGGCAGGATTGGAAGGTTTAGCCTTCTAGCTGTGGATTTGCCGTCTATCCCTCTCTATTTTAGGCAAGGGCTGACATCACCGGCCGCCGGTACTCCTATAAATCCCCCCAACCTCTCGCTCAAAGGACAGAAAGGAAAGGGGAGGGGGCAGCGAGCCCCTCGCAGGGGGAGGGCCACCCACCGCAGCTCACTACCTGCCCCGCTCCGCTCCGTTCCGCTCGGGGCCGCGCCGCCCTGCGCTGCCCGGGCACCCGCCGCCAGGGCCCGCCGGGACCCCCGGGCAGGAGCG